>OY992883.1:97666926-98104865 GCA_963921405.1 Cepaea hortensis
GGCTGCATTTCCTTGCGCCAGGATAAGTCTTGTACCCTGCCAGTTGCGCTCCTCCGCCCAAAACCTTTGGTACAATGTGGGGTGTCGAGTTTTGTGAGCACCGCCCAACATTCGGTGCTAACAGAAAGCAGGTAATACCATCTGCTGTCATACGATAACTAAGTCGTATGAGAGAAAGACATGACTAGGACTGAGTGAACAACCGATTTAAAAAAAACAAAAAAACATGCGCCTTATCGGAGAACAAATCCCGTACCTCCAAAATCACAATTGCATCCTCTCACCAGTCGGCCATCTACCCCTGCCAGTCCCAACAGAATAACAGTTGCTCGTTGTTATATTTTAATCACGCGGGGAGATGGAGAAGGGATGACTAGAGACACTCACAGTTCCTCACTCACACAGGTCTACACACGCATGCACACACGTACATGTATTGGGTATATGGTGCTAGGCATACCTTGTTATTGACCAATCAGCACTCGATGAGTCATGTGGTCAATATCTCGTCGGTCGCCTTTACCTCCTAGAACATTTCCTACAGTCCATTTAAAAATGATTGCCCTCATTCACGATCAATTTTGTTTTATAGCTGTCTGTTGCTTCCTTATGAAATTTTTCCAGTCGTCTTATATTTACCCCCACCCAAGGTATATGTCTTTGATAGGTCCAAAAGCAACGTAAATCATGGAAAGCGGCGACATTTTTTTTTGATGTTTTGGCGAAAATTTTGTGAATCCAGATTCGTATGGAAGTGGGTGCAATGTGTAATATTAGTAGAGACAGAGAATTTACAGAGGCATGGGGTAAAAAATGTGGAATCGAAATGGAAATGGACAATACAGTAGAAGGAGTGTATTATATTTCTTATATTTCATACCGTAATTTTCATTTCCTTCTTGTTTCTTCAGCTGCTGGATAATAATATGTACACAAGGAGTCATGTTACTAGGATGCATTTAGTTTTTTATATGGAGTTAGTGAGAGCTTCCAAACAGCTGTGCTTAATGTGCATATGGAGTGACCAGAGATGATACCGCAATTTAGTCATCATGTGTCATTTTTTAAGGATATATTCAGCTGTCTGTGTAGTTTGTTCACATGTGCGTAGGGGAGACAGAACCGTTTTGAGTCTTCTGGAAAGATTGTCTACTCTACTGTTTACCGTTTAGAGACGAATATAGTTGTGAATGTCCTCCTTTTTTACGTCTAAGATGTTGGTCTTCTTTTCATTGAAGTTTATACATTGATTCGTATGTTTGTGTGTTGCCCTCTAATTTAACAACGTGTTTATTCTCACGTTTCTTGATACGCCACAATATGTCAGTTTCCACAGCAATATTACTCTTCTGATGATATTCAATGCATTTAGTGTGTGTGTGTGTGTGTTTTGTTTTGTTTTTTTCTTTTTTTCAATGCCAGTTGTTTGTCATCGTTGAGGGCTTGCGTAACTGAAAATTCATCACTGTGGAATACTAACAGTTGTCATTGACAAGTTGTATTATTTGTGCCGATGCTGAAATGTTTAGGACCAGCAATTCTTCTGAATAGTTGGAGCAACTATGCCAGTAGGTGTGCATGAGGATTAATGTCTGCGATCCGTCCAGACCTTACTCTGTGTCGGACGATTCCAGTAGGTTGATTACTGCTCTCGTTTGCATAAAATTCAATCCATCTGTTCTCCAATAGTCATCTTTCTCTTTCAACACATGGTCCTCACATTTTTTCAAGTAACTTTTATCAATATTTAATAGCGTGGACTGGATTAGTATCTTAACGTCAGACAATGTGAATGTAGTATTATCAGCTGTCACCTTTCTTTAATTTTAGCCCACACAATTTCGTTAGGGTTTAAATGAGAATGGTATGGCGGAAGTCTCAAGCACCTATGACCATGCCCTTCTATCAGCTTGTCGATTTGATATTCCTTGCTTTTTTTTTTTTGGGGGGGGGGGCGTCTGTTTTACAAGGGACAACAATTCTAGCTTGAAATAAGTTTCTGGAAATGGTATGTTTTTCCTTCGGAGGCATATCTTTATCGCTTCCTTTGTGCTCAATGCCGTAGGTATTTTGTCTTCTTGGGTAACAACATTATGATATGATGCATTGTCCATAATTAGACAAGACGGTCTATTTTGGGGTGGAAGCACTGTGTTCTTGAGACAATATCTAAATACATTACCATTCATTAGAGGGCTGCGTGGTCTCGAGGTGTGGTGTCCGCCTCGAGTGCTGGAGGTCCATGGTTCAAACCCCGGTGTGGACCGGGATCTTTTCACGTGGACTTCTAGTAATAAAATTTCCCCTGGTCTCTGGGTAGTGAGATCGGACGCTCGTGTGTATTGTTGCGCACGTAAAAAATCCCTTGGCAGTTGGAAATCGAAAAAGAGTAGCCTAACGGCGCTGCCCGGGCAAAATTTCAAGTTAAAAATCTACCCAAAGTATTTCAGGATCCTCGCCGTGCTACGGAGTTCGTGCACTGGGCTGAGTTTCTCTTATGTGGTGTAAGCCAGGTTGATCAAAATTTCATCCAAATATACTATGTCATAATTTTCTTTGCGCATTTCCCTTATATCATGTAGGTATTTGATTCTCGTGGCTCCTAAATGCTGTTGCTCGCAAATGATATTTATACCTCCCTTGTGCATTCTGAACGTGAAACCTAATGTCCTTATAATTTTCCACAAAGTTGTTTTGGATAGCTCTATGTCATTGTTCTTTCTAAACCAAAGCCTAAGTTTTCTTACAGTCACTGTTGCTTGGGTATCCAGCAATTATTTTTTTATAGCTCACCTTATGACATCCAGCTGTCTACAGTTGCCTTTCTACCTACCGTTTGGTTATTGCATGGTGATTTAATTCGAGAGTCTTGCACCTATCTACGAAATGGCAGTTTAATCAAACCCAATTCATGCACTTTTTTATTTTTCTCTCGGGATTTGTAATAGTATGAAACAGTTTCCTACGATCAGCTTCTTGACAAAAATATATGTACGATGCTTTAAAGTGTACACAATTTCACATTTAATCCCGTTCAACAATATTCACACATTCAGATGTTAGCGATAAATGGTAAGATTTATAAACTAATCACGTTTCATGAAATAACCCACATTATTGACGACACCTCTGAACACTCCCGTTCCACGACTTGAGCTTTTTTGTCATAAGGTCATTCTCGGGCATCACGAGAATATCCGCTATTGAAGGCTGATGTTTCCGTGTGAAGAAGTAATATATTACATAATACGCACTTCATCTCTGACCCGTAAATTATATACCGCATATAAACAATCTTTGAAATCTGCTGTACAATCTCCAGAACAAATTGTTTTGTTGGGTGGACATAATGATAAGGTTACATGCTAAATCTCATCATTTTCCCCCAGTTGGTTACTGCGATACGGATTTTTATATGGGGGAAAAACAAATATAAATGGATTATGGTACCCAGGCTAAGCCGACCTGGTAGCCCGGTTCAAATCATTTGTTATTTCGGCCTTGGTGGGGATTTGAATACATACCAGACCTGCAGACAAGCGTGCTAACCGTGCGCCGCCATGGCTCCTTACACTTTATCCATCTGTTGTGTATGACAATAGAGTAATCACAGCATGATTCGCAAGAATCCGGTAAAGTTTTAAGCGGGCGATGTACCGGAAAGCCACTCCGCTCTTATGTTGAGAAGGGAGAACCACCGCTGGCAATGACGTTCGACTCCCCGGTAGGTCTATATACCTGAGACAGACTTACATAATAGACTGAGATGTAAGCGGAATTTGTTTACACCCGTGTAAATTGATCATATGACTAGGCCTGGCCCGATGCGGACCACCTGGGCGAATACTGTATTAAATGTGAGTTGTCGGTCCAGGTAGAGTCGGTTGCCTTCCTTTGTTGAGAATGTCACGAACTCAAGGTGCGAACGCTGATCCTGGAGCACTCGAGAGCCGAAATAAATATTATAACTGAGGGGCCCGGTAGCGTACCTGTCGGACGCGGTGGTCGTATGTTCAAATGCTCTTGCAGGTCGGGATCGTTTTTTTTTCCCCACCTAACTGACCTCCCAGCTTAAAGGGTTCAAAACGTGTAAAAGTTAAGAGGATCCATTTCATTGCACCGGGTGTATCCCCAATGGCTCAGCTCTTTCCGCAAAGGACGATCTTCGTAGCTCCGGGGGGGGGGGGGGGGTCTCCGAGAAAATTATACTCGTGAACTAAATGACGCAACCCGGAATCGAACCCATAACCTTCGGAGAACAAGACAGGCGACGTAACCACTTGGGCACTGGGAAACCCCCCCCCCCCCCCACCCCCATCTACCGGCTTGACTCAGTCTAACTTGGTATCAGAACAATTCTGGAAAATAAAAGCGGCTGGCGAGATTTAGACAGGATAGCCCATCGAGTGCCGATTCATCTAACAATGTGGGCCAGCACCATGTATATCATCTTGTGTGGGGAGATTTGTATAGGTGGTGGGGATGTGTGTGGGTGGGGGTGTGTGAGTGGGGGATGGGTGGGTGGGTCGGGGCATGTATGTGTGCCTGGGGGTGTGTGGGTGAGGGGTATGTGTGGGTGGAGGGTGTGTGTGGAAGGATGTGTGGTGGGTGGGGATGTGGGTGAGTGGGGGATGTGTGTGTGTGTGGGGGAGTTAAGTGTCTCATAACATGGTAATATGCATTGTTTATATTTACAACATTCATATGACAATGTTTTTTTTCCTATGTGAATATATCATGCACTATTGATGAACTAAGGGTGAGTGAATGGAAGGGCCGAATTAAGACGAGCCTGCGTACCCAATTTGTTACCCTTTGAAAATAAAGTTTGTTCGTTCGTTCGTTCGTTCGTTCATACACTTCTAAAACAGAGGTTCTTTACTTTTTGTTTATGCTGCAAGTCCTGGCCAGGAGGTTGTGATCAACTCCAACCCCAAGTTGATTTACCAGGCAATTGTACATTCACTAGCATGCATCTTTCCCATTGGAACATACGCCTGTAAGACCTGGACACTTACTAAACAGGTTGAACAGCGCATGAATGCCTTTGAGTATAAATGTTATAGGCGTGTTCTAAGAATATCTTGGATACAGACAAAAACAAATCCACCCATACGACAAGAACTGAATACTGAAGAAGGTTGGCTACTGGAGACTATAAAACAAAGAAAACTGAAATATTTTCGTCATTTGAAACGTTATACAAATTTGGAGAGAACAATCATGGAGAGGGTACTTTAGAGCAAAATGGAATTATTATAATATATGGAGGAAACACCCAAAATAAACATGAATTAGGAACAGGATTTGTCATCAAAAAAGAGTTATGGGGGAACGTTTTAAACTTTAAAGCTTTTAATGACAGGATTAGTAAATTACGAATAAAAGGTAAATGGAAAAATATAACGATGATTAATGTACATGCACCTACTGAAGAGAAAGAAGATGATATTAAAGAAGACTTTTATAATGATCTGGAAGATGTCATAGAAGAAACCCCCAAACAGGACATCCTGATTGTGCTGGGAGACTTCAATGCAAAAATAGGTAGAGAGCAAACTAATAAAAAAAAGTGGCCGGTATGGAAAGCCTACATACAACTTCAAATGATAATGGATGGAGAGTCATCAACCTGGCAGAAGCCAAAGGACTGCAGGTTAGCAGTACCAGACTACAAAGAAAGGATATACACAAACAAACTTGGAAATCATGTGACAAGAGAACCTATAATCAAATAGATCACATTTTAATTAACAACAGAAATGCATCAAACATACAGCAAGTCAGAAGTTATAGAGGAGCTGAGTGCCACAGTGACCACTTCCTCGTTGGAGCAAAATTTAAAATAAAACTTAAGAGAGCTTTCTATACTAAATTACAAAGATTACACCCAACATATAACAGAGAAAAACTGCAAGACATTACAGTCAAAGAGAAATTTACAGATGAAATAAAATGTAAACTTGAAACTCTGCAAAACCCTTTGGAGGAAAGCATTGACCAAACTTGGTTGAACATCAAGAATACAATTCAGTCTACCGCAGAAGAATGTCTCGGTGTGTTAACCACGCATAGAAAGAACAGATGGTTCAATCAAAAATGTGAAGAAGCAGTCATTAGGAAGAAGAATGCCAGACATGTATGGTTAAATGACATCAATAACATCCAAAAGGAAGAGCATTATAGAAATGAATGTAAAGAGGCTACAAAAATAGTCAGACAGCAGAAGCGAGAATATATGAGTAATATAATCAAAGATATGGAAACTAATCACCAGAAAAATGAATCCAGAAAATTTTTTAAAGAACTGAAGTCAATGAAACGAGGGCACCAACAAAACACATATGGTTTAAAAGACAAAAATGGGAATATGATAAATACCAATGAGGAAATGTGCAACACATGGAAAGAATATTTTATTGAATTACTAAATTGTGAAGCTCCAAGTAACATTTTCTCACAGGAAGAGGTTCTAACATGCGAACCACAAATTGAAGAACCTACATTTGAAGAAATCCTATATGTAATCACACGACTTAAAAACAATAAGGCAACTGGGACTGATGGAATTGCTGCTGAATTTATAAAGGCAGGTGGCCATGCATTACATCTAAAGCTATACGAACTAATAATAAAAATCTGGAGGACAGAAGAATTACCCCTTGACTGGAAAGAGTCATTATTGATACCTATCTTTAAGAAAGGAGACAAGTTCCAATGTGGAAATTATAGAGGAATATCACTACTGTCCACAAGCTATAAGATACTATCCGCAGTATTACTAAATAGATTAAAACCATATTCAGAAGACATATTAGGTGACTACCAGGCGGGTTTTAGACAAAACAGATCAACAATAGATCAGATATTTATCTTACGACAAATAGCCGAGAAACATTGGGAATATAAAAGAGATCTCCATAACATTTTTGTTGATTTTAAAAAGGCTTATGATAGTGTCCATAGGAATAGTCTATGGAATGTTATGCAGGAATTTGGAATACCAAGGAAGTTAATCAACATGACCAGACTATGCATGGAACATACTTATAATATAGTAACATATAAAGGCAGGAAATCAGACCCCTTCCAAATAACATCTGGCTTGAAACAGGGTGATGCACTATCGCCGCTACTCTTCAATCTGGCTCTAGAGAAAGTTGTAAGGAAGGTAAAGGAGGAATGTGATATTGGAGGAACATCCAAGCTGCTTGGTTATGCAGATGATATAGATATTATAGGGCAAAGTGAACAAAAGACATTGGAAATATTGACTCACTTAAAGGAAAAAGCCCAACAGATGGGGCTGGTTATCAACCAAGATAAGACAGAATATATGGTAATTTCAAGAGATGGAATGGCTAGAAACTCTGGCCACATACAAATAGATAATATGACCATTAAAAGAACGGAAACATACAAATACCTGGGTACGATCTTCAACTGCTCCAACATCATAAGGGAAGAAATACAAACTAGAATCAACTCTGGAAATAAGATATACTATGCACTACAACATCTACTAAAATCAAAGGCGCTATCTCGTAACACCAAAATCACAATATACAAAACACTGATCAGACCAGTTGTGCTGTATGGCTCTGAAACCTGGAGTACAACGAAAGGAGACGAAGCCTTGTTACAAACCTTTGAGAACAAAATTTTAAGACGCATCTTTGGACCCATTAGGGATACACAAAGTGGAGAGTGGAAAAGAAGAAGTAACAAAGACATTTATGATCTGTTTAAGTCCCCGCTAATCACTGGTATCATGAAGGCTAATAGACTACAATGGCTGGGGCATATAGAAAGAATGGAAGATAATAGGGAAACAAAACTCGCTTACACTCAGGAAATAAATGACCGTAGACCCCGAGGTAGACCAAGAAGGCGGTGGAGAGATAATACATGTACAGACCTACAAGCACTTGGAATCAACGACTGGCAAGAGAAGGTCCACCAGAGAGACGAATGGAGACGGATTGTATTTGCAGCAAAGTACCTCAATGGCTCGGAACGCTGAAGAAGAAGAAGAAGAAGAATCATGGATGGGTATATGCCCGGGAAGAGAGGAAGAGGAAGGTCAAAGAGAAGATGGATGCAGTATGTGGCGGATGATCTCTAGACGGGTGTATCTAGCTTATGACCGAGAATTTTTCCCGAAGGTTGTCATGGGAGCGAAGTTCTGCAGACGACATGCTACAGAATGAATGAATGGGTTTGCCATTGCTACTGAAGAGAAGTCAACGTTAAATTCCAACTGAGCGATGTAAGGAATGATCCTGCCTTTCCTGCCGTCTGTGCATCCAGTTTAAGACTCAATGTTCTTATCCATTCTGCCACTTTGACCTCTACAAACTTACTATATGTTATATAATACCATATGTCAATCTCCCGCTGTAACTGTTATTTCTTTTATCGGTTGTGTGTTATATAAACCAAGCCTCAAATAGCCCGGAAGTTGTGTCTCTCTTTTCGACGAATTACTTCATCTACGTTTGTCCTCTTCTTCTTTGTTCCTGTTTAGGGGAGAGAATGTCATCCCTAGTTATGCACATCAAAGGTCAGTGTGTCTGACTTCAGCATGCGGCCCATGTAAGATCTGCTTACTCTAGACAAACTCGATCCAAGATCAAAGGCCCTGTCTACCCGTTGGTTAGTTATCTTTCCTAACAATGTTGCCAGGGCAGCCGTCTAAAGACCTGCTCTTTACGATTTATATTAATATCTAAGCCACATTCTGCACTATGCCTGCTTACTTGTTCCACTAGGCTTTGTAACTCTTGCTTGCTTTCTGCCATTAACACTGTATTAAAGCATACCTAAAACAACCTCAAAAGAGAAGTTGTAATTAGGGCCCGTCCCAGCCTGAGATTATTAACCCTGTGACCAAATCGCCTCATTTCAGTTATTAATCTAAAAGTGATTGACGTCCATTGGTATATATGATTCCATTCCATTACACCATTACCCTTACACCGTTCAATGTCAAAAAAGAAGTTATAGTAGGGCCCATTGCCTGGCTCGGATTAATAATCCTGTGACCGAGTCTGCCACAATTCGAATATTAATTTGAAAGTGATTTTTGTCCAAAGATGGAAAAACGATCCTTTTGTAATCTAGAAAAAATAAAACCGTGAATTCGAAATGCAGAACTCAAAGTATTATTATCAACAACGCAAATAAGAATTGATAAAACTAATGCAGTCAATGCAAGATGAAAGCGAGAAGCAAAATAAAATGTATATCTCAGTGCAACGAAACAAAAACAAAACATCATGACAACCGATAAAATAAATACAGTAATGGATATATTTATCGGCGGATAGACATAACAGAAAGTTAGAAGTTTCATTGTGACCCCCCCCCCCCCCCCTCCCTTTTTCAATCTTTTTAACTTGTATGCTGAAAACGTCATGGGAAATGCGAAGAAAATATTGACAATAAATCGTATGATTCTTGGCAATCGAGGTCAAAAGATACGTATAACATTCGATATGCAGACCTCAAAGTATTATTATCAAAATCATAAATGGGAATCGGGCGCCCGATTAAGTCAGTGCAAGATCAAAGTGAAAACACAAATGTATAACTTAATGAAACAAAAACAAACATAATATTAACCGATAATTCACAAATAGCAACAGATATGTTTATCAACGGAAAGACATTGCTGAAAGTCAATAGTTTTAAGAACGTAGGTTCAAAACAATGTATTCCCATTTTTTTCCGCGTTTCCATCCTGTTTCATGATATTGGGTTCAACACCAGCATCTTTCAGCTGTATGTTGATTCCTAGGCTAGATTACGCTCATCAGCACGCCACGACTTTCTGAGCGACCGGCTCCATACTCTCATAAGTCACTAGCGTGACTCGAACCACTTCTAATTCTCGTCCGCTCACGTTGACTATGAGAGTATTCGGGATTAACGGAGAAAGCTGCTAACCCCTCGGCCAGGCAGCCGGCTAATGTATTCCCATTTTTTTTTAGCATATCCTTTTACAGGACATCGCTGTCAACACCAGCATCTTTCAGCTGTATGTCGATTGTCCCATAGTGAATTTAAATACAGAAGCCGCATACAATATGTTGACCGATTTATTGCGTCGCATATTTCGCTTCATCTTGTCGCTTCTATTACGTAAACAGGAAGAGTTCATGTCAAATTTGAAGTTTCTGTGAGGATATCAAATTATCCACATTCGAACAACACCTTTGACTATGTGTTTTAAACCTTTCGGCTCAAGTATTATTCATTTAATCACTTCTTATGATTAAAAAAAAAATCCGCAGTATGCTCCTGAGTATTCACCTGACGAGATACAGCAAGATAAGCCAGGCAATAAATCGTGCAACTTATTGCTTGTAGTTTCTGTATATAAATATGTAGGTTTTATGCTGACGAGCGTGGAAGAAATGTCATGACAGAAATTGGTAGAAGTACAAACATTTATCTCATCTCATCTTGTTCCTCTTGTACCTTGCGGTACGAGGTGAAGCATAAACAGTGGGCGAGTGCCGGCTTATGTGCTACATATATAGAGATTCCCATGGATTCTGTTATTACAAACATTAGTCTGCAAAACTAAAGAAGTTCAAATCTGTATGTATTGAAACTGACTCCACTAAATGTCACAATATTGAGAGCATGTAAATGTGAAGAAATAATCTGGAGAACTTGGTGACAACAAGCAAGATTGAGGGAAAAGATCAAGTGGGGGTGGGGCCAGAGAAGTAAATACCTGGATGGTGTCACCACTGGCATGGTCGGGACAAGAACACGGAGCTGATCCACGACTCTTGTGATCGTGTAAGATGGCGAAACATGACCGCCCACGCTTATCGGCATGGCACATGATGGGTGAATGCATATTTACCGTGGCAACATCATCATCATGTGCCATGCCGATGAGCGGGGGGGGGGGGGGGGCTGGTGTCATGGTTCGCTATCTTACACGATCTAGAATCTTGGCTCAGGTCTGTGGTTTTGTCCACATTATGCCATGTTGCTGAGCCACCCATGTATTTATCTCTTTGTGGCAATATACAGGTGCGAAACATGGATGTTTCATAAATCAGCTCAAAGACACTCCCAATATGACCGTAAATGTTACAGCAGAGTATTAGAAATGCTATGGACGGGAAGGGGGCCAACTCTATTCTAAGTGTTAGACTGGCTTCTGTCCCATCCAGTTGTTACATTAACCCACTCTATTCTAAGTGTTAAAATATCGTCTGTCCTATCGAGTTAATGCATTAGTCCTCGCTATTATAAGTATTATAATCCCATTCAGTTGATACATTAATCCACGCTATTCTGTATATAATAACGTTTGTCCCATTCAGTTTTTACACTAACCCACTCTATTCTAAGTATTAAAACAACTTATGTCCCATTCAGTTGTTACACTAACCCACTGTATTCGAAGTATTACAATAACGTTTGTCCCGTACGGTTGTTACATTAATCCACTATATTCTAACTATTAAAATAACGTTTGTCCCATCCAGTTGCTACGTTAATCCACTCTGTTCTAAGTATTAGATTAACTTCTGTCCTACCGGGATGTTACATTAACTTGTGCTATTCTAAGCGTTAGTATATCTCCCTTCTGTCCTGCCGTGTTATTATTTTATCTGCTGCAAACGCGTGCATTCATTGCATGAAAAGAAATATATACAAGGTTATAGTTACACCTAACTGGGATATAGAAGGTTATAGTTACACCTACCTGGGATATAGAATGTTACACTTACACCTACCTGTGATATAGAAGGTTACAGTTACAACTGACCGTGATAGAAAAGTTTACAGTTACACCTAGATGTGATAGAGGTTGCAGTTATACCAATCTGTGATAGAGAATGTCACATTTACACCTATCTTTGATAGAGAAGGTTACAGTTACAACTGACGGTGATAACATACAAGGTTATAGTTACAACTGACTGTGATAGAGAAGGTTATAGTACCATAGGGAAGGTTACAGTTTCACCTACCTGTGATAGGGAAGGTTACAATTACAACTAAATATATATCCGAAAACGTTACGATCTGTTCAGTAAAGTCACATCCCCAAGTCAACATCAAAATAATGTTCTCATTTTATGTCCACGCGTTATGTAATAAATTACATACGTGTACACTCCTGACATATGCAGTAGTTTCCTCCAGATTTCCACCATCTTTACTGATGCCAGGACAGGCAGTCACACAAATTATGGAGGTATTAAATATTCAATAACAGAATGAACACATCTGTTGAACAAAATCTCAATATTGGAGAAATATGGTTATTAAGACTAATAAAATTGAGCAAAATGAAATGTTTTGGAAACATCAACAGACGGGAATGTCTGGGAAAGATCATCTTGGAGGGAGGTGTGAGGTAGAAGCGGGGAAGAGAAAGACCGCAACGTAGTCTGAGTCATGATGTGATAGATAATTTTCGATGCGAAACATGAAGACATAATCACACCGCCAGACGGAAGTCAACGTGACTGAATGAATAAGAACGCTTGCTCTTAAACTTCCGGTGTGCTGATGCCGAAGTAGCGGGTTCAACCCGTACACTGGTAAGTTGGTCTAAAATGTTGACTTCTTGTCCTTGACTTGGGGACGTAAATAAAAAGTACCTTAGAAGTAGGGGTGAGTTCGCCTGATGGCGATGGACAATGGTAGTAGGGAAAGCTAAACCACATGCAAACATCAGTCCAGTGCACTAGAAATAGTAGCAGGTGGATTACACTTGAGTTCAAAGCACTCGAACGCATAAATTAATACCAGGCTAATTACACAATGATGGCAAAGATCTGCGAATAATAAAGAACATGCAATGGCAGAAATTGCACTATGATAATCTATAGGGTGTATCTTTAATGATTGTGCAATGTTTGAAAATATTGCCGGTCCAAGTTTTGTATTCACCCTCTGTAAAGTTCATACAACATAATAGGTAAATACAAAACTTGAACAGGCAATATTTTCAAACACTGCGCTGTCATTAAAAATACACCCTGTACAGCCATTAAGAAACATTTCAGTGTATTATAAATTGTGTCAGACAAGGATTGTATTGTCTCCTAATGTTCTTTTTTTTTATTATTCTACAGTGATCTTATCATTAGATGACTAGAAAATATGCCAAGGGTCGCTGTTGGTGGTCGTATCATAAATCACTTACGACAAGCTGACATACTTCTAATGGCAGTGGAAATGTAGTTTTTGAGGAAAATGCAAAGAATATTGTGGACAGACAGAAAAACTAATGAACATGCCCTGCAAGGAACAAATGAAAACCTTAAATTTATCAGAGAAATTAGACACAGACAGTCAAGAGTTTTTGGGCACGTTGTGAGAAGAAATAAACTGAAGAGCTTGGTGACAACTGGCAAGATTTAGAGGAAAAGAACAAGGGAAAAGCAGAGAAATAAATATCTGGATGGCGTGGCCACATGGTATGGTCGAGACAAGAACCACAGACACATCTAAATTGTTACAGGCATATCTAAATGTTTACGGACATATTTATATGGTTACAGGCATGTCTAATGTTTATAGACATATCTAAATGTTTATAGATATATCTAAATGGTTACAAACATATCTATATGTTCACATACATGTATAATTGGTTACAGACATATATAAATAGTTACAGACATATAAAATTGGTTAAAGACATATCGACATGCCCACAGACATATCTAAATGGTTACAGACATATCTAAATGGTTACAGACATATCTAAATGTTTACAGACATATCTAGTGTTTACAGACATATCTAATGTTTACAGACATATTTAATGTTTACAGACATATCTACATTGTTACAGACATTTCTACATGATTACAGATATAAACCGCACCAACTTCTAATCAAAACGCCATCAAACTTGTACACGTCCGTTTATCTGTCTAACACATTATATAAACGTGTTACCTGCACTCTCTTTCTTTGAAGTCAATGTAAAAGAAACACCTGGAGAAAGTTCATTCTATGTATGTGTGTGATGTTTTTCCCCTCCTTCTTCCTTTTTTTCAAGATGAAAATCTGCAATCACACGTCATGGAACCATATTTTGATGATTCAGGAGGTTAAGAATTATAGAAAAGAAAGGGGAGAGAGAGAGAGAGAGAGAGAGAGAGAGAGAGAGAGAGAGAGAGAGAGAGAGAGAGAGAGAGAGAGAGAGAGAGAGAGAGAGAGAGAGAGAGATGGAAACAGGTTTTGTTGGTGGAGAGTGGCTTTTGCAAGTCAGCTTAAAAAAACCAGCAAAAATGTAGTTAAATAGCTATATTTGTTGTTTTATTGTCTGTAGCTGGTTACGTTTTCATAAAGCCAGTTTTTTATACGTTGTTTTCCTAGAGAGAGAATTATTTGCGCGCTGCTGATGGCAAGTGGCGCGAGCGCTGGCGAAGTTGATAAGGAACTGCGCTGGTAATGCCATGAGCACGGGTTCGACGCCCAGGCTCGTCGTTTGCCAAAGTAAGGGAGAGATCGGCAACCTGTTCCTCTTTGTTCTCTGGTCTACAAAATGTGAAGGCGCTATCACATCACAGACAAATAACAGGAAACTGCGTCAAGACAAATAATTAATTTAATTATGATGGCAAATGTCATTATAAACACCAACAACAATAACACTTGGGCACACAACCTCGCGCTCTGAAGGTTGTGGGTTCGATTCCGCACTGCGTCATTCAGTTCACGAATGTTCTCAGAGCTCCTGGGGGTCGTAACTGAATCTACCGAGTTCGTGATTTGTGCGATGCTTTCAGCAGACCGCCCGGCGGGAAGAGACAGAGCCTTATGGGATAACAACTCGAGCAATGAAGTCGATCATCCAACCATTAAACCTTCATACTGAGGAATATCTTGTTACTCTACATTCTTCATGGCAAGTTACAAGCATTGGAGGACTAGGACAGCTCAATCTCAGCTCACACTTGAAGAAGTCTACATTCTTCATGGCAAGTTACAAGCACTGGAGGACTAGGACAGCTCAATCTCAGCTCACACTTGAAGAAGTCTACATTCTTCATGGCAAGTTACAAGCACTGGAGACACTGAGACAGCTTAATCTCAGCTCACACTTGAAGAAGTCTACATTCTTAATGGCCAGCTACAAGCACTGGAGAGACTGAGACAGTCCAATCTCAGCTCACACTTGAAGAAGTCTACATTCTTCATGGCAAGTTACAAACACTGGAGAGACTGAGACAGCCCAATCTAAGCTCACACTTGAAGAAGTCTACATTCTTCATGGCAAGTTACAAGCACTGGAGGACTAGGACAGCTCAATCTCAGCTCACACTTGAAGAAATCTACATTCTTCATGGCAAGTTACAAGCACTGGAGAGACTGAGACAGCTCAATCTCAGCTCACACTTGAAGAAGTCTACATTCTTCATGGCAAGTTACAAACACTGGAGAGACTGAGGCAGCCCAATCTAAGCTCACACTTGAAGAAGTCTACATTCTTCATGGCAAGTTACAAGCACTGGAGGACTAGGACAGCTCAATCTCAGCTCACACTTGAAGAAGTCTACATTCTTCATGGCAAGTTACAAGCACTGGAGAGACTGAGAAAGCCCAAACTCAGCTCACAATTGAAGAAGTTTATATTCTTCATGGCAAGTTACAAGCACTGGAGAGACTGAGACAGCCCAATCTCAGCTCACACTTGAAGAAGGAAAATTCCTAACTGTACATCCACGCTTCAAAGATTAGGAACCATAACGTGTTGCTAACGCAGCTGTGGGAAGCGAGTATTCATCAAGATAAATTGACAGCTTCCAGCATTCTGATTATTTAGCCAGGATTTACGAGGAGAGCACTTACCAACCCTAGCAATCAACAAAATTGCTAAAGATGTAAGACACACAACACCAGTTAGGTACGGATGTCAAGGGAAAACCATCTCATTGTTTTCTAAGACGGGAGCCATTGAGTCATCACTATTTGATACTAAGGGCAGTTAGAGGACATTGAACGTAACAGGCCCAACGGGAGGAGCGCACAAGACTTTTCAGATCGTATTCAAACAAAGGCAGTGTATACATTTAGCAGTATGAAATAGGACTATACAAAACAGACATTCATTGACACACTTATCAATTCAGGCTTACGTGAAATTTAAGAGAACTGCATAAGATAGACTACCATGGAATTGGATGACCAGGAAACTTCACCACCAGCCAAAGAGCTGGCTTACTTGATGATTATGAATACCAACCACGGTAAACAGCCTATGGTGCTGTTGACAGGTTCACACTTAGTATTCGAGACGCTCCAGTCTGGGAAATTACCAGTAGTGCTAACAGTACTTTCTGAACTAGATAGCCATCGTAACGTCACCATACAGTGGATACCATCTCACTGTGGAGTACCCGGAAATGAGAGAGCTGATCGACTAGCTAAGGAAAGATCAATAGAAGATCAGCCTGATATACCAGTTGCATACCACCAACACAAAAGAATGATGAAATCAGTTAGAAAGCCACCAACACCAGGTCACAACGATTACCACTTTATGGACAGACCAGAACAAATCATTATTCTGCGCCTCAGAACAGGACATGATAGATTACGCGACCATGTGTATGCAAAATTTGAAGATTGGCGAATCAGAATACACCTACCTATCAGTCTGTCTATCCATCCATGTTTCTACAAAACTTTTTGTCTGTCTGTCTGTCTGCCTGTCTGTCTGTCTGTCTGTCATTCTCTAACTACTAATATCAAACCTCAAAATAACACTGAAAAGATTGTTAACACTAGCACGACAAATATGGTCTTGCATTAAACAACAACAATTGAAAGTATTGATGGCGGTATAAGAAGGAGTGATACCTGTTGAGCCAGCCACACAAGCGAGAGGTATTCTCATCTCACCACGATTACTTTTTTTTTTTTTAAATAGGTATAAGAAGCACAGATATATCACGGTGGAAACATACAGACTAATGGAAGAAACACTAACATTAAATCAAACTGGTATGTAAATAAATAGTTTTACGAACAAAACACTTCAGGTGAAAATTCAGAAATATGATCAGAGAAGATAACCACAACAAAAACAGTTGGTAATTAATACTTGCAATTGAATATCCAGCTGTAAAAGAGAACTCTTCAAGGTAGAAGAGATTTAACAGGCGAATTCAGACCATCGTTATGTGTGATGAATGATAGGATAGATGGATAGATGGATGGATAGATGGATGGATAGATTGGAGGATAGATGGTTGGATGGATGGATTGATGGATAGTTGGATATATATAATATATATATCCAACTATCCATCAATCCATGGGTGAATTATATATATCCAATTATCCATCAATCCATCCATCCAACCACTCATTCACCCATCCATCTATCCATCCATCTATCGTCCATCTTTCGATCCATCTATCCATCCCTCCATCCATTCATCCAACCATTCATACACCCATCCATCTATCCATCTTTCTATATATCCTTCCACTCATTCATCTATCTATCTATCTATCTATCTATCTATCTATCTATCTATCTATCTATCTATCTATCTATCTGCTTGTCTGCCTTGCCTACCTATATGTCTGCCTCTCTCTGCCTGCCTGCCTGCCTGCCTGCCTCTCTCTCTCTCTCTCTCTCTCTCTCTCTCTCTCTCTCTCTCTCTCTCTCTCTCTCTCTCTGCCCCTGTTATCTCCAAATTACAAGAAAAAATCTAAAAGGTTACAGACGTAACCCGCTCCAACTTCTAATCACGAGCGCCATCACACTCGTAGAAGCTCGTTCACTTGTCTACAACATTGCAGGAAGGTGTTACCTGCAATCTTTCACTTTGAAGTTACAAAACACCCTCTGCCAAATGTTGGTTCTAAGTTTCTTCCTTGCCTTAGGATCATTATCTGGTGTCAAAGAATCCTAATTTCGGTTAACTCGGCGGGAAAAAGAAGAATGATGGAGTTATAAAAATGGACACCGAAAAGGGTGGCTAGAGCGAAGTTGAGATGAAGAGAAAGTAAATCATCGAAGCAGTATAAATTGTTCTGTAACATTTGAGCTCAGCAGTCCAGGTTTTCTTTATTAGCGATTGGTCCATGACTTACATCCATATTTTTCTATAGGACAGATTTACTCTCCTCCTCCTTCTCCTTCTCCTCCACTCCTCCACTTTCTTCTTCTTCTTCTTCTTCTTCTTCTTCTTCTTCTTCTTCTTCTTCTTCTTCTTCTTCTTCTTCTTCTTCTTCTTCTTCTTCTTCTTCTTTTTCTTCTACTTCCTCCTCCTCCTCATCCTCCTCCCCTTCTTCTTCTTCTTCTTCTTCTTCTTCTTCTTCTTCTTCTTCTTCTTCTTCTTCTTCTTCTTCTTCTTCTTCTTCTTCTCATCCTTCTTCTTCTTCTTCTTCTTCTTCTTCTTCTTCTTCTTCTTCTTCTTCTTCTTCTTCTTCTTCTTTCGTCAGAAATGTTTCTTTTGGGCGTAAATGCTTTGTTCCTGTTTACAGCAGAGCTGTGATACTTGGGCCTTTCGACTTCTTCAGGTGTTTGTTGATCGGGTTAACCTTCACGGGCAGATTTCATTTCATTTACTTTACTTTAAGTTTTGTACTGGTTTTGGGCCATGGTTTCTTAACTGACATGAAAGTCTCTTTAAAACTACAGTGATGACAGTGACACATTCAACATTGTGTCTTATGTATTTCTGCGTAGGTCAACATGGCCGAATAGATAAGAACGCGTGTTCTTAAACATTCGATATGCTGATGCCAAGGTAAGGGGTTCAGCCCTTGTACAGGACAGTTGGACTAAAATGTTGACCTGTCGTCCTTGACTTCGGGACGTTAATTACAAGTACCTCTGAAGTCGGAGTGAGTTCGCCTGATGGCGAGGGACATTGTTAACAGGAAAAGCTAATCCACACGAAAAATTCAGTTCAGCACTACTGGAAGTAGTTTGTGTGGACTACGATTGAGTTCAAAGCGAGCGAGAGAAGAAAACAACTGTAATTTAGTCACAAGGGTTCATTGTGTACGTTGATTTGTTTTTGTGGTATGCTCGTGACGAGATGCTGTGAAATATGCCAGGCAATAAATGTTGCAGTATACTCCCTTATACAAGATTTAATTAACTTCATTATACAAGTTTTCATTAACTTACTGAAAGAGAGCGAGCCATATGGAAGTAAACTAGCTGAATTTTACTTATTTACTTATGAGTTGTTTTTTTTTCGTTCGCTTGTTTTTAATTCAAGCGTATTCTTCTTCTTCTTCTTCTTCTTCTTCTTCTTCTTCTTCTTCTTCTTCTTCTTCTTCTTCTTCTTCTTCTTCTTCGTTCATCCGGAGTTTTTTTCGGACGTGACTGCGTTGTGCCTGTTTACAGCAGAGCTGCGTTCTTGCGCCGTTAGGCCGACACATCCGACTTCTGCGGGCATTTGTTGACCGGGTTAACCTTCCCGGGATTCAAGCGTATTCAGTATACGTGGTACTACTAGTTTACTGGATTGATTTTTGCATATGGATTAGTTTTTTTTTACTGCCAATGCTCCTCCCTATCAGGCAAACCACTCCGACTTCCGAGGTAATGAAGACGATTATCTTGCCCTTTAAACCCCTTGTTTTCAGTGTTGGGTCTGGTGGCATGGGTGAGATAGCGTTCAATAGAGTAGGAATTTGTTGTAAATTTAAGGCTACAACTTACACTGTCCGCCTATCTTCTGGTCGATCTGTCTGTCTGTCTATCTACTGGTCTGTGTGTGTGTGTCTGTTGTCTGTCTATCTGCTGGTCTGTATGTGCGTGTGTGTCTGTCTATCTGCTGGTCTGTCTGTCTGTCTGTCTGTCTGTCTGTCTGTCTGTCTGTCTGTCTGTTGGTCATATATATATATATGTGTGTGTGTGTGTGTGTTGTCTATAAGAGAGAGAGAGAGTGTGTGTGTGTGTGTGTGTGTGTGTGTGTGTGTGTGTGTGAGTGTGTGTAAGTGTTGTGTGTGCGCGCGCGCTTGGGTGTTCGTATACACTTCATTGTCGACTGTAAGCGAAACCAAGTTGAAAATAATCCTGAAGATAAGTCGGGCGCTACTGACGTCATCTGATTCCGTTTTCACAAACGCCAGTGACAAAAACCACAAATGTAAGTATCCGCATAATTTTGTTTGCTCTCGCTCGCTTTAAACTCAAGCGTAGTCCATATACGCTATTTATAGTAGTGATGGGCTGAATTTTGTGTGAGGAATAATTCAGGTTTAACAGAAAAAAAATGGTGGTCGCGCTAGGAAGGCAGCTAGGCGCTCGTCTCCCGTACCGCTGGGTTTTGGTTCGATTATCATTGGGGCGGTTTCAATGTTTGTTTTTGAACTGCCCAGTATAAAATGTGTACCAGGGAATTTCTTGAGAAGTAAAGGCAAGCAGAGTTATACCTACTACATCCAGTGAGCGTCGTTTGGTCTAGAAATATATGGGTCTGGCTCCAATTATAGGGTGTGTTGTTAATGACTGTGCAGTGTTTGAAAATATTGCCGGTCCAAGCCTTGTTTTCACCCTCTGTAAAGTTCATGCAACTTAATAGGTAAGTACGAAACTTGGGCCGGCAATATTCTCAAACACTGCACAGTCATTAAAAATACACCCTGCACCATGTGATTTTTTACTAAGCCATTACCCTCTTTGGACAACAATCACCTTCAAATTAATATCCTATTTGTGGCTGACTTGGTCACGAGATTACTAATCTGAACCAGTCGATGAATCCTAATATAACTTCTCTTCCGTGGTTGAACGGGGATAAGCGTAATGGTATAATCGAATCGAACCATATACGCAATGCGATTTTGGTGTGTGAAAGGGACTTGTACTTTTACGTACTTTAAAAGAAAACAGCAAAGTGTACAACCCTAGCTGGCACACAGACATAGTGGCTTCACGGCTGTCTTGTTGCTGTTTCTTTATATCTGTTTTGAGTTTGAACTTCGTGTCTGAGCCGCCGTGCCGGAAGCAATATGGCTTCTGTTGAGAAAGTCTGGACTTCCGTTATCGGGGCGTCCTGAATGTGTAGGCTTTGATCGTTCTGTCTGTGTTTACTAAGGGATGATTGTCTTTCTGTGTGCGTCCTCGTCTATCCCAAGGTGTAGAGGAGAGTAGCACTTTAGCAGCCTTGCACAGTCCGTGTAATTACACAGACGTACTGTCTCTTTACACACATACACACACACGTGAGTGCACATTGGTGAGCGATGCATATATACTTATTCTTTCATTCTTCATCTATCTCACAAACTCATACACACACAAACACACACACGGAGAGAAATAAACGCGCCAGTGAGTTACTAACATCGCGGGGGCGTCAGTTAGCTATAAATACATCTATCTGTCTGTCTGTCTATCTGCCTGCCTGCCTGCCTGTCTGCCTGCCTGTCTGTCTGTCTGTCTGTCTGTCTGCATACCTCTCTGTCGGCTGTTAGACAAATCACAGTGAAAATAACCGCGAACATCACCAATCCACTAATGACGTCATTTAACTCGTTCAACATATTTTACTAAAACAAATCAGCAGCAACACAAAACTGGATACCCTCATGATGATGATGATGATGATGATGATGATGATGATGATGATGATGATGATGATGATGATGATGATGATGATGATGATGATGATGTCAGGGTTACAAAATTACCTTGACCTGTGGTATCGAAGTGGCTAGTGGCTTCATTGCTCTCATGTTTTCGTCTTTTGATTCTTCTCATCCCGTACTTATGCCTTAATGTAATCACCGTATATTCCACTTTTCACATTGGACAGTGAGGAGCATTTTGTGTAATATTCGCTGGCACGGGAATGGAGCATAATGGGGACGACCCGTTGCCGTGAAGTTGGAACCTCGACTAACTAACTAACTAACTAACTAACTAACTAACTAACTAACTAACTAACAACTAATTAACTAACTAACTAACTGACTAACTGACTGACTGACTGACTAACTAACTAACTGACTGACAAACTAACAAACTAACAAACTAACTAACTAACTAACTAACTAACTAACTTATTAACTAACTAACTAACTAATCACCGGAGGATCTTCCACTGTACTGTTTCGTGCATGTGTTTGTTTGCTGATGAAGGCTAGTCGCCGCACTGTCCTGTATGTGTCGTAATTATGTTCTGTAAAGCTGCATTACTTTGTGTTATTTTATATTGTTTATAGTGGCTAGACGAAGATCCGGTCATTGGTTCGATACGGATCGGAACGGACTCGAATTATAAACACTGACCCGGAACCCCCCCCCCTCCCCCCCCCCCCCCAGTTCGACCTAGTCCAAAACAGGTAACAGGAAATATCTGTGGAAGTAAAGGCGGCCATTGTGATGCTGACCATATCACACCCAAGTGTCGATTGCTCTGTACAAATATGGGTCTCGATCATATGCCCCATGCGCTTTAAGGCGAGAAACGGATTCTTTAATTACTTATTTACAAAATTACCAAACACAGGGTCAAGGAAAAGTGAGTTCTACTATTCTAGATAGCAAAGAAACATCGTTACTCCATGGCTTTGCTATTCTTCTTTTTGATTACATCTGTTTGAATCTTGAACTTGGCGTCTAATCCGTTCTGCCGGAAGTAATATGATCTTTGTTTAGAACGTCTGGACTTCCGTTAAAATGGCGTCTGAATGTGCACTCTTTGATCTTTTCTGCCAGTTGTTGTTAACAGATGTTTGTCTTCCTGTGTCTCCGCGCTTCTATCCTAGCGTGTGGAGCGGATTCAGGCACAGCAGCTGTATATAGGTGGTGTAATTAGACAGGCGTGCTTTCTGTTTATCAATTATTTACACACAATCACACAAACACGCACAATTTGCCTGGGGTGAATACATATGTATTCATTCTTCTCTATATCTGTGTCGAAAACACAAGCATACACTCACTCGCACACATACACACACACACACAGCCACACGCACAAACACATACACACACTGACACCAGTGAATTCTGCTAATATATATATATATATATATATATATATATATATATATATATATATATATATATATATATATATCTGTGTCTCTCTCTCTCTTCCACACAAACATGCACACACTGCATAGTTAGCAGAATGTATCTCTCTTTCTCCTCTCTCTCTCTCTCTCTCTGTCTCTCTTTCTCTCTCTCTCTCTCTCCGTGTATCCATCTATCTAACTCTCTCTGTCTCTCTCACTCTCTGTCGTACAAGCACACTCACGCTCACATACAGAGCTAAGCACCCACACACCTAAACCCTGTTGATCCTGGATAACCTCTCCACTCTGTGATTCTATCTCCCACACGTCAAGTTGACAGAGCTGGCGCACTGAGATCTCAGATGGAGCAGTCCGTTTGTACCAGACCCTACAGAGATCACAGATGGAGCAGAACGTTTGTACCCGACCCTACAGAGATCACAGACCAAGATGAAATGCTAACCTTGTTCTCTCCCCCATGCATGTGGTGAGTGATTGAATGGGAGAAAAATCTGTCAGCCCTTTTTTTCAGAATGTATAAGACAATCTACTGTTCCTTTTCTTGTTCGTCTTCTCATTTTTATATTTAGTCTTCTCATCATGTTGCATTAGTATTATTGTTACTATTGTTGTTGGTATTATTATTATTATTATTATTATTATTATTATTATTATTATTATTATCATCATCATCATCATCATCGTTATTTCTTACACTAAGCAGTGTTTGCCTGTGATCTCTTCAAAAGCCATGTTATCCGATCCTATCTTGACATTCCGATAACCCTTCACATTTCGATATTGCAATTTCTTTTATTACTTTTAGCACTTTTAAGTTTCTTAGAGGTGTGGTCTAACAAGAACACTACGCAGGAAGCCAAAGAAGATTAATAAACCATCACAGAACTGGTGTCGTTGGCCGCTACACGCTGAGGGGATCCGAGCACTTATGGACTGAATGGTTCGATGTGCAATGAGGATGATCTGTCGACTAACTAATCTACTAACTCATACATTTTCCTCTAAGCTGATTTATCCTTATGATCTTTTAGTGCGTAGCACCGGATCACATTCGTATTCTAAATGTTGCTGTTATTATTCTCGAATTTACTTCTTCCCACTCTTGTAATGCTTTCTCTGGACACCTTGACAAACAAGTATAACTTCCGAAATTCTTTACCATCAAATCATATTACATGCGACCAATTCAGTAATTTTTTTCAAACTGACATAGACCAGTTGAAGGCTTCAATACCTAATTCTCCTTGCAACTTATCTTTACTGTCATCGTTTTGCGAGAATAGATGCTCCGGCGATATTCTTTCCGACATACCGCTAATGACAATCACTGAGGTATTCACTTACCTCAGTAACCTAAAAAACACAACCTCATCTGGGTTAGATGGAATCAGCAACCGGATTCTCCGTTGTGCTGCGCCAATGATCTGTATATCACTAACCTATGTATATAATCAGTGTCTCGCCAAAGGCCACTTTCCATCAGCTCTCAAAATCGCTAAAGTGTACCCTCTTCTTAAATCTGGTTCATTGGACAATGATCTCCCGAACAATTACAGACCCATTTCCCTACTATCATCACTATCTAAGCCACTAGAGAAACACATCCATAAAGTACCATTACAGTATTTAGTTCGCAACAAGCTTATTGTTGACAACCAATCAGGATTTCGACCAAAATATTCTTGCCATACGGCCCTAACAAACATGATAGAAAATTGGCACCAGAATATAAACAACAACAGTCTATGTGGAACTGTGTTTATTGATTTCAAGAAAGCATTTGATATGATAGACCATGTTATTTTAATTAAAAAACTTGAGACAATGAAAATTGGCCCTAATGTAGTCACTCTAATATCATCTTTTCTATCAAACAGAAAGCAAGTAGTATCACATAATAAATGTCTGTCTCATACCACTACCTTCAATATTGGAGTACCGCAAGGCTCTATTCTTGGCCCTCTATTGTTTGCCATATATATTAACGATCTACCTTTACATCTTTCGTCGTCCTGCGATCTATTTGCAGACGACTGTACAGTGTACACAAATGCTGAAAACTGTATTTTATTGGAGTCGTCTTTACAACAAGAATTAAATAATGTAGTTAGGTGGAGCTATTCAAACCGTATGCAAATTAACATCACTAAAACAAAATCAATGTTACTAACAACCAGACAAAGACTTCAAACTCTTAGCTCACACACATCACTTCAACTTCACATCGATAACATGCCAGTAGAAAGTGTAATTGAGCACAAAACATTAGGCATAATCATTGATAGAAACCTAAACTTTAATTCCCACGTTCAAGCGCTTATTAAACAAACAGCGAAAAAGGTCTACCAACTCGCCAAAATTAAAAACTTCCTTGATGAGGACACAAGGAAACTATCCTATACTTCTCATATACAGACACACTTTGACTACTGCTCTACAATCTGGGACGGTTGTTCTAATTCAAACACCAAGCGACTTTACTCACTCCAGAAACGGGCCATGAGTCTAATTTATAACAAACATTTATCTGACAATCCTAGCCTGTATAAACGCCTTCAGTTACTACCACTCCGCAAACGCCTGCTTTTCAATAAAGCTAAACTAATTCACAAAATCCTGCATCGGAATGCTCCAAATTACCTTTGGCCATTGTTTAAATATAATGCTAGACACAGTAAACGTTTAAATATATTACACATTCCGAAGCCTAGGATTGACTTATACAAAACAAGCTTAACGTACTCCGCAGCTCAGCTGTGGAACAATCTTCCACAAGAAATCAAAGACATCACCAATCCCTATTCATATAATCGCAAATTACTCGAACACTATCTCAGTACGGATTATCTTCCCAATTAATAATAGAGATAATAATAATAATAATAATAACAAAACCCTAGTATAACAGCCAGTCCCCTTTTGGTAGGCCAGTATATTCCACATGGCTAATAACAAGTGTCAGACCATTATCTAATTTTACTGTGTCGTGTAGTTTTGATGTTCGCATTTTGCCCATGCCTTTATAATGCATATCTTTTATATTGTTGCTGTTCTCTGTTAGCCTTGAATGATGTGTGAATGAAATAATGTATGAAAGAGAGTGATAGAAGGGCAGAATGTTAGACGGGCCTGCGTGCCCAATTCTTAACCCTTTGAAAATAAAGTTTGTTCGTTCGTTCGTTCGCATTAGCGTCATCTCTTCACTGTGAGATGTATATCCCTCAGCATAGCTAAGAACAGCACTGTTTCACCTGTGCTTCTAAGTTTTTGTCGGCTCCATGGCATAGTGTTTAGCTTAATCTCAAAATGCTAATCTTATATTTCATTTGCCATACCACCTGTGCGTAATCCATCCATAGATCTAATATTCAATTTGCCAGTTCTGAAGATTTCCCCAGGTGAAAGAAGGTAAGTCGGCGACCCTTGTGGCGTTCTCTGTATAACATAATACCTCTTCTGGGAGAAGAGCCAATTTTTATCTTTGCTAGCTGAATTAGTTTTATTTTATTATTTTCTAAGACTTGTTCCTGCTTGCTTGGGTTTTGCATCTAAGACATGTCTACGGGATGGTGCAGCGTCTCATGCCAACCCTCATTAGTCGCCTCTTATGACATGTAAGGCAGGTTGTGTTGTATTTATACTTGTTTCCCTTAATGGGCCCGGTAACACACAGGCGAGTGGTTGCATTACAGTGTTACATATCGATGACACAAGTTAAACACATAAATATCTGGGACAGAATACAGGATAAGTAAGTTTTTACTTATTTAAGTAATGATGTCTCCAGCATATCTGATCCGCTTATTTGTCGGTGTAAAATAAAATAAGAATGTAGTAAAGTAAAGCAGTGTAAAGTAAAAGTGTAGTAAAGTAAAGTAAAGTAAAGTAAAGTAAAAGTGTAGCAACGTAAAGTAAAGTAAAATAAAGCATAGTAATGCAAAGTAAAAATGTAGTAAAGTGAATCAAAGCAAAGTAAAGTAAAAGTGTAGTAATATAAAAGTAAAAGTGTAGTAAAGTAAAAGTATAGTAAGGTAAAAGTCTAATAAAGTAAAAGTATAGTAAAGTAAAAGTATAGTAAAGTAAACTTGTAGTAAAGTAAAGTAAAGTAAAGTAGAGTAAAGTAAAGTAAAGTAAAGTAAAGTAAAGTAAAAGTGTAGTAACGTAAAGTAAAATTAAGTAATGTAAAGTAACAATGTAGTAAAGTAAAGCAAAGCAAAGTGTGGTAATGCAAAGTAAAAGTGTAGTAAATTAAAAGTATAGTAAGGTCAAAGTCAAATAAAGTAAACGTGTAGTAAATTAAACGTGTAGTAAAGTAAAGTAAGGTAAAAGTCTAATAAAGTAAAAGTATAGTAAAGTAAAAGTATAGTAAAGTAAACGCGTATTAAAGTAAAGTAAAGTAAAGTAAAGTAAAGTAAAGTAAAGTAAAGAACGCTCTAAACCTGAAGACATATTGAACCTGTTGCGATAAACCCTTACTTGTATAGACCAGTCGGTACTCGATGATGAAATGGTCAGTATCATATCGGTGGCTTTTACTTCCCAAAACATTTCCTAGGGTCCATTTAGGCAGTGAGTCCAGGTCAGTGTTACAAATGTGAAACCACCCTAATGCGGATCCAAATTATTATCACTGGGCCAGCAGGCGAGAGTCTAATCATTATATCACTGCAACTCCCAACAGAAGTAGTGGAATAGATAAAATGGTCTTATGTGGAAAATCACAAGGCAAGAGAGACACAGGAAGACAGTGAAATATATGCTTGCAATGTGTAAACAGCTGGACAACCAATAAAAAATTTTTTTTCGCTCGCTGGCTTTTAGCTCAAGCGTAGTCCATTAAATGTGCTATTACTTCTAGTGCACTGGACTTAGTTTTGGTGAGGATTAGCTTTTTTTATTACCAATGTCCCTCGCCTTCAGACAAACCCACTACTTCTTCGGGGGTACTTGTAATTTATGTTCCTATATCAAGGACGATAAGTCGACAATTTAGTTCAACTGACCAGTCTAGGGGTTGAACCCGCTATCTCGGCATCAGCACGCCTGATCTTTAAGAGCGAGTGCTCATATCCATTCAACAATGTTAATGCCCCTACAAATATAAATACAAGCACCACAAACTTCATCAAATTATTAGATGACTAAGTGGCAAGGAAAGTCCATTACAGATCGGGGAGCTGGAGAATAGGCAGAAGTACGAGGGGGATTCAAATGAAAACTTAAACATATTTTATTCTGATTTATTTGGTTTTTTTCCGGGATTTGAGATTTAAACATTGAGCACGACCCACAACTGGCAACGCTGATCGCATTCCGATCGCATTCTGATCGCAAGGCCTTGTTCACGTCAATATGGAAGCACTGGACTCGAGTTTCGCTCTCGTTTGAGCTCGTCAGTAGTACATATCCTTGACTGGACCCGGGATCAAACCCGGATCACTGGAGTGTGAGGACCACAAGACCACGCGGGACACGCTAGACGGGATCAAATTATCACACTAGAATATCGCAACGTTACCCATTGTAGGCTTTAGCTCAAAATTTGCCCGATCGCCGCGATTGACATCCATCAACCGATGTGGCCCCCAATGATCAGGTCTTCTCGACTGGCAAGGCACACCAGGCCGCCTAAAATCCAGCGAGCAATAATCAAATTGATTGTTTTTTTTTCCTTCGGGATTTGAGATTTAACCATGACGAGCTCAAACGAGAGCGAAACTCGAGTCTAGTGCTTCCATATTGACGCGAGCAAGGCCTTAGATTCATACCGAAATCCGATCAGCGTTGCCAGTTGTGGGCTGTGCTCAATGTTTAAATATTTGATTCTATTTTGTGTGTGAGTGTGTGTGTGTGTGAATATATTCTGAAAAAATAAAGAACAAATATCTCATTGTTCGATGTAGTCATCACTGTGTTCAATGCAAGTCCTCCAGCGCCGATAACGTGCTTGCATTCCTGTAGAAACTAAAATTCTCTTGGTCGTATGTGTAACTACTCATACACCACTTGCTGTAGATCTTCATCGGACCGAAACAGTCTTTACTCCCAATGACTCTTTGAGTCGTGGAAAGAGGTGGAAATCAATAGCTATGGCGAGTTCTGAGGATGTGGGACACATTGAAAGTAAAAAGTGGAGGTCATTGATTTTTGATTTTTTTTTAAACGGATAAAAGAACGCTGACCATCTTTGGTGCGTGGTCAAAGTAGGGCAGCCATCTTTAAAATGTCCTTATGTGTTCGTCTACACTGAGATACCACGTGCTTAACCCTCTTGGCACCCTTAACAACAATATTGACAAGTTATAATACCATGGCGTGGTTACTGTAATTTCTATCACACTGGTAAGGTTTTTATTTGAAGCCCCTCATATTCTACAATAATGTTAAGGGGACTTAGGATCTACGCCGCGATATTATTCAATAAATTGTGGTTGTAGAGTTGTCTAACTTTATGTATACTCAACACTATTGTATGGCACAGAATAGAGGCCCTGGAGATGTGGATATACAGAAGAATATGTCGTATTTCATGGAAACAAAAAGAATTAATGCAGCGAAATATGCCAGGCAATAAATCGTACAATCTATGGTTTGTGTCTTCGTTATTCAAAAAGAATTAAATGCGGAAGTTCTAGAAAAATTAAGAGTGAACAGATAATTGAAAGAAATATAGAAAATAGAGGCACGTGAAATATTTCGGTCAAGTTAAAAGACATGACACTCTTATTTTTAAAAAACCATACCGAAGGGTAAGGTTGAAGGGAAGCGAGCAAGAGGTAGACAATGAACAACTGGGAAGATAATATCAAGAAACAGACGAACAGAAGTCTGACAGAATGTACAGTCAGGCGAGAGACAGACAGTGTTGGAGATTCATTGCAGCCAACCTTCATTTTGGGGACGACACCATATTTATTGATTGATTGAATGAATTAGGAACGTGTGGTATTTTTGATGTATTGTGGGGGTTTGTTTCAATATTAAATGTCCCAGTACGCTGAGCTTATATTATAGACGTCGACAAATGGGGTTGTCTGGGAGTGTGTTTGTGTATGTGTATGTGAGTGTGTATGTGTGTTAGTGAGAGAAATAGTAAATGTGAGTGAGCGAGACAGAGGTGTAAATGACAGTGAGGCAGTGGTTAATATTGATAGAGAGTGCTAGCAAGAATGTGTGTTGGTGTGTGGGGAGAGAGAGAGAGAGAGAGAGAGAGAGAGAGAGAGAGAGAGAGAGAGAGAGAGAGAGAGAGAGAGAGCGAGAGAGAGAGCGAGAGAGAGAGAGAGAGAGAGAGAGGAGAGCGAGAGAGAGAGAGAGAGAGAGGAGAGAGAGAGAGAGAGAGAGAGAGGAGAGCGAGAGAGAGAGAGAGAGAGAGAGAGAGAGAGAGAGAGAGAGAGAGAGAGAGATATCCTGCACCAAAGATGAAGGAATCCTATATTTAGCGTTAATTAAAAGGCCTACGTCTAAATCCCCCAGTTCTGGAAGTGCCCAATTTACAGCTGGAACAATTATGGAGGAACAAGGCTTCATTTTCTCGCCGAACCGACCTGTATTTTTATTTAGCTGGCCTTTTGGTGAAATAGCACAGTTGGCACCGCCCACAATTAGCAGCAGATTAGCCCAAAGCAGTGTGTTGAAGATATGTCAGAAGCATAAGCGTCGCCAGAGAGTGTATGGGTGCACATCCCCACCGGGTACCACCATAAGAAGAGGTTATTTCTGTCAACCATACCAGCATCTGGAGCTATGGTAGCGTAATGGCTAGCACGCTTGCATGACGGCACTGCAGTCATGCGTTCGAATCCATATCGAGGGGAGAAAAGGGGCTGGGGATTTTTGTACAATCGACCTGGACTCCAAGGTCCAACCAACCCAAAGTGCATCCAAGGAAATATCGTGGGAAGTAAAAGCGACGGTAGTGATATTCACCATATCACCCAATGGAGTATCAATTGATATTTAATAATATAAGTATAATACCATATACCCCATGTACTTCAAGGGGCATTTAATTTTTTACTTACTATATCTTCTTCTGCTGCTGCGTTCATCCGGAGTGGGTTGTTTTTTTTCCAGATGTAATTGCGTTGTGCCTGTTTAATTGCGCCTTTAGGCCGACACATCCGACTTCTGCGGGTGTTTATTGACCGGGTTAACCTTCCCGGGTTATTTACTACATGGAACAGCAAAACCAACAAAGATCTTAATTTAGAGCCCGAAGAAGACCAATCATGTGACGGATAGACAGCGTTAAGAGTAATATAAACAAACATGGCTACTGTCCAAGCAGGGCGACACATCTAGCCTTGGAACGCCAGCTTGGGTTCCCTTTATTTCTACATTTAACGGTAAGTATGGGTTAGGATAAGAGACACCCTTTATCATGGGCTAGATAATACAGTTTATGAATACTTGAGTGTACTACTGCATGGCGCTGAGTCAAAGGGCAGAAACCCAGAATGGCACCAACAATATAAACAATATGTCATAATGTCATAGATAGGTTATTTGCGTGTAACTTTCATTTAAGATGTAACTTCTTCCATCTTAAGTGTTTGATAATGTAATTATTTCTGTATCGAGAAGCTGTAATTATACAAATAAAAACAACAATAACAACTGAGACAGAAACAGTTCAAACAGGATAACGTAATAACTGTTTAGGGCAGGGACCAACTGTAATAGACAACAGATCCAGTAAAAAATAGAACAGGCTGTGTACAAGCAACAACTATCTGGAACTAAAGTCGTTAGTTAGTCGTTAGTCGCGGTTTCAAATTCATGGCAACAGGTCGCCCCATTATGTTCCGTTTCTGTGTCAGTGAATATCACACAAAATGCTCCTCACTGCCCCATGTGAAAAGTGGAACAGACCGGGGTCTCGACAAACCAACAGCCCTATCAGGTTAACTATGCATAATGCCGCTGTCAGAATGCCAACACAAATGTCCGCTACAAAATATACAAATCATCGTCGATGGAAGCGACAGTCACTAGAAAACCAGCAGCCATGCGCGATTGCATAAAGCAACCCAATCTGTTAAATAACCGGCCGGCAACCATTTTTCTGTACACGATTTCACGCTACAAACAACCGCGGAGAGATGTAAAAGCACTCCACGCGAAATTCACAGCTCACATTGTCGCTCCAAGCACTCAGTAGCTGGGCGACGGAACCATTTACTACTAGTCCAACATGAGGAAAATGCGTAAGCAACCCGTAGCTACAAGCATAAACATCCAGAGGCCTTAACAGCTCAATCGCATATCCTCCGTGTTGAATAGGAAGTCATCTGGAACTAAAGGCACAAACACCAAGGCAATTTACTCGTAAAAAGTCAGCGATCAGTGAATGTGGAACTAGCTGCAGACCGGGTCACAGTAATAACAATATTGACCAGATAAAAATAACTACAGCACTACGGGAATTTAGATAACCATAAGTACAAAAGGGAAGCCGCGGTAGCGCAGCTGCTAACTCGCTTGCCTGCCGGCCAAGTGGTCGTGTGTTCGAATCTCATTCGAGGCCGATTTTTCTTAAATTTATTTCTGTTCCCAGGTCAATAATATGTCCAGAAAATTTCATGTGAAGTAAAGTAGGCCGACCTGGTATGTGCCACATAAGGCATTAAGTGTCGATTAGTCTATTCAATTATGGGGCTTGGACCATTTGACGATACTCCCCAAGGCGCGTAAAAGGGTCATTTACTTTCCTTTGTTTTTACATTTTTTTAAAATAAAATTTTAAAAAACACAAGAGTAGTACCGGAGAAGTTAAGCAAACGAAGAAGAAGTGTCAATGAGATCATTGCATTGGGGACTGACCTGCGGATGTGGATCATTGTCAATTTCACAAACACTCAACATAGGGGAGACGTTTCAGACATTCAAAACAATGTACTCTCTTTGTGAATGTAAACATACAAGCCATAAACAAAATGTTGCACGGTTTCTTGCCTGGCTTATGTCGCTGCATCTCGTCACGTGCATACTGCACAGTTGCTATGCAAACAGAAAGCCTCCCATTTAAATTATAGATTACCTTGGGGATAACATACTCCAGATTCAAACAATAGCACTGACTATGTATGTAGCCATGTTTTTTTTTTTTCCAAACACATTATGAGAAGACAAAGACAGCAACATGCTGTGACAACAGGAAAGATTTGGGGAAAGATAGATAGGAGAATACAGCGAGAGAAAATTCTTGACAGTCTTGTGTCATAGCACGGAAGGGAGTCAAGACACGAACTGATCAATGCCGTCGGAGATCGCAATTTGTGGAGGAGCGTGATCGCCCACTCCAGCCGGCAAAGGTCTAGATGATGATGATGACGTATTTAGTATTTCAGCCGAAGTATTATTTATTTATTTACTTCATATGGTATATAACTCTGCAGTGTGCACCTGATGAGATGCAGCGAAATATGTCAGGCAATAAACCATGCAATATATTGTTTGTGGCTTCTGTGTTTAAGCTCATAACGAATATAGAGGTTTTTCAACTGAAATGTTACAAACATGTTCTTATAACACCGCGGAACAGGACGCAGATAGAGGTTTTTCAACTGAAATGTTACAAACATATTCTTATAACAGCGCGAAACAGGACGCAGACAGAGCTCTTTCAACTGAAATGTTACAAACATATTCTTATAACACCGCGGAACAGGACGCAGACAGAGCTTTTTCAACTGAAATGTTATAAAAATATTCTTATAACACCGCGGAACAGGACGCAGTTTTTTTAACTGAAATGTTATAAAAATATTCTTATAACACCGCGGAACAGGACGCAGACAGAGCTTTTTCAACTGAAATGGTATAAAAATATTCTTATAACATCGCGGAATAGGACGAGGATATAGGTTTTTTAACTGAAATGTTGCCAAACAATACATATAACACCAGAGAACAAGACGGAGATAGAGGTTTTTCAACTGAAATGTTACCAACAAAATTCTTATAACACCGCGGAACAAGACAGAGATAGAGATTTTTCAACTGAAATGTCAGCCCAAAATATTCTTATAAAACCGCGGAACAAGAAGAAAAAGAATACTGACATTCCACAAGATTTGCACACTGAAGAAACTGACTTACAGACAGTATCTTGATAGAAATCCTACACCACTTCGGCAATACCAAATGCCACAGTGGTTTAGATAGAACAACAATGGAAGTCCTGGTTCCTGGTTAACGAAGCAGGAACCAACAAACTCGACGGAGATCAGCATGGCCGAATAGATAAGTGCTCTCGCTCTTAAACTTCATGTGTGCTGATGCCGAGGTAGCGGGTTCAACCCCTACACCAGTCAGTTGGACTAATAATGTTGACTTCTCATTCTTGATTTGGGGACGTAAATTACAAGTACCTCATAAGCCGGAGTGGGTTTTCCTGAAGGCGGGGTGACACTGGTAATATGGAAAGCGAATCCACATGCAAAAGATTCAATCCAGTGCACTAGAAATAGTAACACGTGTATAAATAACGCTTGAGTTTAAAGCAAGCAAACGTAAGAAAAACAAATCGACGGTGCACATAAGACATTAAAGACACCTTATACATAAAAATGCATGAGGTGGAAGAGCTGGAAGAAACACATTTAAACCATAAAAATATGTACGACAGGAATGCCGTTTGACACCTTCATTATTCTTATTGAATGAAGACTGGATTATGAAACAACTGCCGCCAGAAATAGTGCTCAATGGAATCTGATAGAGCAGCTTGCTGATCTGGACTTAGCTAATGGCATTACCCTGATGCCCCACACGCCGAAATAGATGCAAGGTAAACTAAACACGTTTAATGAGAGGTCACAATTATTAGGTCTACAAATTCGTAGGGGAAAGACAAATATATTGTGAATACATCAAGTACAGGGTGGATTTTTAATGACTGTGCAGTGTTTGAAAATATTGCCGGTCCAAATTTTGTATTTGCCTATTATGTTGCATGAATTTTACAGAGTCATAAATAATACAACCTATAAATAATAACCCAATCTTTCTCGGTAAAGCGGACTTGGGGATATACGCATATTTATGTAAAAATGTAGGCAAAGAAGCGGGAACAGACTGAGGTATTAACTTATTAAAATAAGAATTCAAAAGACAAGATGAGCATTCAAAACACAAGAAAATGTGTGGCTGTCAAAATATATGAAAACTGGTACCAAAATTATAATATCCAACTCCAACATGAAATCAGTACTACTGTAAAGGACAGAAACGCGGAGAACAACTAAAACAACTACGAATAAACTACAAACATTCATTAGCCTGTGCTGGCATAAAACATGATTAAAATGGTATGACAGAATCAATTATGGTAAACTTAGGGAGACAACAAAATAAATCCCAGGTAATCAAACTGTGAGGGAAAAAACGCTGGTGGTGATTAGAAGGCACAATGAAAAATGATACCAATAGCATAACTAGAAGGATCTTCTTCTGGAACCCACTTAGCAAACAAAATATGGGGTGGCCTAAAGACATGTGGAGAAGTGAAGAATTAGGGGCAGAGTTGAATCATCAGGATAGGAGATTAAGGGAAGTGCAGGTGATATCAATAGATAGAGTGGTGCTTGGCGTGAGTTGATGTGAGGACATGTGCTCTGATGGGAAATAACGTGCAAAAGGAAAAGAAGGAGAATTAGCAACGGATTAAAGTTCTTTTCAGAGGCTGTGCTTTCAACACAGTGACATTCTGTAAAGAACTTGATGATGATGATGACGATGATGATGATGATGATGATGATGATGATGATGACGACGACGACGATGATGATGATGATGATGATGATGATGATGATGATGATGATGATGATGATGATGATGATAGTAATAATGATGATCAGCGCATGTTGTAATCTTCAAAGACACGGCCGTATCTTTCGCCATCCTCCTATACACGATTCTGATTTGCTTTAGAGCAAGCTGCTTACCATATCAAGTCATTTGTGATCAACAATAAACTAAACTAAAATAGAGCATAAATTCAACGATCAATTTCAACTTACCAATACAGCAACAAGCAGACATCTAGAAATAACCTTCCTGTTGTCATAGAATGGCGCCAACAGAACAAACGAACATGAACCGCAGACCGAGTATTCCTCTAACTTCAAGGTAGAACGAACATTAATTTTTTGCTTCTTTTAACAACACATTTGCCTTTGAGTAGAGACAACAAATTCTGCCTAGACTCGACCTACGCTTGAGATATATTCGACCTTCATTCGTCTTATTTCACTCTGCATATTCAAATGCCGGTATATTGAGAGAGGAAATGCTTCCATTTATTGCTGATTTAGTAACAAATTTACTTAACGACCTGCTCGCGCCGAGATCACGTGCGGATCGCAGTGTAAACAAAAGATGGGAACAGAATTAGAAATTTATCGCCATGCATGCTCACTAACTCTCCATCGCTGGCTGGGCTCGGAGTCGCGGGGCGGACAAGAAAAATACTGCTCACCTTTGTGGGTGTGTGTGTATGTGTGTATGTGTGTGTGTTTTGTTCTTTTAACGAGTCTGCATAATTTATAAATTTGAACGTTGATCATTTCTTATTTTACGTTGTTATTCTTCTACCCAAAGAAAAGTACCCATTCGCTGTCTTGAATTGTTGAGGGCATAAACACAGTCCCTTTTTCCCCCCAGCGCTCATGTTGTACCATTTGCGAAATGGTCGAGTGTGCAGTGCTCTTGTTCCAATAGCCAAATATTGCTGTCATTTTCAGGTGGCAGGTTCGAATTCCGATATTCTCATCATCATCGTCGTCGTTATTATGCACTGCCAGCTGACGTAGGCGCTCTGATCTCGCTCTTTGATGTTCTGGATCAACTCTGTTGGTGATATTCCTCCATGCCACCGTCTCAGTCCACCCGGCATCATTTCTCTCGTTATTTCTTCTTCTTTTTTTCAGTAATCATTTTAGTCGTTATGATGTTTTTCAATGCCATTTCTCCTCATCACATGATTAAAGAAATCTCTTTGTCTATTTCTCATAGTTGTATATAATGTTCAAGTTTCATTAGCCTTTTATATGAATCGTTGTTGGCTACTCCGGCAATACACGGTATTCCCAACATTCGTCTCAGGAACCATATCTGCGCTGCTTCCATGCTCTTCCTAATTTGTCTATTCTCGTTCCATGATTTACTGCCATACAACAGGTTATGTATAATATTTCAGTACTCTCTTGGAGCCGTCTCCCTGGCGAAGGCGTTAACAACTTTCTCCATAATCCCGTATATTCACATGAGGAACACAGCTGCGCGAGATTCGGCAGCGGATCGCGTCGCGTTGGTTACTTACGAGGTATGTGAGCCGGTCGTTCAGAAAGCAATGGCAAACTACTGAGCTTAATATTACCAAGAACATCAATAACAGCTGACAATGCTGGTGTTGATTGCAACGTCCTGTAAGGGATATGAATCTTTTAAAAAAAACTCTCTTAGAAGCAGCTCTTCGAGGACGAAGCTTCACCTCGAAGCTCATCTTCAAACATGTTTTTATTTATTCAGTGTTGAGGGATAATATATCGCCAAATGAGACCTGCTATTTGGACAAAAGCACGATATATCGCTATACTAGGGTCATCGTGTTATTTATTATTATTATTATTATTATTATTATTATTATTATTATTATTATTATTTTGCGCTAGCTCGCTCGCGTTGAACTTGAGTGTAGTTCTTACACGCTACTGCTGGTAGCATTGGATTGAATTATAAGCATGGATTAGCTTTCCCTATCACAGTGTCCCTCACCACCAAGCGAACCCACTCCCACTTCATAGGTACTTGTAATTTACGTCCCCAAGACAAGGACGAGAAGTCAACATGTTAGTCCAACTGGCCGGTGTAGGGGTTGAGCCCGCCACCATTCTGACTTCCATGTTATTTGTTTTGTGTCGTGGTATCCTCCTCAGTTTCATTGCTCAGTGATTGGAAATGTACATTATACTGCTTGTTTATTAATATTAGGCTGTGTATTATAGTTTGGTCCAGACCTATTTTTGTTTGGCACTGAGTTAGTTAATAAGGGAATACGAAATCTTGCTGAGAGCTGGACAACGGGTATTGAAAAGCAAGGAAGTTATGTCGAAAAATGATGAATGTATCTTATCTAAAAGTTTATTAACATAAATTCTACAGCCAGAGTGGGACTATTTTCTTTCTTATTCAACCTCGTATATATCCTATCATTAAGCGCCTTGTCCGTTTGCAGAACTATCCCTGTTTCACATAACGTACTAACAAGGTATGGTGATAAAATGAAGACAGGCATGTTTCAAGCAGCGTGGCAGGCTTTAATTAAAACATCAAAAATTGAGAGTATATGTCGAATATTATTCCCAGGACATGCTGGTGTGGTGAGAAACGAGCAGGCGGGCAGATTGGCTGGATCTGCGCCCCTCGCTGGGGGATTAGTGCAAGATAAGGCAGACTTGGTCGAGGCCCGTTTGATCGTGCTTATAGTGCAGGGGAACATATAGATCATCACAGCCTGAAGATAATTGTGCTGCAGGGAGTGACCAGACGATCCGGCCGAGATTCTGGACACCGAGGATAGGTCAGGTGGACACATAATCAGACTGATTCTGGTAAAATTAGTATTTGGACTCTTGCTGACTGTTGAAAATTAGGACAGAGTACGTGTGGCAATTTCCCGAGTATTGTGATGTCGCATTCTTGACTCAACTCAACTCATGGTTTCCCAAACCAACTCGGGTTAGCGGTTCTGCGTCTCCACAGCTGTCCCCACACGGACCTGGGTGTTCTGCTTCATTCTCTCGGTCTGAACTTGTCTCTTCTACTTCTAATCTTTCGCGTCGTCATGATATTTGCAGCGCCTCTCCTCTCTGTACATGACCAGTCAACTTCGATTAACCGTCACTTGTGTAATCGTCAGTTTCTTTTATCTGTTACTGTCTATTTTTTTTTTTTAAATCAGAATGGTTCCACAACGTTTTCGTGCCTCAAGTCACAGCTCAAATGGCCGAAAAGCAGTTGTCACAGGAAGCACTGATGTTAATGGACAATGCCCCGACACACCCCTCTTGTGAACTCAAAAGTGATGATGGCAAAATAACAATATGTTTACATAAAAGCTGTTATCGAAGGCTTGCTTATATCTGATGATGTCATGACTGTCAAAGAATTCTGCAAGAGATACAACATAAAGGGCGCTATTTTCAATGTCGCCACTGCCTGGGCTGACCTTACAGTGTCTGACCTAAAGAATGGGTGAGATAAATTCTTGTCTGAACCTACTGACGAAACTGAAGGAACTGAGACTGTTAGTGTTGACGAAATTGTGCAACTGTGCAACAATGTAGGACTAAACAGTGAAAACATGCCAGAAGAAGTAACAGATTGGTTGGAATGTGACAAAATGGATGGAGGCTTTGAAATTTTGAACGATGGTGAAATTGTTTCTAGTGTGACAACCATTGAACGAGAAGAAATTGATAACAATGAAGAGTCAGTTCTTAATCAAAATCTTACCACTAGTCACCCAGAAGCAGAAACAATGTTATCAAAGTGGTTTGAAATGCAAGAGGAGGTAAATGCAACACAGATCCTACTTCTGCATAAGGTACGGAACACGGCCGCGCAGAAAGCTCGAGCCTCAAAAACACAGGAGATGACAGATTATTTTTTTTAAATTTTAAGTAACGTTGGTTTATTGTATTACAGTACATTTATCTACTTTACTACTCTTTTATTAAAGTTTATATTGATCGTTTTGTAAAATTAAATACAATATATGTGTACTATTCACTTTTGAAGGATATTGTTTTCATTTTCGTCCCAAGCCCGCAGTGAAATCACATTACTGTACATATGTATTAAGAGATTTCTGTTATCCGTTTATTCGGTTATCCGTCACAGCCCTGGTCCGGACGGTGGCGGTTAATAGAAGTTTTACTGTATTGTTATCCTTTCATTAATCTTTTCAGGACATTCCCTGGCCTGGGCAATCACAATAAAACTCGTAAATTTAGCGAAATTTCGAAAGGTCTGCTCCTTTCTTCTTAAACGTCTTAAGATTGAAAGTTATAAGCGCGATAATCGACTTCATCGCACTGGGTTTACCTCTTGTGATCGGGTCTGTCTCCGCAGAAGGGCAAGCCGTCTGCCGAAAACATCGCACAAAGCACGAACTCCGTAGCTTCTGCTTTGACACTTCTTTTTTGCAATGGTCTCAGAACAAACAAATGACACCAGTGATCTGAATGAGGCAATCCGTAAACATACCCACGGCCATCAGAGCGTGAAGCAGTCGGCATGATCTCTTTGCCACGAAACTCCTTCACCCTCCCCTCTGTTTCCCCCCACCACACCGTCTCTAAACCTATTTGATTGTAACCGTCACATAGTCTTGTTAACAGAGTCAGTGCCAAACAAATAGTCGGTTTGGACCAAATAAAAAATGGATGACGGAAAAAATGAGAACTAGGGGTGTGTCACAGTTATGACTTAAGAGTTGTTAATTTGGTAGCAGACATGTATTATATATCAAATTAAAGTAGGTTGCTTAGGGAACACTACTGTATTGATATTTCAACTGCCACAACATTTCGCAATGACATTTGGGCAGTATATGAGCCCATGGCAGATAAGGGAAGTGGCTTAAGATTTTTTATAATCCCATGGCACTCAATCAGTTAAACAAACAAAAGAGTGTTGAAGTGCTACATAGAGCCTATACTTTTGTATGGATGTGAAGCGTGGACAATGAGCAGTCAAGCTGAAAAACAGCTGATGGCGGTGGAAATGTGGTTTCTGAGGAAAATGCAAAGAATACCATGGACAGACAGAAAAACCAATGAACAAGTCCTTCAAGAAACAAATGAAGATCGTAAACTGATTAGAGACATTAGACGTAGATAGTCAACAATTTTTGGGCATGTTATGAGAAGAAATGAATTGGAGAACTTAGTGACAACTGGCAAGATCGAAGGGAAGAGACCAAATGTAAGACCAAGAAGTAAATACCTGGATGATTTGGCCATGTGGCATGGTCGAGACAGGAACACGGAGCTGATCCACGACTCTGGTGATCGAGAGAGATGGCAGAACATGACTGCCCACACTTATGGACATGGCACATGATGGATGGATGGTAATGAAGTCGACCCTGTCGACTTTTAAGCGACTTTAGATCCCAGAATTTCTCCTATCCCTAGCCTGTGACCGGAAGTGACGGTAGCCGGGGTCGCATTGATCACATCGCCCCCGAGCGCCCATTGGTCTATTACAAATATTCTGATAGAACCATATGCCCAATAAGACTCAAGGCGTGTACACGGGATCCTTGTTCACTTTTACCATATACCCATGGGTATCGAGAAGTGGACAGGGTCCTTACTTTTATTTATTACGTCTGGGGGTCTACGTGGACAAATGGTCAAACCGTTTGCCTCGCTCTACAAAGGTCGTGTTTTATTTTGTTCTACTCTATCATTCGGTTCACAAGTGCAGTTTAACGGAAGCTACTGGGGTTGTCGATGGAGCTACGGACTTCGTGCTCTGTGCTAGGATGTCGGCAGACTACGCAGTAAAAAAAAAAGGGGGGGGGGGGCTGAGTGCTCTCCAGGTATGGTGTCAGCCTCGAGTGCTGGAGGTCCCGGGTTCAAGCCCCGGTGATGACCTTGATTTTTTCATGTGGATTTCTAGTAAAGAAATTTTCCCTGGTCTCTAGGTAGTGAGATCCGACGCCAGGGTGTATTGCTGCGCACGTAAAAAAAATCCCTTGGCGGTTGGAAATCAAAAAAGAGTGGCCTAACGGCGCTGCCCGGGCAAAATTTTGAGTTAAATATCTACCCAAAGTATTTCAGGATCCTCGCCGTGCTACGGAGTTCGTGTACCGAGCTGAGTTTCTGCGGACTTAGGCTTGAGTTAGGAGTAGAACGGAGCACTTATGGGTTACGCCCGTGTGCCGTGATGTTGATCCGTCGACTAAACTAAGCTAACTAAACTAGCTAGGATGTCGGCAGACCACGAAGTAAAAAGAAAACGGACCTATATGGATGTATCCCAGTGCAATGACGTCGATCTTCTTGTCAATCAATCAACCAATCAGGTGCCGTGCCCACAGTGAACGCTGGTTGCAATGAATCGCCAACACTATCTGCCTCTCGCCCTCACTGTACATTCTGTCAGATTGCTGTTCACCCATCTCTTCATATTAACTGTCCACTTGTATCGTTGTCTACCTCTTGCTCGCTTGCCTCTAACCTTTACCCGCCAGTATGGTTTTTATAAGAGTGTCTTATGTCTTTTAACGTGGCCGAAATACTCTCTTTTCATTCTAAGTTATTTCTTTTTTTATTAGATCCGCTGTATTTGATTGGTTTTGTTTCCATGAAATATGACATATTCTTCTGTAAAATCCACACTTTTAGGGCCTCAGTTCGACTTTCTTATTGCTTTCTTGTCAATATCTTCTCTATGCTTGCTCGCGTTGGCTGTGAACTCCAGCATGAAGTCCTGTATGTCGGATGAAGACATCCTGTTGTCCAACATCAGTGTGATGTCATACAGGACCTGAGGTTTGCGTGAGTATCCGTTGTCCCATGTCTGGCTTATTGGTGTGCAGGCTGGTGGTTCCTCGCCGTGCAGGCAGATACTCTCCGACTTTGGAAGAAAATAACCTGCAAGTAAAGCATGGCGACAGATCACTCCAGTTAAGTTATGTTCACTATTCTGATGTTACATTAAGCGCGGCAACATACGCGTCGAGACAAAATCCTGGCACTGTTAACATTAGCTAAGTAACTTTTTGAAGTTGCATCAATCTATGTTTGTTGTTTGTATGCTAAGGCCGTAACCACAAGGTCCATTTTGTCCCTGGTGGCTGTGTTCTAGTAACATTTACCTATTATACTTTTCGTTTTCACTTACAAGGTGTTTGTAAAGACTCACTACACTTTGTATGTAGGTCAAATTTGAGCAATGAAGTACATGACGTAGTCAAAATATGTGCTAAAAATTTCATTAAATTTGTCACAGTAGTTACTACTACTATGGTCTAACGCTGTTTTGGGGGAGCTGGAAAGTACCAATGAAGTATTCATTATAACAGGTGTTGGAAATGCCCATCACGGGCTTTAAGACATGACTGTAACGTCTCTTCATGTTGTCAAATAATACCTTTTGCAACGTGTCTGTTGTTATTTCCGTGTGTATCGATCGTCATTTCGAAACACTTGTTTACTCAAAAAAAATGTTCTTCCGTTGATAACACCATTCTGTTGGAGTGCAAAGAATTACTACAGTAGACGACACAGTCATTCGCTGCATATTGCTTCAAGATGGACTGTGCAGCATATCTTTTATGACGTCATGTGCGTTGTTTTTCAAAATTGTTCTACATACAAAATGTAGTGGGACTTTACACACACCCTGTATAGAGCCTGCAAGTTTCGTGATCCACTACTCGATATTAACGTCACTCACCTTGAACCAAGATCGTTGTCGTGGCTGTTATGGAAATCAGAAATCTGAAAAGATTTAAAGGCATTTGCAATAACCACTCTGCCCATTGATGGATGTCCCACAATAGCCACAGAACCATATAAAAAGCGTTCGCTTTCTGAGACAAAAAGAGTATGTGTAATAATTAGGCGTCAGTGGGTTCGGGTTACAAACTATCTGGAACAAATAATGCATTAATCTTATATATAAATTAGGATGTGCGTCTGTATGTATGTCTGTATGTATGTATGTATGTCCTTTATACGCTCGCGAACGGCCCATCCGATTGAGATGAAATTTTCTACACGCCTTCCTTTCATTCCAGAGATGCCAACTGTCGTAGTTTTTTTTTCTTCTTCCTCCTCCTCCCTCCTCCCTCCTCCCCCTCCCAAAATACGTACGTCCAGGAAATGGTCTTCTACATAGACACTTCTCTCTGAGGTCCGCGATAACATATTAACCTGGTGGGATGGCAATCAATCATCCTACTACCTCCTCCCTCCTCCTCCCTTCTCCCTCTTCCTCCTCCCTCCTCCTTCTCCTCCCTCTTTCTCCCTCTTCCTCCTCCCTCTTCCTCCCTCTTCCTGCTCCCTCCGCCTCCTCCCTCCGCCTACTCTCTCCTCCTCCTCCCTCCTCCTCCCTCTCCCTCCTCCTACTCCCTTCTCCTCCTCCTCCTCCTCCTCCTCCTCTCTCCTCCTCCCTCCTTCTCCCTCTTCCTCCTCCCTCCTCCTCCCCCTCCTCCTCCACCCTACTCCTCCCTCCTCTTCCTAATCCCTCCTCCTCCCTCCTATTCCTCCTGTCTCCTCCTCCCTCCTTCTCCCTCCTCCTTCTACCTCTTCCTCCCTCCTCCTTCTCCCTCCACCTCCTCCCTCCTCCTCTCTCCTCCTCCTCCCTCCTCCTCCCTCTCCCTCCTCCCTTCTCATCCTCCCCCACCTACGTTCTCCTCCTCCCTCCTCCTCCTTCTCCCTCCTCCTCCCCCTCCCTCCTCCCCCTCCTCCTTCACCCTCCTCCCTCCTCCTCCTCCTCCTTCACCATCCTCCCTCCTCCTCCTCCCTCCTCCTCCTCCTCCCTCCTCCCTCCTCCTCTCTCCTCATCCCTCTTCCTCCTCCTCTTCCCTCCTCCACCTCCCTCTTCCTCCTCCCTCCTCCATTTACCCAAGACAGACAGACATACAGATAGTCGGGAACGGGATCTTATATGACTACTTATATGATTTAAATGAGATGCTCTCCACCATGGGCTGGGCCGGGTCAGACAGACAGACAGACAGACAGACAGATAGATAGACAGACAGACAGACAGACAGTCGGGAACGGGAGCTTATATTACTACTTATATGAATTAAATGAGATGCTCCCCACCAGAGTCTGGGCGAAGCCGGGCCGTGTCAGCTAGTAACTAATAAAATCTGAATTAATGTCCGACTGTCTGTATGGGACAGAGGGAATTAAAGTAATAACTTCAGGTCTGGGTCAGTTAATTAGCAGCTATATAGATCAGAACTAGTTACAATATGAACGACGATATATTGGGTTGAAAGTTATATGTGTAACAATCGGCTGAGGCAAGAATTAACCAAAATAATACATAAGAGAATCAGCTTATTCAGGGTTAGGGAAGAAACTTTGAACTTTGACCCAGCCATTATGGCGTGACGACGAAGGAGGTAACTCTCTCACATTCAGCATGGCGACGGAGAACAAGAATGGGGATCTTGTCCACGGAAACAAAAATTTTCTTTCACATCTGGCGGATAAAGTTCAGCCCCAGAACCAAGTCTGTGCTTCATCTAGTGACACCAGTGGGGGAGCATTAGACCCGGAGCCACCAAGTATTCCGAAAAGAAGGTTGGCGTTTGTTGTCTGCTCTCTTACTTTGATAATAAATAAAATACATTTTCAAATTTCCAAGACTGTCGTCTGCAGAGATTACTTTACCAGATTGATTTCAGGTGAAAGGTCGATTACACCCATTTTGCAAAAGAAAACGGGAAGATATAAATAATTATGATCACAATTCCTATTTATGTTTTAACAAATAAGAGATCCCTAACTCACAACTATAAAACCGTTTTGTTACTCAGTATCGAATTCTTGTTTTTACAGCAGTCTCTGCCTGAGCGATGGTTAACTTTATGGTTTGTCAGAAATAAAAACGCAGTTTTTCGTAAGTGCCATTTTACAATGCTGCATATGTATTGAAGAAGGTGCATTTATGATTATAATAATGACGAATACGTCTCTTAACAAGCGAATACGTCTCTTAACAAGCGCATAAGTAGTTGGTCTCATAACAGAAGTCAATGGTATAATTGAATGGGCAATCATCTTCTCCCTGTTGCCATCTGGTTGACTTGACGCTGGAACTGGAACAATCCTTCTTGAGTTCATCACAACCAGTTTCATACTCCATTCTTTATTCCAGTAGCCATTATCAAGACTATTTATTAAAAGGTGTTTTACCATGCATTAAGCTATGGACTTGTTACTTTAGTTGATAGGGAGCTATGCTGATGTCATGAGCATGATTGGGCAAGAGGTTGATACTTACATTCTTTGCCCGTCAGCAGAGGAAAAGCCTGGCCACCTATTGCTCCCTGCACCCAGGCCTACAAAATGTGACGTCACTATCACATCACAAACCTATATCAGCTTCCTACTTTGGGATGTTTGTTTGTTTGTTTGTACAGGGTGTATAAGTGTATTTTTAATGTCTGTGCACTTTTTGAACATATTGCCAGTCCAGATTTTGTAACCACCTCTGGAGTTCATCCTCCTGCAGGGCCATGACGGCCGAGCTCTGGAAGCGCAGGTCAGTCTTGAAGTCCTGGCCGATTTCTAAACAACATAATAGGTAAATACAAAACTTGGAATGGCAATATTTTCAAAAACTTCACAGTCATTAAAAATACACTCTGTATATCCCATCTGTCTATTGTCAGTGTCCGAAACACAAGTGTTTTTGACACTAGCATATCAGCTGTCTCATCTTTATGCATCCTACATGACCTGGACAATAAGTCCGCACAAGTCCCCTAATGTTTTGGGCCTCCACAAGTGGCATGCACTCATGTCACAGGCATCCATTCGTAACTATTTGAAGTGTAGGCTGAGACACAGAAAACAGTTTCTTTTGTAAGTGAAGTGTTGACATATCAGATGGAAGATACGTGACTAGAGGTTAAGAGCAAAAGCTGCATTTCAAGACGGTGAAAAGTATCTTATGCAGTAAGTCACTACCATTGAATGTCAGGCAGAGAGTACTGAAATGGTATATAGAACCTGTTTTGCTATATGGTGGTGAATCATGGAACATAAATGAACAAATTAGGAATAGTTAGGAAGAAATGGAGATGTGATTCCTGATACAAATATTGTGAATATATTGGACTGCCAGAATAACTTACAATAAACGATTGCTTGGAAGGCTAATGAAAGTAGAACACCATATCAACTATAAGAATGAGACAAACAGCATTCTTTGCTCATGTAATGAGAAAAAAGACATTGGAAAACATTATTAATGGCTGGAAAGATCAGTGAGAAAAGAAGCAGAAGCAGACCAAGGGGAATTTTGGTGGATGGATTTAGACAGTGACATTGGAAGATTATCACCAACAGAGTTGATCCAGAACACCAACACTGTGATTAGTGGAGAGACATGAACACCTCTGTCATTTGGCAGGGCATGTGATGATGATGATGAAGTGAAATATTGGAAAGCTGTTTTAATTCCGCAGTGGCAACTTCAATCTCCATTCCCATACTGAAGATTATTTGATGCCTTCTGTTCTGCTCATTGAGGTCTATTACACTAGCTGAGAAACTACATCCTAGTTTTTAGCCATACAACACAAATCCATCAGGGTACACTATTCCTTCATCAACCCCAGTATGAGAATCTATCACCTGTTTAATTTCCAGGTCAACTGATACAATTACAAGAGGTTCTTATTATTCCTCGTCCTTAGCCATTTCAAGGATACTTTCCATATTATGTTCATATTCAGAAAGGTTATGATGTCTGCATCTTTCAGTTATAACTTTAACACTTGTTTTGGGATCAGTTATCAGTTGGGGTATCTTCATTGCACTCCGGACATGTCCATAGGTGCTCAGATCCTCCCCCCAGCATATGCATCAGCGTCCGGTGGCTAATAGTGCCAGTTCTGTGTTGGTTGACGAGGCGCCTTGTTTTCCCAATGTACCTCTCGCGTCTGTCTGTGCCGATTCTTACTCCCAAGTCTTTCATCCTGGACAGCGATGTGGATTCATTGACATCAAAGTCCTCTGTTCTCGCCATATCTTTAAGGACGTTAATAACATCGGCATGATCCATGGGCTGGCCATCTACAGGGGGTGCAGAGCCAGCCAGTTTATCAGCTCGTTCATTTCCCTCGACTCCCGCATGTCCCGGGACGAAGATGAAGGTGACTTTACGAACAACAGACTTCCGCAGCGACTCAGTCCACTGTCTACATAAAGATCCAGCTTCGATCTTCTGAATCATGCTCATTGATTCACTTAGTACACACACGTTGGTATAATGCTGTGATTCTAGCTATATAAAAGCCTGTGTAACTGCCATCACCCCTATCGTCATGCTGCTCGTGGTCATAGAGTGGGCACCACTGGATTCTTGAACGGTTCGGCCCACTGAATGGGATGTAAATGCCCACGCACTTCTCTGCTGCTTTACAACAGATCCGTCTGTATAGATGAGCACTTCGAGGCTATCTGAGTGTTCATAGAGAGCGCGTTGACTTCTGCATTGACAGCGACAGGGTTCTGCTCTCTGCACCGTCTGTCGAGTGTGATAATGCAGGAGAAAGTGCACTTAAAAGCTGGTGGCACCGGCACCCATTCCTTGCCGGGGTTGATACTGGTAAGACTGCAGACCTGTCTGACGACATCTTCCGTCCGACCCATCCATGATTTGCCCCTCTTTAGCCTGTCACCCTTTTCTCTGAATATAGTGTCATGCAGAGGGTGCTGCTCATCTGCACTTATTTTTAAGTATGTACGAGCTCTCCAGATCTTGATCCTGTGTTCCATTGTCGGGAAGTCAAGGAGATTTGCCTTCCCTCCCCATCCTTACACATCTGCTCTCTTAGCTAGAATGTATCAGTGTAGCCCTGAATCGGGAACCAGTCAGTAGTCATGTGTTCGATTAACCATTGATTCAGACTTTTTAAAATTGACCTATGCTGCCAGATTGACCCAGTCAAAAAATGTGTACCAGGAAATGTATGGGTAGTAAAGGTGGCCAATGTGATATAACCACAGCACCCATTGAATGCTGTTTAGTCTATTAAAACAGTGGGGCTAGCACCGTAAATCCAATCTTCAGGTCTTGTAGAGTCATTTACTTATTTGACAATTGATACCGGGCATGTATTTCTTCTTTGCCCACTATTCTCAAAATTCTTCTAAAACACATCTCTTGTATTTAGTTTCTTAACAGTTTCATGACTCATTGTTCAACTTGTAGTATAATCTTCATATTATTATATCAAAAACCAACACCTGGGACAGTACATTAATTCCTTGTTCATTCAGCCATGATGAAAGCATTCATTATAGTAGTATGTTGTAATATATACTTGTAGTGTTTTCTTCATATTATTATATCAAGAACCAACACCTGGGACCATACATCATTTCCTTGTTCATTCAGCCGTGATGAAAGCATTTGTTCAAACTGAGTAATTAACTGCAACCATTCCTGTTGTTGTGACCTAGTTAAAAGATGTTACTTACAGTTGAGCTTCATAGAAAAAAACAAGTTGACATAGAATTGTTTGGATAAGCCAGACAGAAGCCTTTCTATTTCTGTCACATATTTTATTATCTCATCTCATCTAATCTTGTTTGTCTTGTACCTTGTGGTGTCGAGGTGAAGTATCAACAGTGGGAGAGTGCCCGCTTATAGGCTTCATGTATCAATATTCCCATGATCTGCTATTCCTTTCGTCCATTGTTTCACATCCATACAAAAGTACAGGCTCTATGTATCCCCTCAACACTCTTTCTCGTTTCAATTGACATCTTTTTATTGGTCAGTATGCTTTTCATCTTGCTAAAGGGTACTTTCGCCATGGCGATTCTTGTTCTAATCTATTCAAGGTATCTCCCATCAGATGTTATAAGTGTTCCAAGATAACTGTATTGATTCACTTATTGAAGAATATTCCCATTTACTTGTATATAATAATAACTTTACAGAAATGAATGTGTTATATAAAATATGTAATAACTGAATCAAAATGAATGTGTTAAAGTGATAGTTAATAGATTTATCAAATTAAGGGAGCACACCTTCATCAGACGTCATTTTGCCTTGATTTGGGAGTGTGCAGGTGATTGATAGGGGCTGTTCCAAATCATGGCTTCCGGTCACTGGATCTCTGCCACCAACTCTGAAATCCCCTGCCAGCTCAGTTCAGGCATATGATGGCCATTTATCAGTGGAGTACGATGAGGTCTTGCATGGGCTTCTGTAAAAACCAGCATAGACTCCACTGATGCCCTAGATAGGTTCAGGATATCCCTTAATACACAACACAAAGGCTGTAAGTTTCCTCCATTAAAGTGACCAAAATTACCACATCATGTGCACATATTAGTTAACGTAACATTTTTGCCTGAAGTCCTGCAAAAGTGATAGTTAACATAATTTAGCATAACATTTCTGCGGTAACTCATGGCCTGTAACATTTTGGTAACATATCATTCTATTGGTTTCTATTGGTGTCCTGCATACAAAGTAAACATAATATTTTTAATGTAACATTTTTGTAGTAACAGCATGTAACATTGTTTTTGTTAACTTATCATTCATTATCAATTCTTCAAACATACCTGCTAACTAACCTGTTAACAGCATGTAACATAATTAACTTATTCTGGAGGTGTTTGAAGTTACTGGAAAATTGTTAATAGTATGTTAAAAGTAACATAACATTTTTATAATAGCTCAGAGTCTGTAATATACGAGGGTTATCCAGTAAGTATCCAGATTTTGTCAGGATAACCCGAGGACAAAGATTATTAAGTTCAGTTACCAGCCCTAAGTGAACAGTAGACATCTAACATTTGCTGATGTAGTGGGCACATATCAGCAGTTTTCCTGTTTATTTTTTCTTAATGGCATCGGTCCAGTGCAGGGACAGTGTGTTGTGATATTTTTGGTGGAAGAAGGATCAATTAAAAAAAAAACAGTCATTTACTGCCTATAGTACCTTGCAGTGTAGGACAGAGGGGTCTTGAAGGATCAATAACCAGTGAAATTCACTGTTGACTGCCTTGTGTGTTTGGAGAACAGACTGTAGCACATTTATCAGTGTTTGAATGGTGTAATTGCTTCCTTGGAGGTCATGAATCCATCAAGGATGAGTCTCATGATGGTCGTCCCAAAAATGTCAGTACAAGTGAAGCCATACAAAGTGTCGAAAAGGTTGTTTTGGACAATTGGCGAGTTATTGTACACAAAGTCGCCATGACTACTGGCATAAACACAAGTTCTGTGGACATTATCATCAGAGATTACCTAAATCTTCATAAAGTTTCCTGTCAGTGGGAGCTGAAACAACTGAATTTTAGCGAGAAATGACAAGCGGTATGATTTTCTGAGAACTTGTGGGTCGGTATGGATGTGAAGGTGACGACCTTTTGCACCACATCATTACAACCAATGAGACATGAGTGCACCACAATATGCCTGAAACAAAGAGAAAACATCCAGGGTCACTGCCAACCAAAAAGTTTCACACAGCAATTTCAGTGGGTCAGGTTATGGCAGCAGTGTTTTGGGCCCACACATTGGATTTCTTAAAAAAGGGGAGAAACTATAAAGGCTGAGTACTACTCCTTGCTACTTTCTAATAAAGTTCATAAGGCTGTTCATCATAAACATACAGGTTAAAAATGCTAGTTGCATATCCTTTACAGGACGTTACTATAGTACCTTGCAGTGTAGGACAGAGGGGTCTTGAAGGATCAATAACCAGTGAAATTCACTGTTGACTGCCTTGTGTGTTTGGAGAACAGACTGTAGCACATTTATCAGTGTTTGAATGGTGTAATTGCTTCCTTGGAGGTCATGAATCCATCAAGGATGAGTCTCATGATGGTCGTCCCAAAAATGTCAGTACAAGTGAAGCCATACAAAGTGTCGAAAAGCATTTTTTGTTGTGATCTCTTGGCATGTTTGCGTTCAGTAGTTTGCCATTGCTTTCTGAATGACCAGCACCCATACCATTTCGTAAAAAAAAACCAACGCAACATGGTCTGCTGCCAAATCGCGCTGTGTTCCGAATATGGGTATGAGGGATAACGAATTGCATCCGTAACCTCATCGCCACGGAGCCGGCAAACATACAGGACTGTCCAGTTAAAGTGTCATTCTTCAACACGACAGCATAAGACCCCTATACAGCCGCCAAAACTATGGCAATTATTGACCAATTGCATTGGGAGTCACCTGCCATCCCACAGAACTGTGTGACTTACTTATTGACTCGCCCTCGTAACTTTTTCTACCCAGCTATGCACCGCTTTACGAGACAAACATATTTCAGCATAAACAGGAAACCCACCTTAGCGAATGACACCGAAGTTGAATGTGAAGTGAAAATGTGGTTTAGAAAACAGAGCACGCAGTTCTATGCAGTGGGTTTGGGGGGACTGATAAAAAGATGGGATAAGTGCGTCAATGTTGGTGGAAATTATGTTGAGAAATAAAGAGACAATGTATATATAAAAATAAACTGGTTTCAAGTTATCATCTTTAGTTATTTTTCTACAGCCATTTGTGACTTACTTATTAACTTACCCTTGTAGTTATCTTATCGTTCTGTTAGTGTATGAAGTCCTGCAAACATACTAGTTAACTTAAAATGTTTCAGTCATCTGACTGTAACATTGTAGTTAACTAACCATTCTTGTAATGTCTGAAGTCCCACAAAATAACTAGTTAACATTCTTGCAGTAACTTATGGTATGTAACATTGTTATTAACCAATCATTCTTGTAGTGTCTGAAGTCCCACAAACATACTAGATAACATTCTTGCAGTAACTTATGGCATGTAACATTGTTGTTAACCAATCATTCTTGTAGTGTCTGAAGTCCCACAAACATACTAGATAACATTCTTGCAGTAACTTATGGCATGTAACATTGTTGTTAACTAACCATTCTTGTAGTGTCTGAAGTCCCACAGACATACTAGATAACATTCTTGCAGTAACTTATGGCATGTAACATTGTTGTTAACTAATCATTCTTGTATTGTCTGAAGTCCCACAAACATACTAGTTAACATTCTTGCAGTAACTTATGGCATGTAACATTGTTGTTAACCAATCATTCTTGTAGTGTCTGAAGTCCCACAAACATACTAGATAACATTCTTGCAGTAACTTATGGCATGTAACATTGTTGTTAACTAATCATTCTTGTAGTGTCTGAAGTCCCACAAACATGCTAGATAACATTCTTGCAGTAACTTATGGCATGTAACATTGTTGTTAACTAACCATTCTTGTAGTGTCTGAAGTCCCACAGACATACTAGATAACATTCTTGCAGTAACTTATGGCATGTAACATTGTTGTTAACTAATCATTCTTGTATTGTCTGAAGTCCCACAAACATACTAGTTAACATTCTTGCAGTAACTTATGGCATGTAACATTGTTGTTAACCAATCATTCTTGTAGTGTCTGAAGTCCCACAAACATACTAGATAACATTCTTGCAGTAACTTATGGCATGTAACATTGTTGTTAACTAATCATTCTTGTAGTGTCTGAAGTCCCACAAACATGCTAGATAACATTCTTGCAGTAACTTATGGCATGTAACATTGTTGTTAACTAATCATTCTTGTAGTGTCTGAAGTCCCACAAACATGCTAGATAACATTCTTGCAGTAACTTATGGCATGTAACATTGTTACTAACCAATCATTCTTGTAGTTTCCGAAGTCCCAAAAACATACTAGATAACATTCTTGCAGTAACTTATGGCATGTAACATTTTTATTAACCAATCATTCTTGTAGTGCCTGAAGTCCCACAAACATACTAGATAACATTCTTGCAGTAACTTATGGCATCTAACGTTGTTAACTAATCATTCTTGTAGTGCCTGAAGTCCTACAAACATACTAGATAACATTCTTGCAGTAACTTATGGCATGTAACATTGTTGTTAACCAATCATTCTTGTAGTGTCTGAAGTCCCACAAACATACTAGATAACATTCTTGCAGTAACTTATGGCATGTAACATTGTTGTTAACTAATCATTCTTGTATTGTCTGAAGTCCCACAAACATACTAGATAACATTCTTGCAGTAACTTATGGCATGTAACATTGTTGTTAACTAATCATTCTTGTAGTGTCTGAAGTCCCACAAACATACTAGATAACATTCTTGCAGTAACTTATGGCATGCAACATTGTTGTTAACTAATCATTCTTGTAATGTCTGAAGTCCCACAAACATACTAGATAACATTCTTGCAGTAACTTATGGCATGTAACATTGTTGTTAACTAATCATTCTTGTAGTGTCTGAAGTCCCACAAACATACTAGATAACATTCTTGCAGTAACTTATGGCATGTAACATTGTTGTTAACTAATCATTCTTGTAGTGTCTGAAGTCCCACAAACATACAAGTTAACATTTTTGCAGTAACTTATGGCATGTAACATTGTTGTTAACTAATCATTCTTGTAGTGTCTGAAGTCCCACAAACATACTAGATAACATTCTTGCAGTAACTTATGGCATGTAACATTGTTGTTAACTAATCATTCTTGTAGTGTCTGAATTCCCACAAACATACTAGATAACATTCTTGCAGTAACTTATGGCATGTAACATTGTTGTTAACTAATCATTCTTGTAGTGTCTGAAGTCCCACAAACATACTAGATAACATTCTTGCAGTAACTTATGGCATGTAACATTGTTGTTAACTAATCATTCTTGTAGTGTCTGAATTCCCACAAACATACTAGATAACATTCTTGCAGTAACTTATGGCATGTAACATTGTTGTTAATTAATCATTCTTGTAGTGTCTGAAGTCCCACAAACATACTAGATAACATTCTTGCAGTAACTTATGGCATGTAACATTGTTGTTAACTAACCATTCTTCTAGTGTCTGAAATCCCACAAACATACTAGATAACATTCTTGCAGTAACTTATGGCATGTAACATTGTTGTTAACTAATCATTCTTGTAGTGTCTGAAGTCCCACAAACATACTAGATAACATTCTTGCAGTAACTAAGTCTGTAACATTTTTGTTAACTTACCATTCTCAACGTAATTTAAGACCCACAGTCATACAAGACAGTTTACCATTATTGCAGCAACTAAGGGTACATAGGTAACCTTTTTACACGTTTTACAGTCTATTGGTGCCCTGCTTCCAGTTGCCATAGCAGTAAGTTTGTAAGGGTTACAGGTTATCCATCCTGAAAACAGGTTTTATACGATTGTGGTATGCTTGCACACACAATTTGCACATTTTTCTCTTTGTCAAAATGACAGATTTTAATAGCTTCAATAAAATAACATGGCGATAGCAGATTTACTGACCACAAAAACAAAGTTGTACTGCACTTTTATTTTAATGCCAGTGTTTTGTTTCCCCCCATGGGGTCAATTTGAAGTCAAGCATAGTCCACGCTGGACTGCTTTTTGCATGTGGGATAGCTTTCCCTGCTACAGTGTCCCTCGTTATCAGGCAAACCCACTCCAACTTAAGCGAAAGCAGCGGCTGCAGCAGGATATAATAATATGAACTGGAAACAATTAGGTATATTTTGCTCCTGCGAAAAGAAGAGACTTACTAAACACAGACACAATGCACATTTACATACCTTACACGTTAAGAAAATCCATCCTAAAACGGTGAACAACCACGTGTGACTTATCCAAAAAATCAGAAGTATTCAATACATATATAAAATGAAATAATAAAATAACAAATAAGTACAAAAGGACAACACAAAACGGCCGACGTTTCGATTCTAAGAATCTTTGTCAAGGACAGGACAACACAAATAGATGAACAACGAAAACCAAGAACAACAAAATAACGCGACTACTCGCAAATATGGCGGTTATGCCGGTTGAGAAGGCACTCTTTGGCTACAGAGTTTAAGTATATTAAGGTAAGCAGTATGCAAGTTCTTTATTGTCTATATTAAACTAGACTGCATAGTGTTGATGATCCCTTAAATGTAAGTTCATCATCATCATATGTCTTACAAAGTGGCCAAGGGGTTCATCTCTCTCCACAGATCTTGGTCCTTGGTGTTCTGAATCAATTCTGTTGATGTTATTCCTTAGATCATCCAGCATCATTTCTCATGGTTTGCTTCTACCGCTGATCTTTCCATGTTTACCCATTTCCTGTTGATCAGACCATTACACTAATATCAGATTTGTTGTATGATAATTTGATTAACCAAAAGACAGTTACAGTTTTGTAAAATAGAAATATAACAAAATAAATAAATAAATACTATGATGAGTAAACAAACAACAATTGCAATTTTTCAGAAATAATTGTTATGGTTTTTGTTTCATAATTTTTATTGGTGTTTCACTTTTTCCCCCCGCACAGTTTATATTGGTGTTTCAGTTTATATTGGTGTGTCACATTTTTTATTGGTGTTTCAGTTTTTATTGCTGTGTCACAATTTTAATGGTGTTTCAGATTTTATTTGAGTGTCTCATATTTTATTAGTATGTTACAGTTTTATTGATGTGTCACATAATTTATTGGTGTGTGAGAGTAGAGTGGTCTTCGAAAGTAGAGAGAGAACTCCACGTGCACTATAGAAGACAATTAGACTGACCCTATCAGACAGTCTACTCACTGAAGGAGTAGTAGATGAGTTGGCTCGTTATAATGCTAGGAAGGTATGAACACCGGTCACTGAAGAAAATCAACTATCCTTACAGTGATGCAGGAATGGAAGGCAAGACTTTAAGCTGTATTAAAGATTCAAGACAGCAGACCTAGTATCTCTGCCACAAACTCCTGCAGAAATTAGAACTCCCAGTGCACTGTCATACAACAAGACAACAGAGTCACAAAATATATAAACAATTTTTCTCTCTTTAACTATATCTATCAGTCTATCTATTGATTTGTAAAAGAAAAAAAAAACTAATACTTTGTTGAAAAATTACACAATGAAAATGATAAGCTTATTTCATTAACCTCCACCACTAGGGAGTAAACAAATATTGAAAATCTTGATTTAAGCCAATAAAGGCTGAAAACAAATTTCGCTCATGAGTGGTTTTAGTCGGATAAAATCATAGACACTATTTTTGGTCAAAGTCTTGTGTTGGTTAGGGCAAGGAAACCTTCCAGCTACTTAGCTTCGATTGAGTGTCTCCAGTGATGACAGCCTGTACACGGGGTGATGACTGTATCTGGTTCTACACTGCTGACCATCTGCTGGTTCTGAGGGAATGTTGACAAACTGGTCTCACACCTCAGGCACTCTCTTCTATCAGCTTGATATGTTTACCTGTCTGGTGCTATGGTTAGCCAGACGCAGGTTCTGAGTGGCTATACTGAAGTGTTGTACTCAAGAGTTATCTTAAGCTTGGTACTTAATCAGTGTAGTAAATGTGCAGCCTCTGGTTGCCTACAAAAGCTGAAAATACTGGAAGGCCTCGCGGAAGCTTTTGGTGTAGAGATATTCCCCACACTATCCCCACATTAGATTATTTATGGCCAACCAATGTCTCCGTCCTCATCTGTAGACCCGTGGCTGTATGAGGATAACAAAACATGTTCTCTGGTTTCCTAGAAGCTGGATTATGATCTAGGGAAATGTTCTATGTTTCCCTAATGTTGTCTGCCACGTGTTCTTGAAAAAGATCTACCTGAACGGGGAAATAAAGATTAATCTATTCTCCTTTCTGTATGGCTGTGAGTGGATATCCTGAAACATGGAATCAACCCAGCTTACCATCCCTGGTTGGTTTACACACACAATCAATTTTTGGCACAACTTATAATTTCTTCTAGGTATATCTTGGTTTTTTTTTACCTATGTGTTATAATTAAATTATATACATTTGTAGGAAAGTGACTGGATAGCAAACCTACCAAGAAACAAAAAGATTATACTTCATAGAAGTGAAATAGAAATAAATCAAGATAAAAAAACAGTCTAATTGATATTAATCAGTGTGAATAGTTCTGACAGTCCATGTTACTAGAAACCACTCAGGTTGTCTAATGAAATTCTAGCAATCAATTAAATCAGTTATGAATGAATTTGTATCAACTCCTGCTCTCTAGAACAATAAAACTCACATTAAAAACCTAGTGATAAAGAATTCATTCCAGTTGAAGAATTTACTCAACAAACTTCGGTACTACTGTACTCGTGACTTCCTCATGAATATGTACATGTTTCGTTTGTTAACAATCTCTTACATCTTATCACATATGCTACCATAACTTGCTGATACTTGTCAACCATGTGGCTTGAAGTACACATCATGAGGGATTGAAGTAATTTTTACCTCGTGGGCGATCACCATTGTCATACCTTCTAAATACTGTATGTTACTGACACACATGTGCTTTGTGTGTTCATGTTAAAATTTTAAAAAATAAAAAATCATTTGTATTAATTCAATTTTACAAGTAAATGTTCCACCTTGTGGCCAAATAATTCTCTTATTCATTGTACCATAAATATACAATATTGGCACACCAGTGGCAGCATTCGTAACAAACTGAATTAATAGCATCATTATACACAATTCAATGACAGCAGAGACAGAACCTGAACCCTCATTAGATGAAATTGCATGGGCAGTAAAGAACCTGAAGAATGGTAAATCACCTGGATGTGATGAGATACCAGGTGAACTAATCATAGCGGGAGGAGACAAAATCTATTACGCATTATGTAAAAAGATATGGACTTATGGCATATCACCAAAAGATTGGAAGAGAACTATCTTCATTCAATACCAAAAGATGGGAACCTGAAATTATGCATCAATTATAGAACTGTTGCCCTGATCTGTCATGCAAGTAAAATTCTACTAACAATCATAATGGGAAGACTTCGTAAGAAAATGGAAGAAGAAATTAACGTGGTTCAAGCTGGATTTAGACAAGGAAGAGGAACAAGAGATCACATTCTCAATATTCGTTTAATAATAGAGAAGTGCAGAGAATTTAATGTAAACCTATTCTCATGTTTTGTGGATTATTCAAACGCATTCAACTGTGTAAAACATCAGAAACTTTGGGAAATCATGAGGAATATGGGCTTTCCATCACATGTAATACAACTCATAAAAATGCTCTATCTAGACCAACAAGCAGCGGTTAGAATAGATGGCGAGACATCAGATTGGTTTGACATCGAGCAAGGAGTCTGTTAGGGATGTGTGCTGTCCCCCTATTTGTTTAACCTGTACGCCGAAAATATAATGAGAAATGTCAGAGATGATATAAACAGGGAGCAATATGATGCCCTTAAAATTGGTGGTCATGACGTACCAGAGATTTGATATGCTGATGATACAGTATTGCTTTCCACCACACAGAATGGTTTAGAAAACCTAATAAACTCAACCCAATTGAATAGTGAAAATTGCAAATTATATCTTAACATAGCAAAAACAAAGATAATGCATACAGATAAAACTACTATGGAGAAAGAAATATATGTTAATGAGGACAAATTGGAGGCGGTGGAAAATTTTGAATATCTTGGGTCATTGATTACCAACAATGGTGATACAATGAAAGAAATTAAAAGACAAATATCTGTTGCTCTTCAAAGATTAAAACAACTGAATAAATTGTGGAATGGAACAGATAGAACTACAGAAATTAGATTTTTAAGAGCATGCATCTTTCCTATTGCAACATACGCCCGTGAGATCTGGACACTTACTAAACAAGCTGAACAGATCATAATTGCAATATATAAATGATATATACGAGTTCTAAGAATATCTTGGATAAAGAAAAGAACAAATGCATCCATTCTTCAAGAGCTGAGTATTGAAGAAGATTAGCTATTAAAGATGATAAAACCAAGAAAATTGAAGCGTCACAAAAGTTTAGAGAGAACAATAATGGAGGGGTATATGCCTGGGAAGAGAGGAAGAGGAAGGCCAAAGAGAAGATGGGTGCAGGATGTTGCGGATGATCTCCAGATGGGTGTATCGGACGTGGGACATCTTGCTTATGATCGGGAGGTTTTCCGGAAGGTTGCTATGGGAACAAGGTTTTGCAAAGGACACACTACTTAATGAATGAATGAATTATACACAATTAATTCATCATACACGTAAATGTAATAATAGTATATTGAGTTTCTTACCCTACTGGAATAAGTGTTCAACACAATAATCACCAGGGCACTCTGATGTTACTAGACTGATTCAAGTAACTTTTGGCCTAGATGCGCTTTCTTGAGCGTATGTGAACGGAATGACAGATTTGGTAGTCTGTTTCCATCACGAGGGTTTTTCTCGCGTGACCTTCCTGGTCAATGCGGATTGGATGACCTTTCACCTGGTCTGCCCGGTGGCTTTCCAATTTTGTTTACCCTGCTACTTTATCCTCAAATATTATAAGCATAAATTGTAATACTTTTATAAACCTATATACTTAAATATTATAAGCGTAAATTGTATTACTGTTTTAAACCAATATACCTATGTTAAGAATTCTTCCTTTGACATTAGCAAAGGTGAGTCTATCCAAGTAACTCACCACTGCGAGACAGATTTTATTGGTGTGTCACATAATTTAATTGCCTTTCACAAATAATTTATTGGTGTGTCATGATTTATTGGTGTGTTATATGATTTATTGATGTGTTATATGATTTATTGATGTGTTATATGATTTATTGGTGTGTTATATGATTTATTGGTGTATTATATGATTTATTGATGTGGGCGATCTATATGTCTGAATAACAAATATGTTATATTAACAAAACTGTTATATTTTATTGTAACATTTGTTACTTTTTTTTCTTTGCTCAGACAAGAGCTGTTGAAGTGGAATGGCTGGGGTTACAAAGACTCCAAGTTTTTTGTCAACAAGGATGGCCAGGTGGAGTTTACTGGAGAAAGGTACCGGATCAGTGGGTGCATAATGCCTGCGCTGAAAGATTGGATGTGTAAGACTGTAGGGATCAGTCTGGATCACAAAGCACCATCACAGGTAAGCCAGTTCTTCTTATTCTTCTTGTGTTGGCTCACAGCATGTTTGCGTGGCATCTTTATTGCTGGGGTGCGCCTCCATCTTCAAAATCTTTCTTTTGCTAAGGTAGACTCTGGTCTTGCTTAAGTTTAGATATGTATATATGTGCACACACATGGGTGCATGTATGTGCATACATACATATCTAGAACAGTCTGGTTTTGTGGCGCCAGAGACTCGCCATCAACCCTTCTCGTGTTTGCTAAAACAGTTTGGCCACATGAAGGCCAGGAGTTGGACTTTTATTGCCAGAGGTGATGAATGCACAAGCCATGTGGGTATTTTGTAAGGTTGGGCGCTCATCCTTAACTCCACACCCCCAGCTATAACAGCAATTTGGAACCAGGAAGCCAGTTAATTCTAAGCATGCTGGTTCAGTGGATGCATGATTTCTGCATTACATTTTAACCCTTTACAGGGCAGACGCTTTTCTTTTTTAGCCCTGAACGGGCAAGATTTTTTTCAGGTTCGGTAAAATTTTGTGTTGCGTTAGTAAAAAAATCATAAATAAGGTGTTAGTCAACCGATTTTAGTTAAATAAACAACACAATGAAGGGAAAAGCATGCAGAATATGTTACTCACGCGATTGTTGCCGGTAATCCATATATGAACACAAATATTTACGAAATACAGCATGTTGTTTGTGATTTTCCGTCATCTATACGGCAATTTACAAACACATATTCAGAATCATAATCACTTTCTTTAAAGTCCGACTCAGACTGCTAATGCAAAGTAACGCTTTGTGACTGATATCTAGCTCCAATTAATAGTCAACTTCGTGCCCTTTAATGTCACTTAAATTGAACCTAGCGAAATCTCGGCTATCACTTGAAGAATCGCCGAAATCCGTTTTGAAAAACTAAGCGTAAAAACCCCGAAAACTATCAAAAAACGTCCGTAAAAGTCCGTTCAAAATCATAGTCGGCACTTACAAATGGCGGCCACGTTGTCAAGCTATCGGCGAAAGCGAAAGTAACCGTCAGAAGTATCGTAAGGCTGAGGAATCGCGTTTTTACAATGCATAATAGTATCGGACGGAATCAGCCGCTCTGCCCGTTAAAGGCATCGGCCGCAAATGGCCGTTCTGCCTGGTAAAGGGTTAAAGGATGATGGGGTTTCTGTAACACTACATGTATACAGTGGATCAACAAGTTCAGTTAGATTATTGTAGAACAGGCTTTATTTGCGATGGTTGATACAAAATCTCAATACAATCAAATGCGATGTTGACTTCTCTTCCATCGCCCTTGGTGTTTTCTAACTAACCCCCACAACAAGCTACGTCACGACTTGAGCATCCTTCTAGCTGTTCTATCTTGATGCTCAAGCGTGCTGTAGGCTTGCACACCTATCTGATACTAATAAGATATTCATTCTGCTACACCTCCCTGTGTTTTTAAAAGACTTTTCTTCTTCAAAAGTCTTTATTCCTAACCCCTTTTATCCTACATCTTCTCTCCTTACCTCCCATAATTTCTCTAAGCCGCCCCAAACTAACTCTATTTTAGATGAATATTTCCTTCCAATTGTACCACATAGCAACCCACTATGGAGTCATACTTCTTCTTCGTTTCTGACTCTTCAAACATAACACATATTATTTACATATCCTCAATAACATTTAAATCTCAACTTTATACAATACATCATAACACATATGGTTACCTTTTTGAAATAAACACTCCGCTTAAAAATTCAAACGCTGTACCCTTCTGATACTACCTCAACTCCCTATTGTCATCACTACCCGTATTACCTCCACATTACTGCTTCTCCACTTTCAACTAACCTGAAATCACTCGCACACGATAGGAAGACAAAGAATCGGTGCGCACCGGAGATTCAAAGAAGTAGAACTCTTTCTCACAAAAAAACCACTTAGCTAAATCACACACACCTTTACCCCCCTATGTCATTTGAGACTTTATGTAATAAAGTCTAAAACAATTATATCTTCTACAGTACCACTTATTATGGTAACAGTTTACGCTGCTATCTACAGCATCAAACACCAACCATCAAAAATTCACTCCCAAATGTCTATATATTACAGACCTCTTTCCCCATCACCTCACATAACTAATCTTTTCCTATACCTCACTCAGAATTCCCTCTTAATCTCGCCGAAAACTTCAGCAACCCACTAATGTCCATTTATTATGGGCATTTCTCCTGAACCTCAATTTATGCCGTTATCAACAGCAACAATATTCTTTCTCAGTCCATATATTACGGACCTCTAAAACCCCATGTTATTTAATCTATGTTCTCTGTGACCACAGCACTCCACACTTACCCCCCTTTGATATCTACAGTATATAGTTATTCTTCGAAGTAAAACATGGCATTCAATTCATGTTTTACTATTTGTTACTCACTTCTTCTTCTATAAAATCCATGTTAACTTGCGACCCCGTGGAGACCATGTTATAAACTTTCCCCACATTTACCCCACTGCTATTCATATTAATCTTTTCTTCCCCAATATGGCGTCCAATCCATATATATTCAATCAATGGTGACTTAATGTAGCTCTTATTTTTAACTTCCCCATAACCATTTTATTTGTGTAGTAACCCCGTCACTTAAGTATGGCCTATGTTTCCACAACTTAACCTCCCAACGCTGATTATCACAGCAATCTTGCTAGCAGAATATACTCATAAACTTGTTATTCACAAAGAGAATGTGTCTCTCTACTAGTCCTCAGTAGTTTATTACTATTTCCTGAACGAAGGGTCCTAAATAAAGCCCCATGTATTGCCTTTATTCTAGACAAAACCATGTAAATTAAACTTAACTTAACTAATTTCTAACATGTATATATAAACAAGGTAATTACCATTCACAATACAAGACAATTCACTTAAATTATGAGTGAAGCGAAATAAAATCACAACAGGACATCATACCCCCCCCCCCCTCCCCGCCCCCCAAGTTTTTATACATCATTTATGTTTCCCCTCATATCAATAAAAGGTATTAACTCATTCAAAGAAAAACATATTTTAAAATAATATAACATACATCCTATATATTGTTAGTCTCTTTTTTGGACTAACAATAACTAACTTATTTATCTATTTAAGAAAACTCAAGAAGTCAAATCATAAAATCAATTGGCAATCATTCTACAAAACCAAGTCAATAAAAAAATACTATAACATACCATATATGATGCATTGAAATCTCAAATTCAATAAAAACAACTGACTTCTCGCTAAAGAGAAGGTTATCCCCATCCTTTATCAAAACAATAATTCACACAGAATTAACTACTTAACGTAACCCAGCAAGATTGGTCTCTTCTACGAACCAATGTAATACATATCTATTCACCCAATTCATGCCTATTCCGTTATTCTTATAACAGATAAAACAAAACAACTCAATGCCAAGTATTAACCCCAAAATATGTATATGTATATATATATATATATATATATATATATATATATATATATATATATATATATATATATATATATATATATATATATATATATCTGTTACCTACAGACCAATTCCTAACTTAGAACAATATCTGTTCTCTCAACAAAAGTCATTAATTAATAAATGACCGTCAATCATTGATTCTCTCCCCTCACAATATTCTATCTTTTACCAGACTTAACACATCACAATATCTGGAATATCACCCTAAACAACCATTGTAAACCACAGGTCAACTCACTTCACCTAGGACTAGTGTGGCGACTGTCTCAATGTTACCTCAATGTACCAGCAGTCATCTATCTACCAATAGAACCTGTGGCTCGGCACACCAATTGTTTCCCCTAGATTTTCACCAAGAATTACTACAACTACTTAATCATTACCGTTAACTACGGTATCTCCACCCTACTACGACCAGCAAAAAAAATTTTGTCTATTTACTATAGACCTCTCACCAATACATCTACCTACTGTACCAATAACTAATTCTACTTTTAAGTTTCTCGTCTATCCGACGCAAGTAATATTTCATTCTCCTGCATCAGTACTTTCTTAACATCTCACCACAACTACTCTAAGCTATCCTCAAGTCTCTCCTAGCGTTCTTGCACCGCGATGATAGTTAAACCAGTCACACTTATCGGAACATGTTCTCCAACATTCATTTATCTAATCTTGTTTACCTCCGTATCTTTCACTCCTCTTCCTATTTATCGGGATTCTTACAGAACAGCAACCCACACCACTTATAACTGACAACGGACCTCACTTTCCTCATTTCTCAGTATCAGGCATTCATACTTCAACATGTCCCTGTCAACAATACTAAACATATTTTATGAAACGTCATTCAGAATGTTAACTCTCTTTCTGTCAACCTGTCATACAACTTCCATAAATTCCGTCCAAGATCACACATTCCAAACAAAAGACATCACACCTTTCTAATCACCTACTTTAACAATTTAGCACAAGCAAAACAGAGGCAACGACTATAACCAAAGAAGAACAAACAACAACCATTCAGCTAAACGAACATTTCTCGAAACAAGTAAAGAGTCTCAAGTGCCTAGGAAGTATAATATCATCAAATGGCAAACCAGAAGATGATATTGACAACAGTTGTAATAAGGCTATTCAACTCTCTGAACAATTGGACAACCATGTATCAACAACTATCAAGCCTAAGTGTGTCGATCACTTCCACCCACATTGACACTTGACAACGTTTCAAAACCTCACTCCTGCTTCACTCAGCGCGACGAACACCTGTTTGTCTACACTTATACTCATGCACGGACTAAACGCCTCGTACATGTATGCTGTACTTATCACTTGCCATCATCCTATCCATTCTCGACACACATATGTTTGTCTTATTTCTACTTTTCTCAATCATTCACTCGTTTTCAAAGGTCAGAATCTATATATTATCTCTCGCAAACTATATCTCTTTTACACACTAACCAGCACTATCAACGATCTCTCAAAACAAACCTCATTCCGCTGAGCCACTAACCTCGTAACTATCATTCTATACTTCTCCACACAACAACTTTCTCAGATTTAATCAGCTCTTCTTTCTCCGCAAGCATGACGTAATTACTTCATCCCCCTCACCAAGAACTCGTATTCTTCAAGCATCAACTTCTACAGTCTTTTACTCTTAATATTCTCGCGTTCAACTGGCTATTTTACACATGATACTCAATTTCTCCTCAATCTATATCTCCTCATCAGACACTCTCGGTTCAGCTGTCAACAATACTATACTTACTTCTCAAACCACCAAGTGAAACTATCTCAGACATCACGTCATAGCTCTGAGTCGAACCATCCACTCTAGTACGAGCATTCATACTTAGTTTATCTCTCTCTCTACTAATTCTGTGCTGAATCTACTCTACTTTAATCACTCCAGTTATACATCACTCAACGTGATCGACTCTCTGTATCTAGCCATTCCGGACAAAGGACTATTTTTACCTTGTTTACTCTCCCTACACCGCAACCAAACACAAGATATCCTGTATTACGTATCCACGTAGAATATCATTTGCCGTGACTCTCTATCCTCAACAACACTATTGCCTACCCTGTACCATGTGATGCTACACCAAAAAAAATTCATCTGCCTATTTTAGACAACCCCTATGTATATGCTCAAACCGCAATTCCTCTCATAAGCCAAAACAATTCCATATTTTCTCACCCAAGGAATTTTAACAGCCATAGAGCGCATCTAAGCCAAATATTTCATTGTCTCCCAGTACATTAGTACGTCTTTCTTCAATTATGTCATCTTCACTATCTGTTGTTAATCTGTTGTTAAAGTACACAGGTCTTAAGGTCATATATTCTTCTAATTTTCTTAAGTCACTTTCTGTCGTCGAGTAAATTTCCGCTATCTGTTTATTACTATTCTTCTTCTTAAATGCTTTCTTTCTATTTCCTTTATTTGCGTCGGTCTGCTCACTGTTTCCTGTATACCTTACATAACGTTTACATTTTCCCATCTCGTCTTCAGATGACACACTGATAATAGTTCCCTCATCAGATTCATAGTAGTAGTTTACTGCAGACACGTCGATCCTATTCCCATAGTCGGCTTTAGAACGTCTGACTTTCTTCTTACTTTTATTCCTCATGCTCCGGTTCTGTACAACTCCCATATCTTTACCTGAAATATTCTCTCCATAACCTGAACTCTCACACCTAACATTCCTACACCATTTAGGGATTAAGTTAATGTCTATACCTGAGGAACTTGACATCTCAGTTGTACCTTTATTGACCATCAGACTGTTTATATTTCTTTCTTCAATACTTTTCCTCTTTGGTCTCTTTTGTTTATCTTTCTTAATTTCAACCGTGTCTCCCTTAGTCAAGTGAGTTGGTTTTGACTGAATTTCTATTAAGTCAGTTTGACTTCCCTTTATTATCTTGCTGGTTGATTGTACCTGGACCTTTTTCTCTATTGTATCAATCTGTGTTTATGTGTTCCGTTCTACCACTTCAATCATCTGTGTCTGAGTCTCTTGGTCTATTTTCTTCTGTTCTTGTCTAAGAGTCAGATTCGCAACAGCTTAGTAGTTGAATTCTTACTTACGTTTTCTACTCTGTTCTTTGACCCTGACCTCAAATACTGTTTCCGTCTTTGTTCAAACCAGTCGTCACGTTTTTTCCTAGCAGTCTTGCTATGGGATGGCCACTTCCATAACTTATTGGAAAAGTCTCTCTCAGGACCATTCTTGTATCTATAACAGCTATACCAGTCCGACCTTTCACCATTACGTCTGTTCTCACCGTCTTTTACCCTATATACATCAGGCCTTGGTTCGTCATAACCATATTGTCTTCTGTCTTTATTAAGTAATGGCTGTCTCCTGTTATTCTTTCCTACTCTATTGCAGTCTACCTTAAATCTATAAGGGTCTTGTCTAGTCGTTCTGTTCTGCAACGTTTCTACAAAATTTTCTACTTCACTAACTGCCACTTTTAATTCTCCCAACCATGTACTGATACGTTGTAATTCTACATGTAGGTAATTCATATTAACTTCTTTGTAATTTATATCAAGCTTAAAACAATATGCCTACTTCTTCCTCTGTATATTCCTTGGTACCTGAAAAAAAACTCGTCCTGAGCTCAGCTGAAATAATTTTCAATTATGCCTGTTTCTCTACTGTGCTGTGATGGTCTGCCTGTTGCCATATCCTGTTGTTTCTTTTGCTATGCTGAAATATTTTACTATACACAACTTATATGAGCAAATTCACATTTATAACGACTTATCTAAATGGTCTTATTTAAATATTTAAATCACATTAAAAATGTTCTCATATCAGTTATACTTAAATTAATTACCATCGAGCATGTCCTTCCTTGATTCAAGAGAAGCGTTGATTCACGTGCGTTCTTTAAAAATTTCCCTTGTCACGGTTCCTGTATACTCAAACGTCTGGAGTTCGTATTATTCAGTAACCATCCAAACGCGACTTCAGTGATGTTCTTCTTCCAGCGTCTCAGGTTTCGTCACTTTCCTTTCACTTTCAGCCCCTGGTTGAGCCCCTACCAGACTTGAGCATTCTCTTCACCCTGAACAGGGCACTTCAGGCGACGTCTTGAAAACTGGTCTAGCGATAAAGCGATAAAGCGACTAGATTTTGAGATGTTCGCTTTTGTTGAAAAACATTCTGACTTGTTAGAATTCAGGATGAGCGAATGCAACAGTATTTTCTCGTGATTTCTAATTGAAGGAGCGATATGGTTGATTCAAAATAAGCTCTCATTTTTCTTCAGGTTCAAGTCAATGTTGAATGAACATAACAAAAGGAAACAGCTCCTTTAAACCAATTTTCTATTGAATTTGCTAGTATGTAAGTGTGTGACTTTCAACACAAGGTTACTTGACGGCTGAAATACTGTAAGTCAAACTTCATAGCAATTCGACAAACGTTGCTTCAAATATTTATGATGAAAAACAGCTTGATAAAATTCCACAGTCATAGGCACTTATTTCTTCTTCTTCTTTTCGTTCATCCGGAGTGTTTTTTCAGATGTGATTGCGGTGTGTCTGTTATGCGCCCTTGGGCCAAAACCCGTAGGCCAACACATCGACTTTAGTGTGCATTTTTGACCAGGTAGCATTCCTGGGAGACTCTCACTTTTGTGGCGCCATCTGCAACCATGCTGGCCAAGGTGGAACGGTCGAAGACAACGGTCATCCCTCAAAGGAAGGCAGGGACAGTCCATAGCATTTTCCGCCATCCAAGGTTGCTTCCATAGTTGCAGGGCCGACACATAACGCCCTGGATCTGGGCTCACCGAGGGAGATCGTCACGTCCTGCTCATGGCTGCTTTAAATCCTCACTTCAATATATTGGTCATTTCGTTTCCCCAGGTCATTCCCGCGCAAACCAGACAGAATTGCAGACGGCATCCACTCAGCGAGTTTTCGGACATGTGCTTGTCGTTGCGCCCATCAGAGCTTTTCCAGGCTCAACAGACATTCGGAAAACTACCCAGTCAGAGCTGTTCCGAACAAGAGCGGCATTCGGAAACTAGGTAGTCAGAGCTGTTCCTAGCACGAGAGACATTCGGACGAGACATTTCACTCGGACGTAATTGCACAGTGTCAATTTTTAGTTTGCCACCCGTAGGACGACACTTCCGACTTCAGCGGGCATTTTTTAATGAGGTTAGCCATCCTCTGGTTTCGAGGCACGTTGGACTGTTGTGATGTCGCTAACATCTCAGCTGGTCAAGATAGAACGATGAACGACATCGTGGTCGGCCCTCAAGGGAAGGCAGGGGCAGACCATGAGCATTCCCTCGCTATCCAAGGAGGCTTCCATAATTGCAGAGCCGGCACATATTGCTCTGTTACTGGGCTCACCCGAGGAGTTGCCACGTCCTGCTCATGGCTGCTTTAGTTCCTCACTTCCATGTGTTGGGCAACTCGTTTGCCACTTGTCGCTCAAGCACACACCAGGGACGGTCAGACTGCAAGCGACACCCACGCTTTTGACTTCGGACCACGCAATAGGTTCGCTCGCCGTGCGTTCCATTTTGCGTCATTGAGACGTTCTTCCACTTTTGTCTACACTCTCTATGAGTTAGATACAGTTTTCGCAGCCACTTTCTTCGACTGGGGCACTTTTTTGACTTTTTGTACTCGCTCACGAGATAGGCTACTTGTGCTGTCGGATCAGCACCTTCCCTTCGTGCAGCGGTGAACGAGAAACGGCCTGGCCTCTCATCCGGGAATCTCTCATATCCCCCCAGCTGAGAGCCTTCGAAATTCTATCAGACCTGAGCATGTAGCTTGCTCAGTATCACACATTTATTTTTCGAAAGGTGGCTATCGGCCCGGCTCTCAGGTCCGAGGGTTTGTGGCTTAGAGGCGTTCAGCCACAGCCCTCGACAGGGAGCCTTTAGTGTTTTGTCCGGACCAAGAACTTCTGCCTTCGTGCGCCTGATTTAAATTTTAGACTGCTATCCTCAGTCTCACCTGCAGAGCAGCAGGTTGTGTCTCTCTTAGTCTGGTCCCTATCCCATATGCTGTCCGATATGTAGTTTTTCACCCATCGGCAAGCACATGGGGTCGATGGGACACGCAAGCTCCCCCACCACGGCAAGGTGGAGGCACATCGGGGGAGGGCACTCATTTGATTTAAATGGCTCTATTCACAGTCTTGATATATATGCCTTTTATTTTATTTTGATAGTGTCCGAAAAATGTTGAAATTTTGACTTTCTTACTCGATTAAAAAATGGTCCGATGGAACTTTTTGTTTAGATGAGTATCTAAAATTTTCAAGGGAAACTCAAATACTATAGACTGACATCAAGAGTGACTTTCTTACTTCACATTGTACCCGCGACATCCAAGTAAAATCGAATCCTGTGTGCGGCTCCATTTAATCCACCTGTAACACTACATGTATACAGTGGATCAACAAGTTCAGTTAGATTATTGTAGAACAGGCTTTATTTGCGATGGTTGATACAAAATCTCAATACAATCAAATGCGATGTTGACTTCTCTTCCATCGCCCTTGATGTTTTCTAACTAACCCCCACAACAAGCTACGTCACGACTTGAGCATCCTTCTAGCTGTACTATCTTGATGCTCAAGCGTGCTGTAGGCTTGCACACCTATCTGATACTAATAAGATATTCATTCTGCTACATTTCCCCACACTTGGTGCGGTATTTTTGTCTCTAGTTGAGTTTCTATATCCTAATACATTTGTGAAGGTCTCGGTGGCAAAGGGGTTAAGCTGCTTGCCTCACACTTTGAAGGTCGTGGGTTTGTTTCCAGACTCAGTCTAAACTTTTACAAGTGCAGTTTTCTCAGACTCCTGGTTGTTGTCAACTATGGAGTCTGTGCACAAAGCACTGCTGTCAGCAGACGCCTTATCGGCCAATCAGCATTAGGTCTTTTTTTTTCTTTATCTCCTTCCTCCTTCTCCTGTCTTTTATCCCCCATTGAATACAATGAATGAATCGCACAAAAATGAGAATTCGATGGTAAGCTTTTCTAGAAGACAATCACAAGTAACAGAATGGACATTGTGGCTAAAACCTTCATCAGCACAGAAACAAATAACTCACCCTGACACAACTACATGAATATATATATATATATATCTATCTATCTATATATATATAAGTTCCTCATCTGTATCCTTGTTGTGGACTAGACGCCTGTTTCATGAAATCTGCGTATATGATTCTAACGAAGTGACTGAACCGGAAATATGGTTATCCCCCATTGAAGCACACATCCATTAAGTGAAGTAGTTCACCTTATTAAATGGGGTGATACTGTGTACACATGAATTCTGTAACCTGACTAGTTTTTCACTTTTATCTCCAATCCTTTAGCCAGAAATATCGGCGGCCAACATACCCCTGCCCATCAAGAATGAAGCTTTTATTGCTGACCTCCGTAGAACTTCCATATCACATTCAGATGATTGCCAGGACCGGCTATTCAGAGCCCACGGTAAGCACATGATACAAGCCAAGTTGGAGATCTTTTCTATTTTAGTTTGATGTTTGTTGTTGAAGCTCTTGCAGTTGCTGGATTGTTGATTGTGCTTGTTAGTTTACTTGATTTCTTATGTTAATTTACTCCTTTTCAAGTTAGTTGATATTTCTTTAGTTTAGTTAACTGTTTAGTTAATTATTTTCTAGGTGTTTTTATTCCTTTGCTCGCTTTGAACTCATGAATAGTTCATGCTGGACTGATTTTTATGTGTGGGATAGCTTTCATCTTTACCAATGTCCCTCTCCATCAAGCAAACCCACTCCGTCTTCAGAGGCACTTGTAATTTACATCTCCGAGTCAAGGACAAAAAGTCAACATTTTAGTCCAACTGACCAGTGTAGGGTTTGAACCCACTACCTTGCTGTCAGCAACCGGAAGTCTAAAGGCAAGTACTCTTATCCATTCTGCCATGCTGACCTCCTCTAGGTGAGTTGACTTGTGAAAAGTTATTCTTTTTAAGTAATTTTCTGTAAGGTTGGTTGGGTTCTGATTGGCTAAATTGACTACTCTTTAGCTCTGAACAAGCAGATCTGTAGACTTAAAGAGCATCAGTAGGTGGAACAGCCGTGTTGGGCAAAAGAGAAAATTTGAAGACTGAACAACTGAAGACACAATAACAGATGAAACAACATATTTAAGGAAGCTTGAGTTTGGATGTACTCGTTAGTGTGGTTCTGGCAAGCAGGGGTGTACGAGGAGACCAATCTGGCATGTTTACGACCAGTGTGTGACTGAAACTATCCGCATCACCACCTTATGACATTTGTCGAGGAAGACGGAGCAACTATGGATTTGCTCAGAGAGTTATAATGTCAATCCTTACACCCAAAAAAGCTTTCTCTTTAGACTCGGTGATTTCTCTGTAGTTCTGTTTTTTTTTTTAGTTTACATCACCTCTCTATTGCTCTATTTCTATACTTATTTAGTTGTGTTCACACCTCTCTTTTGCTGTATTTCTGTTTAGTTGTGTTCATCTCTCTTTAGTCCTACACTTATTTAGTTGTGTTCACACCTCTCTTTTGCTGTATTTCTGTTTAGTTTTGTTCATCTCTCTTTAGTCCTACACTTATTTAGTTGTATTCACACCTCTCTTTTGCTGTATTTCTGTTTAGTTTTGTTCATCTCTCTTTAGTCCTACACTTATTTAGTTGTATTCACACCTCTCTTTTGCTGTATTTCTGTTTAGTTTTATTCATCTCTCTTTAGTCCTACACTTATTTAGTTGTATTCACACCTCTCTTTTGCTGTATTTCTGTTTAGTTTTGTTCATCTCTCTTTAGTCCTACACTTATTTAGTTGTATTCACACCTCTCTTTTGCTGTATTTCTGTTTAGTTTTGTTCATCTCTCTTTAGTCCTACACTTATTTAGTTGTATTCACACCTCTCTTTTGCTGTATTTCTGTTTAGTTTTGTTCATCTCTCTTTAGTCCTACACTTATTTAGTTGTATTCACACCTCTCTTTTGCTGTATTTCTGTTTAGTTTTGTTCATCTCTCTTTAGTCCTACACTTATTTAGTTGTATTCACACCTCTCTTTTGCTGTATTTCTGTTTAGTTTTGTTCATCTCTCTTTAGTCCTACACTTATTTAGTTGTATTCACACCTCTCTTTTGCTGTATTTCTGTTTAGTTTTGTTCATCTCTCTTTAGTCCTACACTTATTTAGTTGTATTCACACCTCTCTTTTGCTGTATTTCTGTTTAGTTTTGTTCATCTCTCTTTAGTCCTACACTTATTTAGTTGTATTCACACCTCTCTTTTGCTGTATTTCTGTTTAGTTTTGTTCATCTCTCTTTAGTCCTACACTTATTTAGTTGTATTCACACCTCTCTTTTGCTGTATTTCTGTTTAGTTTTGTTCATCTCTCTTTAGTCCTACACTTATTTAATTGTATTCACACCTCTCTTTTGCTGTATTTCTGTTTAGTTTTGTTCATCTCTCTTTAGTCCTACACTTATTTAGTTGTATTCACACCTCTCTTTTGCTGTATTTCTGTTTAGTTTTGTTCATCTCTCTTTAGTCCTACACTTATTTAGTTGTATTCACACCTCTCTTTTGCTGTATTTCTGTTTAGTTTTGTTCATCTCTCTTTAGTCCTACACTTATTTAGTTGTATTCACACCTCTCTTTTGCTGTATTTCTGTTTAGTTTTGTTCATCTCTCTTTAGTCCTACACTTATTTAGTTGTATTCACACCTCTCTTTTGCTGTATTTCTGTTTAGTTTTGTTCATCTCTCTTTAGTCCTACACTTATTTAATTGTATTCACACCTCTCTTTTGCTGTATTTCTGTTTAGTTTTGTTCATCTCTCTTTAGTCCTACACTTATTTAGTTGTATTCACACCTCTCTTTTGCTGTATTTCTGTTTAGTTTTGTTCATCTCTCTTTAGTCCTACACTTATTTAGTTGTATTCACACCTCTCTTTTGCTGTATTTCTGTTTAGTTTTGTTCATCTCTCTTTAGTCCTACACTTATTTAGTTGTATTCACACCTCTCTTTTGCTGTATTTCTGTTTAGTTTTGTTCATCTCTCTTTAGTCCTACACTTATTTAGTTGTATTCACACCTCTCTTTTGCTGTATTTCTGTTTAGTTTTGTTCATCTCTCTTTAGTCCTACACTTATTTAGTTGTATTCACACCTCTCTTTTGCTGTATTTCTGTTTAGTTTTGTTCATCTCTCTTTAGTCCTACACTTATTTAGTTGTATTCACACCTCTCTTTTGCTGTATTTCTGTTTAGTTTTGTTCATCTCTCTTTAGTCCTACACTTATTTAGTTGTATTCACACCTCTCTTTTGCTGTATTTCTGTTTAGTTTTGTTCATCTCTCTTTAGTCCTACACTTATTTAGTTGTATTCACACCTCTCTGTAGTTCTACCTCTAGTTAGTTGTACTCACTTCTCTGTAGTCCTACTTCTATTTAATTTTGCTCACATCTCTTGATGTAAGTTTTGGTTGACCTTTTGGGTTGATTTTTTTTTCCCTTAAAATATAAGGTTGGCGCTCTTTCCCAATAACTACAGATGAAAGACGCAGGTTGAACGAGGCCGAATTTGGAATTTTTGTTTTGAAAATTGGAATTGGAATTTGAACTTTCCCAATTCAGCTTTTCTGTTATTAACTTTGAGAATTGACTTCTCTATTAGAATAACTCTCTGACAAAAATTTGTGACTGTTACTTTCTATTCCAAGCCACCACGGGATAAAGTGGCATAGATATTTGGACATACAAGTATGTATCTGCATGATTATATTCTATTTTTCTTCAACAGGCCATACACTGCATGAGATCTTCTTGTTAAGAGAAGGCAAATTTGATCGTATACCAGACCTGGTCATATGGCCAGGTAAGTTAAATACTATTAACATGTTTTCTTCATTATTTTAAAAGTAATTCCTTAAAAGTAAACATCTATTACCTAGATCTAAACTACTCTCCCTGTTTCTGCTTAGGTTTACTTTATGGTTTTGAATTACCTTGTAGTGTCTGTGAGAGATTGTGACATTTGTGTCTACTAGAGATTTTCTTGCGACAGAATAGATATTCATCTATTCTATATTTGAATATATAGCTGTCATAGATTGTTTATAAACATTATCATCATTTGTGATGTCTTCCAATGAATCTTTTATTTTACGTGTCTGTTTTCTGGAGTTAACAATATTTCTCTTGAAGTAAAATTTAGCATCCTATTTTGTTTGTGGCTATACTGAGAGAGTTTTTGTTTTTTGTTTTGTATTGTCCATTGCCAAGTTCGCAAATGTGAAAAACTAAAGGATCTTTTATGCACCTTGTGCACTCACTGGTCATCAGGTGCTAGCCGCATATTTTCCTAGTGCCCATTTCAGGCTGAGTTGGCCTGAAAGCCCTGGTCAAGTTTTACAAACCCTGTGTCAATGGGGGCTCAAACACTATCATCTAGATAGTAGACAAGCTACCTACTGCACTTACAGCAGCTCTGTATATTTGCAAAAGAATCGACCACAAATTAATTCAAACTTCATTATTTATGTTATAATTCATTATGAACCCTGGTAATTTTTTTGGTTTCAGAGCTACTCTATTTTGTGAGTGGTTGATATTTTACTCTTGTTGGATTCAAGCAACTAGCAGTGGGAACGATTAGTAGTGTGACTCGTTGCTGGCTGCTGAACTAGGTGGCGGAATGTGTTAGGGAATGTCCTGAGTATGGTAATGTCGGTTCTTAGCTCACCTCAACTCCACTCAATCCTATTGGTAAAGTCCTCTAAAGTACTAGAGGGCGTGATTAATGCCATCATGGTCTCAGTTTAATGAAGAGGCAGTCTCAACTGCACCTCTTAGTGACAGGGTGTGGGCAGTGTACAGTAGTGCAGACAATGCAGCTCACAGGATCAGGTGTCCACCAGAGTTAGTAAACTACACCTGAACTTGTCCTGACGGAATGTCAGAGTCATTAAACTGATTAGCTTGGCATGACATTATCAGTATGACATGTGATAACCCATACCATCCTTCTTGTGGACTTAATGTGTATAAAGAAATACAAAATAACACAAAGTAATGCAGCTTTATAGAACAGAGTACACTTAGTTGCTGTTGTAAACATAGTAAAATATGAATAAAATTTGATGGATCTGCGATAGTGCTTGGCCCATGACTGTTGGGGAGTCGCAGATGCTAGCATGCTTGCCTGCCAGCTCTTCATCAATGCACATTTTAAAAATTGACATTAAATCCCAGACTGACCCAGCCTCAACTAGGTACCAGGAAACACCTGGGAAGTAAAGGCAGCCCGTGTGATCTTGATCACCTCACCCATCAAATACCGATTGGTCTATACAAGTCAGGTGCTAGCAGATGCACCTCAATACACTTCTGGGCATGTAAAAGATCCTTTAATTTACTTTACTGTATTAATAGACTTAGGTTCCAAGGCCTCACATGTGAACAGGCTAGATTATGTTAAAACAAGATTGTTACGTTTCTGTGCTGTTTGTGGACAAACTCTTGGCTTGATGTTTGATCAACTGCTGACTTGTTTTTCAGTGAGCCATGACGATGTTGTGAAAGTGGTTGAGCTGGCATGCAAGCATAATGTTGTGGTTATACCATTTGGTGGTGAGTACTTCCACTAGTTGGATGACTTCTGGTAGTTATGATTGTATCAATGGGTATTTTAGGTTATAGCATTGTGGAAGCTGCAGAGTTGTGGTTTTATAGAAGAATCATGAGAAAACCGTGGATGAATAAAAGAGCAACGAAGACATCTTGACAGAAGTTAACTCAGAAGGAGAGCTGGTTACTTACATTCACATTCAAAACAATGTATTCCCTTAGTGAATTTGAACGGCCATTTCTGTGCAGATAGAAAGAGTTCATGTTAAATTCGAAATTACCGTGGGGATAACAAAAGATCCACATTCACACAATACCTGTGGCTTTGTGTTTTAATTATTTCAGCTTTAGTGTTATTCATTTATTCACTGTATATGATATATAACTCTGCAGTATGCACCTGATGAGAAGCAGTGAAATATGCCAGGGAATAAATCGTGCAACATATTGTTTGTGGCCTCTGCATTTAAAAACCATCCACATTCTTTGGGGCATTTAATGGGAAGGGGCTAGCTGGAGTATGTCATAACTGGAGAAGCAGGGAGAGACCAGGAGAGAAGATGCTGGACAGTTTGACTTCATGACATGATGGAACATTGGTATCAGAAATGATTGACAGCAAGAGAGACAGAAGGCTGTGGACAGACATGATCACCAACGCCACACAGCATGGATTATAAGAAGCACAAGCTAAAGCATATTTTCTACAATATATCTTGGCATTAAAGGTGAGAAAGGGACAATTTCAGAGCTATATCACGTAAATCCTGATGTATGGAAGTGAGTCATGGACAGTCAGAATATCAATAAAGAATTACGTGAAAACTGCAGAATGATAACACCTCGAGCAGATAAAAAGTAATGAAGATATGTAGAAGAAGCTACCTCACAAATAGAGATGGTTGCTCGCATCAGAAGAAGATAGTCCACATTCTTCAGGAACAGCATGAGAAGGTGAACATTTTAGAAGAAGAGGGGCACAAGAAATTGATTGATTGATTGATCTTTATTTTAGAAGAGTTACAAATTGGGCATGCAGGCCGTCTTACATTCAGCCTTTTCAGTCACTTTAGAAGGGTCATGAATTGGGCGTGCAGGCCCGCTTTCATTCGGCCCTTCCAGTCGCTCATCTTTCGTTTGAGAGATAAGATGCTTGACAATCTGATATCATGACATAGAGGAACATCAGTATCAGAAATAATTGGCAGTATGCGAAGCAGAAAGTTGTGGACAGACATGATCACCAGTGCCAGCCAGCATGCCCTATAAGAAGAAGTTATTTACATCTACATTCGCTATGAGAATATCAGGATAAGAATTGAGGTTTAATGTATTATGTAATCTAACACATGCCATAATGTAACCTGATCTGTTCCAATTCTAGGAGGTACTAGTGTGTCACTGGCCACCGAGTGTCCGCTTGAGGAGAAGAGAATGATCATCTCCCTTGATACCTCACAAATGGTTAGTGTTGTATGTTATCTGTTTTCATTATCTCCCTTGCAGGTGAAATCATTAGTTTTGTATGTTCTCATTGTCTGCCTTACATGTCTCATGATTAGTATTGTATGCTATTTTTTTTTCCCATTTCATTATACTATTGCCCCTACCCCATTCAACCTCAGAAGAGAAGTTATATTAGGGTCCATCACCTGGCTTAGATTAATAATCATGTGACTGAGTCAGCCACAAATAGGATATTAATTTGAAAGTGATTGTTGTCTAAAGAGGGTAATGGTTGCTAATGTGTATGCTGTCTGTTTATATTCTAATTGTCTCTCAAAGCATTGTATGTTTATGTTATTGTTATTGGCTCCTTTGCTGCTTTACAAATAGAATATTAGTAGTGTATGTTTTCTGTTTATGTTCTAATTGTCTCCCTTGCTGCCTTATATGTGGTTAGTTGTATGTTATCTGTCTATGTGTTATGTTTTTTGGTACCTCACACATGGTTATTGTTGTATGTTATCAGTTCTCATTGTTTCCCTTGTTGCCGCAGGGTTGATTGGTACTGTATGTTGCCCATCTATAGTTAAGTTAGTTGCATTTCCTTTACAGGATTTTAAAAAAGGCTTCAGAAGTCGCGAGGATCGACTTCAATGCACTGGGTTTTTATCCCATATGACTCGGTCTCTTTCCTCAGAGCCGGCCTGTCAAAAGCATTGCAAACAGCACAAACTCCGTAGCTCCAGCGACGACCTCTTGGAGTATTAGAGAAAATTGTACCCGTGAACCGAATCTCCCTTGATAAACATATTTAGTGTTGTATGTTATATATTTATGTGATATCTCCCTTAAAAATTAGTATCTAAGAAGTTGATCCAGTTGTACAGCTAAAGACTGACATTTGTTTAGCATGTCTTGCCACTATCAATCTTAGTTTCTAAATGCTGAATAACTTAATCTTATCTGGTGGTTTCCTTTTGCCTTCCCTAACTATATTTGAGATTTACTTACATGCTGAATAACTTATTCTTATCTGGTGGTTTCCTTTTGCCTTCCCTAACTATATTTGAGATTTATCTGGTGGTTTCCTTTTGCCTTCCCTAACTATATTTGAGATTTACTCACATGCCTTAAATAAGATATTCTTTGGTTTTCTTTCCTAACTTTGGAATTTTTCCTGAGCTGTAGCCAGTTACTTCCTGATCTTTTGATATCCAGCTGCCAAGGAATCTGTAATATGCTTAGACTGTACACTGATACCTTATTTGTTATACTTATCTGAGAAGGGTGATTATCCAGTTCACTACCCTAAGGTCAGGAAGGTGTATAATGTCCTTGAGCTATTTGTTTTATAGACATTGTCCACAAGTGGCTTTGGACCTGTCACTTTTCAAGCCAGTGGCTTTGTGACAGTGTTCTTGGGTAACTCGTCACCCAAAAGTGTATTTTTGTCACCCTTTATATGAGAGTGTATTTTTGTGCTTGTCACCCCAAGATTATTTGGGTAGTTGGTGATCTTAATAGCGTACTAGCTTAGTTTGTTGCCCTGAAAGTGCTGGGGTAGTTCACCTCTGTGGGAGTGTACTTGGGTAGTTTGTGTCTCTGAGAATGTTCTTGGGTGATTTGTCACTCCTAGAGTATACTTGGGTTGGTCATATCTGAGAGTGTACTTGCCTAGTTTGTTACCCTGAGAGTACTAGGGTACTTGTGTACTTGCACAGTTCATCACCATGAAAGTACTTGGGTAGTTCATCACTCTGACAGTGTACTATTTTCTGTTTTCAGAATAGAATTCTGTGGATAGATGAGAAGAACCTGACAATGAGAGCAGAGTGTGGTATTATTGGACAAGACCTGGAGAGAAAGGTGGGTCCTTAGACCTTGTGCTGAAGTTATTTTCTTTTGTTTTGTTTTGTTTTGGCTTCTGCAAGTCCGATTGCAGTCAGTAATTTATTTTTTCAGTAATTACTGTACTGTATGTATAAGATTGGAGAACTTAGTGACAACTGGCAAGATCGAAGGGAACAGACCAAGAGGAAGACCGAGAGGAAAATACCTGGATGGCTTGGCCACTTGGCATGGACGAGACAGGAACACTGAGCTGATCCACGATGCTGGTGATCGAGTGAAATGGTGAGTCATGACCGCCCACGCTTTCCGGCATGGCACATGATTGATTGATTGATTGATGTATAAGTCGGCTCTATGGTTAAGGGGTTACAAATGCAATTTGTAATCCCCCATACCGTGGTCAAAACACCTGCAGGCAATTTCGAAGCAGACCGCCTTGAGTTGGTTTCTCATATAAAGGTATGAGTGCTGGTCATTCAGAAAGCAACTGCCAAGAAATTACAAACAGCCAGAAAATGCTGGGGTTGACTTGACATCCTGTAAAGGATATGCAGCTAACTTGTATGTAGGTCTAACAAATTTCACTGTTAGTATTCAGTATACCTGGCACTGTTGTCAACAGACAAAAATGTGAAGGAAAACCGTACATACAGTGACATCAGAATGTTATTTATTAGTCTGAGCCAACTAAGTGAAGAAATGTATCTTGTTGTAGGCTGGCCGAGTGGCTAGAATGCCAGATTCTCCTTTAGGAGACCTGGGTTCAAATCCTCGGTAAGGTGTGAATTTTTTTTTTTGTTGGGGCAAAAAGAAAACCCCAACCTGCACAGTTCGTGGCTACTGCACTAGCCAGGCGGCCTTAATTCCTGAGGCTCAAGATCCCCCTTTCATACACCGCAAGATATTATATTGGCAGTAAATGACACTGACAGTAGAAAACAATGGAGGAAACTGAATGTAGAACATACTGCAGGATGTATAAATAATATGTTCAGAGATTAACCATAGGAAAATATTGTTGGATGAGTTCAATTGAGGAGAAAATTGGAGCATTCAACTCACCCCCAGCCCTGTGTGGACTTGTTCATGGTTAGTTAGTTAGTTAGTCGTAGTTCCAACCTCATAGCAATGGGTTGTCCCCATTATGCTCCGTTCCTGTGCCAGTGTATATCACACAAAATGCTCCCCACTATATGGAAAAGACAGGAGTCTCGACAAACAACAGCCCGCACAGATACACTGTGCATCTAGATGTTCACCCACACAGTCCACGAAATTCATGGTTCATGGTTGGATGTTGCATCTGAAGTTGTCTACAGGATAAGGTGGCCAGTCTCATGCCAACCCTCCTTAGTCATCTCTTATGACATACATGCTGGGTTACAGTGTCACTGTTCTTAGTTGCCTTTATGGGCCCTGGTAACACACAGACACTGAGTGCTACATTATATAGGATATTATGGCCATCATCATGTGCCATGCCGATAAGCGTGGGCAGTCATGTTTCACCATCTCACACAATCACAGAGTCTTGGATGAGATTTGTGTTTTTGTCTTCTTCTTCTTCTTCTTCTTCGTTCATCCGGAGTTTTTTTCCAGATGTGATTGCGTTGTGCCTGTTTACAGCAGAGCTGTGTTCTTGCGCCGTTAGGCCGACACATCCGACTTCTGCGGGCATTTGTTGACCGGGTTAACCTTCCCGGGTGTTTTTGTCTTGATTATGCCATGTGGGAAAGCCGTCTAGATATTTACCCCTCTGCCTTCCCATGTTCTTTTACCCTCAGTCTGGCCAATTGTCACCAAGTTATCCATTTTATTTCTTCTCATGACGTACCCAAAACATCTTGACTGTCTACTTCTAATTTCTCTAATCAGTTTACGGTTTCCATTTGTTTCTTGTAGGGCTTGCTTATTGGTATTTCTGTCTGTCCATGGTATTCTTTGCATTTCTCTCAGAAACCACATTTGCACTGCCATTAGATATTTGTCAGCTTGTCTGCTCATTGTCCACGGCAAAACTAACACAATGAGGTCAGCATCTTCCAATGGATAAGAGCACTCGTTCTTAAACATCCAGTGTGCTGATGCTGAGATTGCAGGTTCAACCCCTACCCCGGTCAGTTGGACTAAAATGTTGACTTCTTGTCCTTGACTTGGGGGTGTAAATTACAAGTACCCCTTAAGTCGGAGTGGATTCACCTGATGGCGAGTGACACTGGTAATAGGGAAAACTAATCCGCATGCCAAAACCAGTCCTAGTGCACTAGAAGTAGTAGCGCATGTATAGACTACACTTGAGTTCAAAGCGAGAGAACGCGCACACAAAAAATGCCTGTTGACATTGGGTATCCTGGGGCCAGGACTGTGACGAAATGTTGCTCTTTGTGAAGATAATGTATAGTAAGGCATGCTATAAGGTCAGACAGTTGATGATTGCTTGTGGCTTTTCTGTTGCCTTCCTCAGCTTGCAGAGAAGGGTTTGTGTACAGGCCATGAGCCAGACTCCATGGAGTTCAGTACTCTGGGAGGTTGGGTGGCCACCAGAGCTTCCGGCATGAAGAAAAATGTCTACGGCAATATTGAGGATCTGGTATGTGTCGTTGTGTTTGGTCTCCTTTACTCCTTCTCCTCCTCCTCCTCTTCTTCTTCATCTGCTTCCTCTACTTCATTTTCTCTTCCTCTTACTCCTCCTAATGCTGCTTCTTCTTCTCCTCCTCCTTTTTTTCCCTTCTCTTTATCCTCTTCCTTCTCCCCCTCTTTCTCCTCCTCCTGCTTCTTCTCTTCATTATCTTCCTCCTCTTCTTTCTCCTGCTTCTTCTTCTCCTCTTTCTTCTCCTGCTTCTTATCCTCCCACATGATCATCATCATAATTAGTGGATATGATACTGTTTCTTACATCTCAGATCCTTTTATTTTTTTAAGTTGCAAATGATTCAGGATAAATAAATATAAATCATCTTCTTCTTCTGCGTTCATCCGGAGTTTTTTTCAGATGTGATTGCGTTGTGCCTGTTTACAGCAGAGCTGTGTTCTTGCGCCGTTAGGCCGACACATCCGACTTCTGCGGGCATTTGTTGGCCGGGTTAACCTTCCCGGGGAAATATAAATCTAATACTATCACTTTCGTTTGTCTTTTCTTACCAAGCTGTGTATGATTCATTTTACGTCCAGTATTTTCATTGTACCCTGAAGTTTGTACCTCTGACCTCATGTCAGAAGCTGTCAAATACTCATTGTTTTGTTGCTCATTGAAATGTGTTGTAGGCTTGACAGATTTATTGTTGCTCCCACAGCTGGTGCATGTGAGAATGGTGACTCCTCGTGGTGTGATGGAGAAGAATTGTCAGGTGCCGCGCATGTCCTCGGGTCTAGATATTCATCACTTTATCCTTGGTTCAGAAGGTTTGTGTTGTTATTTGTTTTTCTATTCTTCTTTTTTTCCTCCTCCTTCTCCTCCTTCCTTTTCTTCTTCTTTCTTCTCTTGTTCTTCCTTCTCTTCTTCTTCCTCTTCTTTTCTTCTGCTTATTCATTATCATCATCATCATCATCAAGTGCCATGCCAGCTGGCTTAGGCGTTCATGGCTCACCACAGATCTTGGTCTTTGGTTTTCTGGATCAACTCTGCTGATGATATTCCCCCAGGCCACCGTCTCAATCCATCCAGCATTATTTCTCTTGGTCTGCCTCTCCCTCTCTCTCCCTCAATCTTTTCAGTTGACACAATGTTCTCCAATGCCTCTCTTCTCATCACATGACCAAAGAAAGCTGTTTGTCTCTTTCTTATTGTTGTATATAATGTTCCAGTTTCATTAGCCTTTTTCAGGCAATCATTGTTAGTTACTTTGGCAGTCCAAGGAATTTGCAACATTCGTCTCAGGAACCACATCTCTGTTGCTTCCAAGTTCTTCCTAATTTGTTCATTTACATTCCAAGATTCACTGCCATGCAGCAAAAACTGGTTCTTGTTCTTCTTCTTCTTCGTTCATCCGGAGTTTTTTTTTCCGGATGTGATTGCGTTGTGCCTGTTTACAGCAGAGCTGCGTTCTTGCGCAGTTAGGCCGACACATCCGACTTCTGCGGGCATTTGTTGACCGGGTTAACCTTCCCGGGAAAACCGGTTCTACTTATTAGTAGTAGTATTCAAACCAGTATTCCGTTTGTGAATGTAAAGACAGAAGCCAGATACACTAGTTTACACAATGTCTTGCCTGTCGTATTTCACTCATCTGGTGCATACTGCAGGCGAAGTGAATAGATGAGCCCTTTGTTTTTTGTTCCCTAACTTCACATTTTTCATCAGCTAATTATGTCATTGCGACGAAGTAATGAAATATAGATCTAATTGACTTAAAACAGCAGTAAACGAGATATTCTTTGCTACCAGTATGGGTGGACAAGAAGGTTCAGTAATATTCTGGAAGCCCCTATAATCGATACACCACAGAACTACCTTATTGGTGGGAGAGTCTACCTTACCTTATTGGTGGGAGAGTCTACCTTACCTTATTGGTGGGAGAGACTACCTTATTGGTGAATGAGATTACCTTATTGTTGGGTGTAACTGCCTTACTGGTGGATATGATTACCTTATTGGTGGGTAAGATTATCGTATTGTTTGGTGAGATTACCTTATTGGTGGATGAGACTACCTTGTTAGTGGATGTGACTACCTTATTAGTGGGTGAGATTACATTGTTAGTGGGTGAGACTACCATATTGGTATATAAGAGTGCTTCATTGGTGGGTGAGACTACATTATTAATGGGAGAGACTACATTATTGGTGGGCAAGATTCCTTTCTGAAATGTTTCCTGCTCATCTGCTGACCGGATGTTTCCCCGAGGTCGACCCTGGCTGAATAAAATGGATATTAAAAAATTGTCTGAGAATGTGTATGCTGTCATCATGCTACAGACCACGTCACTCATCAAGACCCAGTTAGTGTTAAATTGTGGGCACAGCTCCGCATCTCCAATATCCCACGCAGCTTTGATACAGGGTCTTTAATGAGGTTCTACTACATCTCTGTAAACCCCAACACTAGCTAATGTTTCACTGTGTCCTCCACAGGTACTCTGGGTGTGATCACTGAAGTCACATTGAAAATCCGCCCGTTGCCTCCGTGTAAAAAGTATGGCTCCATCGTGTTCCCAGATTTTGAAAGTGGAGTGAACTGTATGAGAGAGGTGGCAAAACAGGTTTGTTTGAGTCATATTGCAAACACTTCTTTTATCCATATTAGATATTTATGTCTCTTTGATTTTGAATAATTAGGAATTTTTGTTTGTCAGATGAGACCAATGTATTCTCTGTAGTTGGGTGCAGAGTGCAGTCGAACAGATTGATCAAATCTAGAAAGACTGTCTCAGAAGGGAGTGAGCAGAGGGTCTTGTGGATACTCATTGTGTATGGGAAAAACCAGGCAGACTTTTAATGAAATTATTGTTGGAATAATTATCGTGGGAACTCTTTGGTGGCTTTTGAAGAGAAGGGCGGAGCATGTGTGGAAATGTCTGGAGTGCAGGGATGGATTCTTAAATTCAGTATTCAATTGATTACGACAGACTAGATACAACTGAAACAATTAGAGATTCAGTTTTCTAGTGTCTAATGACAGAAAGGAAAAGCAACACAGAGATAATGTGTGGAATAAACCAACCGAGATAGCATGTAGAATAAACCAACCAAGATAGCATGTAGAATAAACTAACCAAGATAGCATGTAGAATAATCCAACAAGATAATATGTAGGATAAACCAACCAAGATAGCATGTAGAATAACCCAAACAAGATAACATGTAGAATAATCAAAACAAGATAGCATGTAGAATAAACCAAAATAACATGTAGAATAAACCAAAATAATGTAGAATAAACCAAAATAACGTAGAATAAACCAAAATAACATGTAGAATAAACCAAAATAACGTAGAATAAACCAAAATAACATGTAGAATAAACCAAAATCACGTAGAATAAACCAAAATAACATGTAGAATAAACCAAAATAACATGTAGAATAAACCAAAATAACATGTAGAATAAACCAAAATAACATGTAGAATAAACCAAAATAACGTAGAATAAACCAAAATAACGTAGAATAAACCAAAATAACGTAGAATAAACCAAAATAACGTAGAATAAACCAAAATAACGTAGAATAAACCAAAATAACGTAGAATAAACCAAAATAACATGTAGAATAAACCAAAATAACATGTAGAATACACCAACCAACATAACATGGAAAATAAACCAACCAACATAATATGTAGAATAATCCAACCAAGACAGCATGTAGAATAAACCAACCAAGGTAGCATGTAGAATAATCTAAGCAATATCACATGTAGAAGAATCTAAACAAGATAACATGTAGAATAAACCAACCAAGATAACAAGTAGAATAACCCAAACAAGATAACATGTAGAATAAACCAAAATAACATGTAGAATAAACCAAAATAACATGTAGAATAAACCAAAATAACATGTAGAATAAACCAAAATAACACGTAGAATAAACCAAAATAACTTGTAGAATAAACCAAAATAACACGTAGAATAAACCAAAATAACACGTAGAATAAACCAAAATAACATGTAGAATAAACCAAAATAACTTGTAGAATAAACCAACCAACATAACATGGAGAATAATCCAAACAAAATAACATGTAGAATAAACCAAAATAACATGTAGAATAAACCAAAATAACACGTAGAATAAACCAAAATAACATGTAGAATAAACCAAAATAACTTGTAGAATAAACCAAAATAACACGTAGAATAAACCAAAATAACACGTAGAATAAACCAAAATAACATGTAGAATAAACCAAAATAACTTGTAGAATAAACCAACCAACATAACATGGAGAATAATCCAAACAAAATAACATGTAGAATAAACCAAAATAACATGTAGAATAAACCAAAATAACTTGTAGAATAAACCAACCAACATAACATGGAGAATAATCCAAACAAAATAACATGTAGAATAAACCAAAATAACATGTAGAATAAACCAAAATAACATGTAGAATAAACCAAAATAACATGTAGAATAAACCAAAATAACATGTAGAATAAACCAAAATAACATGTAGAATAAACCAAAATAACTTGTAGAATAAACCAAAATAACATGTAGAATAAACCAAAATAACATGTAGAATAAACCAGCCAACATAACATGTAGAATAATCCAAACAAAATAACATGTAGAATAAACCAAAATAACTTGTAGAATAAACCAAAATAACATGTAGAATAAACCAAAATAACTTGTAGAATAAACCAACCAACATAACATGTAGAATAATCCAAACAAAATAACATGTAGAATAAACCAAAATAACATGTAGAATAAACCAAAATAACATGTAGAATAAACCAAAATAACATGTAGAATAAACCAAAATAACATGTAGAATAAACCAAAATAACTTGTAGAATAAACCAAAATAACACGTAGAATAAACCAAAATAACACGTAGAATAAACCAAAATAACACGTAGAATAAACCAAAATAACACGTAGAATAAACCAAAATAACACGTAGAATAAACCAAAATAACATGTAGAATAAACCAAAATAACATGTAGAATAAACCAAAATAACATGTAGAATAAACCAAAATAACATGTAGAATAAACCAACCAACATAATATGTAGAATAATCCAAACAAGATAACATGTAGAATAATCCAAGCAAGCTAGCATGTAGAATAAACAAACCAAGATAACATATAGAATAAGCTAAGCAAGATAACATGTAGAATAATCCAAGCAAAATAACATGTAGGATACTCCAAACAAGATAACATGTAGAATAAACCTATCAACATGTAGAATAATCCAAACAAGATAACTTACAGAATCTTCCAAGCAAATTAACTTATAGAATAATCCAAACAAATTAACTTATAGAATAATCCAAACAAATTAACTTATAGAATAATCCAAACAAATTAACTTATAGAATAATCCAAACAAAGGCAACATACCATCAAGAGAAGAATTTTCTGTGTAATTATCATTTTCTACGAGAGACCGTTTGGCTATAAATAAAACAGGACAGGACAATCATTACTTTCTAAAAGAGACCAATTCACAGACATTTGGTTATCAAACAACAGGACATGACGATCATCATTTTAGGTCTTGTTATGAGATGAGGTGGACTCGAAATGGTTGTAACTGCCAGGAAGATTGAAATGTGCCACTCACTGGGGTTGACAGAGGAAGAAAATGCTGAATGTGCTGGCAAATTGACAAAGAAGATGATCAATCATCAGTTGAACTTTACCACACAAGATTTACATGTTTGTAGTGGAATAATGTTTGCTGGGAGTTTGGCCTGGCATGTGGTAATGACCTAACTGTTGGGTGTTGGTATCATTGTTCCAAATATTGTGGTTATGTGATGGATGTCTATATAACTGATTCCTTGTTGTTGTTACAAAGTCTTATATTTCTCTGCTTTTGTTTGCTTGAAATAATGTATCTATATCTGCAATGTTGTCTGTTGTATATAAGTCTGATATAAATCTTGTTTATTTCCAGAGATGTGCACCAGCATCCATTCGTCTCATGGACAATGAGCAGTTCCAATTTGGTAATATATTTGTTATTGTTCTTGTTGGTTGGGGCTGAATTGTTCTTGTTGGTTAGGGCTAAATTGTTCTTGTTGGTTAGAGCTGATTGGCTGTTACCTTTTGTAGCCAGAGCAAGAACATAAACTAGTGAGATCTGCCCTTCACTCACACAGATTATAGTGAACTAGTGAGATCTGCCCTTCACTCAACAGATTATAGTGAACTAGTGAGATCTGCCCTTCACTCACACAGAATATAGTGAACAGGTGAGATCTGCCCTTCACTCACAGATTATAGTGAGATCTGCCCTTCACTCACACAGATTATAGTGAACTAGTGAGATCTGCCCTTCACTCACACAGAATATAGTGAACAGGTGAGATCTGCCCTTCACTCACACAGATTATAGTAACCTAGTGAGATCTGCTCCTCACTCACACAGATTATAGTGAACTAGTGAGATCTGCTCCTCACTCACACAGATTATAGTGAACTAGTGAGATCTGCCCTTCACTCACACAGATTATAGTGAACTAGTGAGATCTGCTCCTCACTCACACAGATTATAGTGAACTAGTGAGATCTGCCCTTCACTCACACAGAATGCAGTGAACAGGTGAGATCTGCCCTTCACTCACACAGATTATAGTGAACTAGTGAGATCTGCCCTTCACTCACACAGAATGTAGTGAACTAGTGAGATCTGCCCTTCACTCACACAGAATGTAGTGAACTAGTGAGATCTGCCCCTCACTCACACAGATTATAGTGAACTAGTGAGATCTGCCCCTCACTCACACAGAATGTAGTGAACTAGTGAGATCTGCCCTTCACTCACACAGAATATAGTGAACTAGTGAGATCTGCCCTTCACTCACACAGATTATAGTAAACTAGTGAGATCTGCCCTTCACTCACACAGAATGTAGTGAACTAGTGAGATCTGCCCTTCACTCACACAGAATGTAGTGAACTAGTGAGATCTGCCCTTCACTCACACAGAATGTAGTGAACTAGTGAGATCTGCCCATCACTCACACAGATTATAGTGAACTAGTGAGATCTGCCCCTCACTCACACAGAATATAGTGAACTAGTGAGATCTGCTCTTCACTCACACAGAATATAGTGAACTAGTGAGATCTGCTCTTCACTCACACAGAATATAGTGAACTAGTGAGATCTGCCCTTCACTCACACAGATTATAGTGAAATAGTGAGATCTGCCCTTCACTCACACAGAATGTAGTGAACTAGTGAGATCTGCTCCTCACTCACACAGATTATAGTGAACTAGTGAGATCTGCCCTTCACTCACACAGAATGTAGTGAACTAGTGAGATCTGCCCCTCACTCACACAGAATGTAGTGAACTGGTGAGATCTGCTCTTCACTCACACAGAATGCAGTGAACAGGTGAGATCTGCCCTTCACTCACACAGATTGTAGTGAACTAGTGAGATCTGCCCTTCACTCACACAGAATGTAGTGAACTAGTGAGATCTGCTCTTCACTCACACAGAATGTAGTGAACTAGTGAGATCTGCTCCTCACTCACACAGATTATAGTGAACTAGTGAGATCTGCCCTTCACTCAACAGATTATAGTGAACTAGTGAGATCTGCCCCTCACTCACACAGAATATAGTGAACTAGTGAGATCTGCTCTTCACTCACACAGAATATAGTGAACTAGTGAGATCTCTGCCCCTCACTCACACAGAATGTAGTGAACTAGTGAGATCTGCCCCTCACTCACACAGAATGTAGTGAACTAGTGAGATCTGCCCTTCACTCACACAGATTATAGTGAACTAGTGAGATCTGCTCCTCACTCACACAGATTATAGTGAACTAGTGAGATCTGCTCTTCACTCACACAGAATGTAGTGAACTAGTGAGATCTGCCCTTCACTCACACAGAATATAGTGAACTAGTGAGATCTGCCCTTCACTCACACAGAATATAGTGAACAGGTGAGATCTGCCCTTCACTCACACAGAATATAGTGAACTAGTGAGATCTGCTCCTCACTCCACTTATCGCCAACTCTGGGAAATGCAGACAAATAGCCAAATTTATTCTTTTTCCATTTGATTGTTTGCTTGTTTCTTGCGGTAATATATATCGTTCTGTTTTGCGTATTATTTGGTTTTATTGGCTTTTTGGGTTGTAATAATTGTAATTATATTTGTTTCATAGTGTTAATATTTGTTGTGACATTTGCGTTTATAGTAATACTTGTTTTCTAGTGCATTTTGGTTTGTTGCGATGGTTATATGTGTAGTTCCTTTTGTGTTGCTACATGCGTTTCTTTCTGTGTGTGTGTGTGTGTTTTGTTTTTGATAATGTTTTTTGCTCTGTATTTGACCAGGTCATGCTCTGAAGGTAGAATCCAAATCACTAATGACCAACTTCATGGATGGCTTGAAGAAACTCTACATAACCAAACTGAAGGGGTTTGATCCCACCAAGTTGGCTGTAGCCACACTGTTGTTTGAGGGAACAAAAGAGGTATGTGGACAATAAGTCCAGATTTATACTACATTTGTAACCTCTCCTAGCCTTGGCTGTAGCCACACTGTTGTTTAAAGTCGCTTAAAAGTCAACAGGGTCGACTTTATTGCACCGGGTTTTTATCCCATATGACTCAGTCTCTTTCCGCAGTGCGGAAAGCGTCGCACAAAGTACGAACTCCGTAGCTCTCGCGGCGACCCACAGGAGACTCCGAAAAATTTCACTCGTGAACCGAACGGCGCGGACGAATTGAACCCACAACCTTCGGAGCCCAAGTCAAATGGCTTGACCGCTTCACCATGGAGACTCCCTCGATGTCTGAGAATTATAAAATTGTATATGTATTCAACACTTCTATATAGCACTGGAGCTACACCAAAGATCTGATATGAGAGCAAGAGGACGCTCCAATGAAAAAAAATGGATTGGCGACTTCAAAGACAGTGTACAATCAACAAAATGACACTATCCAGGGCCACCCATAGGGGTCTGGAAAGTCGGTTATTTCTGCCCACAACACTTGATGGCAAAAGTGGACTTTATGGTGCAGAAACCTTGACAATGAACAACCAACTGAACAGTTGAAATTAAGCCCTAAAGATATACAGAAGGATAAGTCTTATTTCATGAAAGTAAAAACAATCAAATATGGAGGTTCAAGAGGGGTTAGGAATTAAAAGAAAATGATGAAAGAAAAAAAAAAAGAGACAAGTTAAATATTTTGGTCACATTGAAAGATATAGTACTTTTGTAAGACCTTACTGGAGGGAAGAGTTGATCGTGATGCATGTGGGAAGATAATATCAAGAGATGGACAAACAGGAAACTGTTAGAGTGTACAACAAATGTGAGTGACAAAATATTAGAGATCCACTGCAGCCAAACCTTTATTGTTTTGATAGCACACAATTCATTGGTGTGAGTAAAACATTCACAGCTGATATGTTTGTATGTTTGCAGGAAGTTGCAGCTCAAGAGAAACGGGTGTACGAGATTGCTTCCAAGTTCAGGTGAGTGATTCTTTGTTGAAGTGTCATCCATAGAATGTACAGCTTGATAGTTTATGTAAAGGCTTCAGTGCTTCATGAATATAGGCTTCAGTGCTTCATGAATATAGGCTTCTCTGCTTCATGAATATAGGCTTTATTGTTTCTTGCATGGAATTCATTGCTTCAGACTTCTTGAACAAATTTCATTGCTTCAGTCTTCTTGAACAAATTTCATAGCTTCAAACTTCTTGAACAAATTTCATTGCTTCAGTCTTCTTGAACAAATTTCATAGCTTCAAACTTCTTGAACAAATTTCATTGCTTCAGCCTTCTTGAACAAATTTCATAGCTTCAAACTTCTTGAACAAATTTCATTGCTTCAGTCTTCTTGAACAAATTCCATTGCTTCATACTTCCTGAACAAAATTCATTGCTTCAAACTTCTTGAACAAATTTCATTCCTTCAGGCTTCAAACAAATTTCATTGCTTCATACTTCTTGAACAAAATTCATTGCTCATTGTTCATTCATTGTTCGCTAAAAGAAATAATTGCTTCAAAAATTATTTAGTTCAGTGCTGAAAAGTGTATTAACATAATTAATTGTTTCAGAATTTCAGCATTGAATTGTTTGCTTCAAATTGTGCACATGAAATCTATAGCTTGAGGACTTCATGTAACGCTTTCATAATTCTCGTTCATTGTGGTGCATACAATTGCTTCAAAATTGACAGATTTATTCAAAGTGTGTCAGAAAAAGAGAATACTAAAATGTTATATAGAACCTGTTCTGCTGTATGGCAGCAAATCATGGAATGTGAGTGAACAGATTAGGAAGTGCTTGGAAACAACGGAGATAGGATTTCTGAGATGTATGTTGTGAATACCTTGCACTGCCAGAGTAGCTAACAACGAGTGCCTGGATAAGGTTAATGAAAGTAGAATATTTTATAGAAGTATAAAAAAAATTAGTTGCATATCCTTTACGTGACGTCGCATTCAGCCGCAGCATATGAGGCTGTTTGTGATTTCTTGACAAGTTTACGTTCAGTAGTTTGCCATTGCTTTCTGAATGACCGACACTCACACCATTTTTATTAAAACCAACACAAACTGCCAAATCACCCGCAGCTGTGTCTGTAACCCCTTCACCACAGAGCCTTGTAGAAGTATAAGGAGGAGACAAACAGCGTTATTTGGTCATGTCATGAGATGAAAGACATTGGAATACACCATGAATGGTGTTTGTCCATCAAGAATGATGACCATTTCATCCAGTGGGGTTGGTTAGTTAGTTAGTTCATCCTCATTGCACATCGAACCATTCAGTCCATAAGTGCTCGGATCCCCTCCTCAGCAAATCCCGCAACGTGTAGCGGCTAACGACGCCAGTTCTGTGTTGGTTTATCAATCTTCTTTGGCTTCCTGCGTAGTGTTCTTGTTTGGCCACCCCTCTTTTAATTTGCTGCTCTCGCAGTCTGGCCATTGTTGTAGATTCACAGTCATCACTTGGTTCTCGCAAAAGTCTTACTTCTCGTAGAGCATTCAGGATGTCGGCCTGGTCCATGGCGCGTCCGCCCTCCACAGTAGCCTCACCTGCGAGCTTGTCAGCCCGCTCATTTCCTTGTACTCCCGCATGCCCTGGCACGAAGATGAAACTAATCTTTGCCAGTCGAGACCGCTCCAGAGGCAGCAACCATTCTCTTCGGATCGATCCCTCCTCTATCCTCTTGATCATGTTCATTGAGTCGCTGAGTGGGGTTGAAAGTTTGGAGTCATGATGAACGGTAAGGCTATTTTGGCTTGAAATGTTCTTTGACATTGGATGAAGAATGACTTGCTTAATGAATTGGATTAAAGTGAGGAAGAGTTGCCCAATTCGTCAACCACACGTCTCGCCTGAGTCCATCTGAATCCAGTGACAAGACAAGTCAAGATGACTGCAGACAAATATAGGACATGAATACTGGAAAAGGCAGGGACAGGCTCAGAGAAATGATATCCATAACACCAGGGACCAAGGTCGGTGGAGCTGCAGGATCATCTATGCCAGTTATCCAGTCACATGATGATGATTACATTCAACACGCAGAAGCAAAGAGTCTGTCCTAAAGCAGGTACTAACATAATGACATTAACTCTTTACAAGGCAGAACGGCCATTTACGTCCGATACCCTAAACGGGCAAAACGCCTCAAACCGCCCAATACTATTATGCATTGTAAAAACGCTATCTCTCGGCTTTCCGATACTTCCGACGGCTACTTTCGCTTTCACCGATAGCTTGACAACGTGGCCGCCATTTGTAAGCACCTACTACGAATTTGAATGGACTTTTACGGACTTTTTTTGAAAGTTTTCGGGGTTTTTTACACTTAGTTTTTCAAAATGGATTTCGGCGATTCTTCAAGTGATAGCCGAGATTTCGCTAGGTTCAATTTAAGTGACATTAAAGGGCACGAAGTTGACTATTAATCGCAGCTAGATATCAGTGAAAAGCGTTACTTTGCATTAGCAGTCGTGAGTCAGACTTTAAGTTATTATGATTCTGAAAATGTGTTTGTAAATTGCCGTATAGATGACGGAAAATCACAAACAATATGCTGTATGTCGTAAATATTTGTGTTCATATATGGATTCCCGACAACAATCATGTGAGTAACATATTCTGCATGCTTTTCCCTTCATTGTGTTGTTTATTTAACTAAAATCGGTTGACTAACACCTTATTTGTGATGTTTTTACTAACGCAACTCGAAACTTTACCGAACCTGACAAAATCTTGCCCGTTCAGGGCTAAAAAACGGACAAGCATCTGTCCTGTAAAGGGTTAAATTATAAGACCACAAGTGCTAGGCTATATAATTATGAGGTGGAGTAACCATCTGCTTTCCACACTGCTCATTAATCTTAGAGAAACCCTTGGTGCCAATTTTACAAAGTAGGTGTCATGTATATTTAGTTGAAGTTTTCACTTGCTCTTCTGATGTGCTTATGTCGAGGTAGCGGGTTCAACCCATGTACCGGTCAGTTGGACTAAAATGTTAACTTCTCGTCCTAGACTTGGGGGCGTAAATTACAAGTACTTCAGAAGTCAGAGTAGGTTCGCCTGATGGCGAGGGGCCCTGGTAATGGGAAAGCTAACCCCCACACACACAAACCAGTCCAGTGCACTAGAAGTAGTAGCACGTGTATTGATTATGCTTCAGTACAAAGCGAGCGAATGCCCAAACAAAAACATTTCATTGTAGTGTAAATAAATTGTAGGCCTGAAGGACTGACTGTCTCCAGGAAGTTTTCGACTGCTGATCACTTTAATCCATCACCTGTTGGCAGTCAGCAGAAGACAAGACAAGAAATGCCTGGACGGTGTCGGTACATGTTTACTATAGTATGACTGTTGTTGTCTTCTGCAGGGGCATCCCTGGTGGTGCTGATAACGGAGAACGTGGCTACATGCTGACTTTTGTCATTGCTTACCTTAGGGTAAGTAGCAGACATTTATCTTACGTTATGTAGCAGTTACTTAAGTTATGTAGCAGTCACTTATCTTAGGTTATGTAGCAGTCACTTATCTTAATTTATAAAGCAGTCACTTATCTTAACTTATGAAGCAGTCACTTATCTTAGTCTATGTAGCAGTCACTTATCTTAGGTTATGTAGCAGTCACTTATCTTAACTAAATTATCTCAACGGTTAGTTAAGACACTGTGAGTTACTAAATTATCTCAACAGTTAGACAAGTCACTGTTGGTTACTAAATCATTTGAACAGCTCAGTGAGACTAAATTATCTCAGCAATTATTTTCTTATCTGGACACATAATCTCATAAGTTAATTAATTCTTTCAGCAACTAACTCCTTGTGATGAAGCAACGTGTTATTTCTGCTGTGTGTATTTGTCTCAACAGGATATTGCATTTGATTATTGTGTCGTTGCTGAATCATTTGAGACGTCTGTGCCCTGGGACAGGTCAGTATTATCAGTTGATAGTTTTCTAATAGATCACAACGTTTGTTTTGTTTGGCTTGTCTGCAATAAAGTCTGTATTTTGTTTTTTATTAGCCATCGTTTTCTTATTCTTTTTTTACACTGGAGGATGGTTTACTACCAATGCCAAACCTGGACAATGATAGAAAAAAGAGAGAAAAGAAAAATCACAACATCTGAAGTGAGAGTCCTGAGAAGAATACTCAGTGTATCAAGAAGAGAGAAAATCAGAAATGAAGAAATCAGAACTAAAGTACTGCAAGCGCTAACAAGTCAAGTCGCATTATTCTGTCAAGAAGCCTGATCAGCGGGAAAATGTCACGTGGAAAGACCAACAACAAGAAACACGCTGTTGCCAAGATGTGCAGCGTGGGAGCCGACAACAAGAAGAAGAACGTCGAGAGCCCACCTGCTAGCTGCATCAAACAGCCTGATACTACAGCTATTACTGAAGCTACTACGAGGGAGAAGATTGACAGCCCAACACAGTCAAGAACCAAGACAGCAGAGAAGGAGGAGAAAGACACCAGAGTCGGGAACACCGACTCGATAACTGTCCGATGGGTTGTCAAGCGGATTCCTGTGGAGCTGACAGATGAAGAAATCCTGAAGCAGCTACGTGAAGAGAATCTTCACATACGATTCTTGAAGGTGGAGCGGCTTCTCACCTACTCCAAGATACCTACAACCTTGGCAGTAGTGACGTCGGAATGCAGCGAGATGCCGACCACAGTGTCATACAACAAGAGAATGCAGCAACCAGAGAGATTCATCCCAAGAATCACTCAATGTTCCAGATGTCAGAAGGCCGGCCACAGCAGAGTGACGTGCCGCAGTAAGACGGAAATCTGCCGATACTGCGCCGCTCACCACGCCTTCAAGGAGTGTCCGCTGGCCAAGATGGACACGGACTTCCGAGCACCCAACAACAAAAGAAAGTGTGCCAACTGCCTGGGCAAACATGGAGCAAGATACCTGGGCTGTCCGTACCTACAGAGACAGAGAGACGTCTTAAAAATTGCCATCATCACAAAGACACCATTCAAGGAAGCAATGCGGAGGGGCGAGACAGCCACGGGCATAGCACAAGCTGAAAGAGATCATTTTCAAAAGCAGATAGACGAATTGAAGAAACAAGTCAAGGCACTGCTGACGACGAATCCGACCAACGATAATGAGAAGCTGCTGGCCGACATGAAAGAAATCCAGCTCAACATCAAACAAGAGATCCAGTGCATGGCTGAAATGAAGAAGGAAAACGAGGAAATCCTACAAAAGATCAAGACCGAAAGAGAACTACTGAGAGCCGAAAGGATGCAGCATCAACCCAAACCAACAGAAGAGAGGAAGCAAGATGAAGCACCACAAAAAAACGTTGAAAAACTGATGAAAACAATGCACAAAAAAGGAAGCAAAAAGACGCACAAAGGAGCCAAGCCACAGACCAATCAGAAGCAGCAATCAGTAGCCAGTAGTCCAGCCACGATATCTAAGCAACCCGAGATGAAATCAGCATCCTGCCAGGTAGAGGAGTGGTTCGTACAGCAGGTCGACGAAGACGAATGGAAAGAGTACGAAGAGGAGTGCGCCGCCCACGATGCCTACTGCCGAGAAAAGGCGAGGCAAGCTAAACAACGACGCCTGGAGTGGGAAAACAATAAGTCCCTTTAAGGACTGCACACAAAAGATACGGGCAATGCACAGAACAGGAGACTAAAAAACCCAATAAAAAGTCCTTATAAGGACTGCAGCCAGGAGCCTACACCAACAAAGAAAACCACAACAACAGAAGAGCACAAAGGATAGCCGCCGACCACTGCTGACGTCACAGACACAAACGATGCATAACCAGTCCGAGAAAGGACTCACAAGACAAGAATTAGGGTAAATAAACCCACAAAAACCACGATCCTCAATTATAACCACAGCTGATGAAGCAGGTTAGATGAGGACGAATTTGGAATTTTTGTTTTTGAAATTTGGAATTGGAATTGGAGTACTAGATTTTATGAGAAGGCAGCAAGTCAAATGGTTTGACCATGTAACTAGATTACCAACTAACAGTATACCACAACAAGCAATGATGTACAGACCATTTGGAAGCAGGAGAAGAAGAAGACAACCACATAAACAATGGACACAGAACAGCAGAGTCGATTGGAATATCGATACATGAAGCACATAAGTGGGCACTCTCCCACTGTTTATATTTTACCTCGGCACTGCAAGGTACAAGAGGAACAAGATGAGATGCTGGTTTTCTGTTTATAAATTCTGCAGTACGTATGTCAGATTGCTGTCAGAATAAAATATAGGACTCTGTGACCTCTGTGACTTGCTTATCACCATAGTTGCATCAATAGAAGAACAACCTGATGTACCCGCTACATACCACCAAAAGAAAAGAATGATCAGATCCACCAAAAAGCCACCAAAACCTGCACTAGACAACTACCACCTTATGGACAGGCCAGAAAAACATCATTCTGCGCTTCAGAATAGGACACAATAGATTGTGCAACCACTTGTTTACAAAATTCAAGATTAGCGAATCAGCCATGTGGATTGGCGTTGCAGACAGCAGATCATATTCTTCAAGACTGCCCAAAATATGACATATCTAGGCAAACCTTCTGACCTGGAGAAACAACAGTGGAAGATAAACTCTATGGACCACTGACTAAACTAAACAAGACAGTGAAGTTCATAGAAGAGACAACATTGCAGTTGTAGATAAATTTCAAGTGAATGAAAGAAGAAGAACTAGCGTTGCATGAGGCTCAGTTGACAGTAGTGGCAGGGCTGGAGTTGTTTGAGTAGAATGGGTACCAGAGCTTTTTCAGGGAAAGATTACATAGAAGAGGACTGGCAACCCTACCTCATTATATATAACTTGACCTAGTATATGTGAAGGCCTAACATCTCACACTCCAATATCAGTATCTGTCACATGATTACCTGTACAGATCATACAGTATAGTAATTCCAGTGATGGTTTCTTCTTCTGCCTGTCATCGTTTAGTAAAGCTTAGGCCTTGGGAAGATAACATCAAGAGATGGACGAACATCAGCCTGACAGAATGTACAGTCAGGGCAAGAGACAGACAGTGTTGGAGATCCATTGCAGCCAACCTTCATTGTGGAGATGGCACCTGATTGATTGAGGCCCTGGCAACTCACCCCAAGCCCCGTATTGGCTTGTTCATGATTGGTGGATCTGGCGGCTTGAGTTGTCTATAGGATCAGGTAGCCAGTACCATACCGAGCCTCTTTAGTGGCCTCTTGAGTTGTCTATACGATCAGGTAGCCAGTCCCATACCGAGCCTCTTTAGTGGCCTCTTGAGTTGTCTATACGATCAGATAGCCAGTCCCATACCGAGCCTCTTTAGTGGCCTCTTGAGTTGTCTATATGATCAGATAGCCAGTCCCATACCGAGCCTCTTTAGTGGCCTCTTGTTTCGGTTGTAGTGTTGCCATTCTTGGTTTCTAAACACACACACCATAAACAAGATATTGCACGATTTCTTGCCTGGCATAATTAGTTGCATCTTGTCAGGTGCATACTGCAGTGTTATGTATCATATGATGTTGACAAACAAATAATACTTTGCCTGAAATACTAAGTACATAGTTGTATTTCAGTCAGAGTATTATTTGTTTGTCCACTTCATTTAATATATAGGGTGTTTCTTAAGTCTCACTACACTTTGTATGTAGAACAATTTTGAAAAATGAAGTATATGACATTATCAGAAAATGTGCTCCACAGTTCATCATGAAGCAGTATGCATCGAATGGCTGTTGTCTGCTGGAGTAATTCTTTGCACTCTAAACAGAATGTGGTGTTATCAACAGAAGAAAGAATTTATTTTAGTTGAACAAGTGTTTCAAAATGGTGGCCGATATACATGGATGGTTGTTCAAAGATTTATAGCAAAATTTGCTGATAAACAACCTCCTCATCACATTATGGTTAGAAAATTGTTGAGTAAATTATAACGAATACTTCATTGGTACTTTCCAGCTTCCTCAAAACAGCGTTAGACCATAGCAGTGACTATTGTAACTAATTTAATGGAAATTTTAGCACATTTTTTAATAACATGTGCTTCATTTTTCAAATTTGTTCTACATACAAAGTGTAGTGAGACTTTACAAACACCCGGTATAACTGCAGCATGTACCCGACGAGATGCAGCTAAATATGCCAGGCAGGAAATCGTGCAGTATTTTGTTTACGCCGCCTGTGTTTAAACTCACAAAGGGAATAAATTGTTTTGACTTCTTTATTTCCCTTAAAGGCTTCTGTAACAGACAGGCATATTTTCTGTTTCAACATGACAGGTGCCTAGATCTCTGTCAGAACGTGAAGGAAAGACTACACCGGGAGTGCAAGGACAACGGCATACAGTACCAGCCCTACATCACCTGCAGGTAAGTGCCTCCTACACTGGCATCTTTTTGTGCCTTTAGTCAGCAAAAGAATAGATATTTTTTTTCCGCTTGCTTTGAACTTGAACATAGCCCCCACTGGACTGATTTGTGTGTGTAGGATAGCTTTCCTTATTACCATGTCCCTCTCCATCAGGCGAACCCACTCCAGCTTCAGAGGTACTTGTAATTTACGTCCCCACGAAAAGGACGCCAAGTCAACATTTTAGTTCAACTGTCCAAAATTTTGATTGAACCTGCTACCATGACATGATCACACCAGAAGTTTAAAAGCCATTGCTTTAATCCATTCAGCCATGCTGACCTGCTGAGATATTTTGTGTCAGGTGCTTGTGATGTGGTTTACACTTTCTTGCAGATTACACCAGTTTCCACTTGTCTTCTAAAAACAATTAGTTTAGTAACACTTTATTTTGTTCACTGCATGTATGAGGGGGCTTCAAATGAAAACCTTAAAAGTGTGATGGAAATTAATTATGCCATTGTCTTGTAACCTGTCAATATTGTTGTTAAAGATGTCAAGAGTGTTAAGCACTTGACATCACAGTGTAGATGAACACAGTGATGTCATACAGATAGTTTTTAAGATGGTCACCCCACTTTTGACATGCACCAAAGAGAAGCAGTGTTCTGTTATCCATTTTGTTTTTATCAGTGAACTTATAAAAATCCATCGGTGAATGAAGGACCAGTATGGTGATGCATGACTGTCAGTCCAACAAATGTATGAGTGGAGTAGGAAGTTTCAAAACAGCGTGATTTCTGTGACAAACTGTTCACAACCGGATTGCTAATATCTTATTTGTTGCTAGTACTTAATGTAAGTTATTGATTGCTAATACTTGATGTCTGTTTTTGGCTGCTATTACTTGATTTCTATTATTGATTGCTAATACTTGATGTCTGTTATTGGTTGCTAATACTTGATAATCTCGAGTGGATGAGTACAGTTAGGAAAGTACATGCCTTATCCTGTTCAGCGCAGACTTAAAATCTATCCTGTTCACAGTGTGGCTTTGGACAAACCAGTCTACCATCGATATGATATTCTCATTGCGATAGCTGCAAGAAAAATGCTGTGAACAAAATTAACCACTATTTATTGATCTCACAAAGGCATTCAACTTGGTCAATCGCGAGGGTCTGTTCAAGGTGCTAAAAAATATTGGCTGCCCGCCAACTCTACTGTCCATTGTGGAATCATTCCACAAAGACTTGAAGGGCATAATCAAGTTTGATGGTGCATCCTCAGAAGAGTTTGAAATTAAAAAGATTGTGTACTTTTCACTGCTATTGGAATAGGCATTTTGTGATCAGGATGGTGGTATAAACATTCACTCATGCTCAGATGGTTCCCTTTACATTGCTCAGAGATTGAAGATCAAGACCAAAATTTGGAAGGTACTGATCAGAGAGTTGCTTTTTGCAGATGATACAACCCACTCAGAGGAAGAATTATGTCTACTATCTGCATTCTCCATTGCCTGTTACGAATTTGGTTTAACAATTAGCAAACAGAAGACACAGATTATGATGCATGGCACAAATGGGGTTCCATCAGTCTTCAGTGATGACTTTTAGCTGGAGGTAGCTTATATTTCACATATCTATGACCAAAGGTAAACATTGAATTATCCCTAGATCAGGAAATCAACATCAGGATTGGTAAGACAGCAACAACAATAAACAGGTTAACAAAAAGAGTGGGAGAGCAGGAAGCTTACCGCCAAAACAAAAGTCCTGATCTAATCAAGCCTGTGTACCAAGTACTCTTCTTTATGGCAGTGAAACGTTGCCAACTTACTTACATCATGAGAAACGTTTAAACAGCTTTCATATGCAGTGTCTGCGAAAGAATACATGACATTAAGTTGCTAGATAAGGTCACCAGTACCGAAGTATTGGAAAAATCTGGTGGTGAGACAGTTTGCTCCATGCTCGGTCTTCATAGATACAGATGGATAGGACACGTTAGGAGGATGAACATTGGCAGAATACCAAAGGACATCATTTTTTGGTGAATTACAGATGGGTAAAAGACTTCATGGTCGGCCTCTACTACAGTACATAGATGTGTGTAAGTGGGACATGGTTGATACAGGCATTGATTTTGCACTTTGGGAGCAAGTCACCGCTTGTTGCATGGATGGCTAAGATCAGGATAAAGATAATAAAGATAAAGGAGGAATTGATTGCAGACGGTGCGTGATGGAGGAATTTACCATGTTTTTGCATGTATCCATTGCGGATGAACATTTGCCATGTGACTAGATCTTTACATTCACATCTGCTACCACCATGGGTTGTAGTTATGCCTTTTTTAAGCACAATGTAACAATCATGTGCTATCTAACTTGATATATCTTATTGACTGCTAATGCTTGAGGTTAGTTATTGATTCTTAATGTTTGACGTCTGTTATTGGTTATAAGTGCTTGATTTGTTATTGATTGCTAATACTTGATGTTTACTATTGAAAGCCCATTCTTGATGTACATTATTGCTTCTGATATTTGACAAATGTTGAATGTTACTGTTTGATACTACTTAATGTATGTTAAAAAAAAAATGTTTTGCGTATCCTTTTACAGGACTTAGCTGTCAACAGCAGCATCTTTCAGCTGTCTGTTGATCTCTTGGCAAGATTACGCTCAGTAGTTTGCCATTGCTTTCTGAGCGGCCGGCTCAGTATCCGCAAGTCACGAGCGGGGGTCGAACCACCTCAGTTCTCGCTCCGCTGCGAGACTCTGCGTGATAAACGGGATTACAGAGAGAAAGTGTTGTAACCCCACAGCCAGAGAGACCGGCTAATGTATGTTACTGAATGTTAATCTTTGATGTGTATTGCTGAATGTTGGTACTTTATGTTGTTACTGACTGTTCATGGCTGATATTTATTACTGATATTATTCACAGAGTAACACAGACATATGATTCCGGAGCTTGTGTATATTTTTACTTTGCTTTCAACTACCGTGGCATCAGCAATCCTGTACATGTATATGAACATATTGAAGTTAGTATGTGTCTGTTGCTTCTAAATGTTGTTAATATTTTCATTACATTGTTGGTTTATTTTGGCGAAGCAAGGGAATCCATTGCAGTCATAGTCAGCTGAGATTAGTAGTGAAGTGTTGTTGAAGAGAACTTTTGGCTAGCGAATTATGAATGTTCTGTTATCAGAAGTTTGGTTAGTGAATTATGAATGTTCTTCTTCTTCTTCTTTGCGTTCATCCGGAGTGATTTTTCAGATGTGATTGCGGTGTGTCTGGTTAGGCACCCTTGGATCGAAACCCTTAGGTCAACACATTCGGCTTTTAGCATGCATTTTTGACCAGGTTTGCATTCCTGGGATTATGAATGTTCTATTTTACCAGAACTTTTGGCTAGCGAATTATAAATGTTCTGTTATCAGTAGTTTGGTTAGTGAATTATGAATGTTCTGTTTTATCAAAACTTTTGGATAGTGAATTATGAATGTTCTATTTTATCAGAACTTTTAGCTCTTGAATTATGAATTTTCCATGTTATCAGAACTTTTGACTAGTGAATTATGAATGTTCTATTTTATCGTAACTTTTAGCTCATGAATTATGAGTGTTCAATGTTATCAGAAGTTTGGGTAGTGAATTATGAATGTTCAATGTTATCAGAAGTTTGGGTAGTGAATTATGAATGTTCAATGTTATCAGAAGTTTGGGTAGTGAATTATGAATGTTCAATGTTATCAGAAGTTTGGGTAGTGAATTATGAATGTTCCATTTTATCAAAACTTTTGGATAGTGAATTATGAATGTTCTATTTTACCAGAACTTTTGGCTAGCGAATTATGAATGTTCTGTTATCAGAACTTTGGCTAGTGAATTATGAATGTTCCATTTTATCAAAACTTTTGGATAGTGAATTATGAATGTTCTATTTTATCAGAACATGAATTATGAATGTTCTGTGTTATCAGAACTTTTGGCTAGTGAATTATGAATGTTCTATTTTATCATAACTTTTAGCTCGTGAATTATGAATGTTTTATGTTATCAGAAGTTTGGGTAGTGAATTATGAATGTTCAATGTTATCAGAAGTTTGGGTAGTGAATTATGAATGTTCAATGTTATCAGAAGTTTGGGTAGTGAATTATGAATGTTCAATGTTATCAGAAGTTTGGGTAGTGAATTATGTATGTTCTATGTTATCAGAAGTTTGGGTAGTGAATTATGTATGTTCTATGTTATCAATGGCAAACTACTGAACATAAACTTGCCAAGAGATCACAACAGCAAAAAATGCTGGTGTTGACTATGTCACCGCCTGTTGGGGTACATCTATTAGGCAGAAATCCCTACCCAAGAGTTAGCCGACAGTCTCTAGAAATTATGGCTCATTATAAGAATGTCAGCGGCTGGCCGAGTGGCTAGAATGCCGGACTCATTTGGAGACCCGGGTTCGAATCCTCGGTAAGATGTGGAGTTTTTGCTGTCCGGGGCAATAAGAAAATTCTACCTTGCACAGTTCGTGGTGACTGCACTAGCCATGCGGCCTTAATTCCTCAGGCTCAAGACCCACCTGTCCTACACCGCAAGGTATTATAGGCAGTAAATGACAGTTTATAAGAATGTCTAAAGGGATGGTCCCGATAGAAGACTGGGATTCACTTGGTAGACAAAAGGCAGAAAGTGAAGAACACTTGTGCCTTTAGCAACATGAATGTCCAGGTTATCTGGGCGGTTTCCCTTGTCATTCGATATTTTTCCCCCAGTTAAATACTACACTTCCACGCACTCGCTCGCACACTTTGTGTTCAAATGATCAAGAGCGGAGTACGTTGGTGCAAGTATAAAACAATTATATATTCTTTCGGCGATCAGGCAAATCTTGAGCTACAGCCTACGATGGGTGACGTTGTAGTGTTCTGTTGTGATAATTTGGCCGTGTCCAGCGTGTGCCGCGTGGTCTAGTGGTTACACACCTGCTTCACACGCCAATGATCCAGGGTTTGTTTCCAGGTCCGGTCAAGGATATGCACTACTGATGAGCTCAAACGAGAGCGAAACTCGAGTCTAGTGCTTCCACATTGACGTGGATAGGCCTTAGGTTCATACCAGAATACGATCAGCATTGCCAGTAGTGGGTTGTGCTCAATATTTAAATCTCAAATCCCGAAACAACCAAATAAATCAAAAATAATAAACACAACAGTTCTGATTTCAACCAGTGAACTAGAATAAATTGATAACATCTATATGTATAAAAGACGATGTATGTCTGTATGTATGTCCGTTCTTTATGCGTTCGCGAACGGTCCATCCGATTGAGATGAAATTTTCTACACGTCTTCTTCTCATTCCCGTGCATCCAACTGTCATAGTTTGTTAGTGTACAATCAGCTATTTACTTACTAAAATTTAATATTTTAATATCTTATCATTTATATATATATATATATATATATATATATATATATATATATATATATATATATATATATATATATATAGCAAGGGGACTTAACTTAAGAAAAGTTATTTCAAGGGGCATAACTTTTAATAACATTGCTATATATTTTATATATAGATTGTTGCATTGTTTTCAAAGATTTATAAACTCTTTGTCTACAGTTATTTACAGGCATATGAGTTATAATAAATAATGATATAATCTTTAAGGCATTTTCAAAGTTGTCATAAAAATAATGCATCTATTTAAATAGTGAAAATTTTCTAGCTCATCTTTTTATGTTTAAAGAAGTTATGTAGGTGATTAAAAACAGTTTTCATTAAAAATAATGGATGGTGTGTGGAAGAACATTCTTAAGTTAATTTTCTTTTGTTATATAAATTTAATGAGACGCTCCCCGCCAGGAGCTGGGCGAAGCCGCTTGTGCGAAGCCGCTAAAAACAGTTTTCATTAAAAATAATGGATGGTGTGTGGAAGAACATTCTTAAGTTAATTTTCTTTTGTTATATAAATTTAATGAGACGCTCCCCGCCAGGAGCTGGGCGAAGCCGTGCCGGGTCAGATAGATAGACAGACAGACAGATAGTCGGGAACGGGAGCTTATATGACTACTTATATGAATTAAATTTGATGCTCCCCAACAGGGCCTGGGCGAAGTCGGGCCGGGTCGGACAAGATAGACAGACAGACATATAGTCGGGAACGGGAGCTTATATGACTAGTTATATGAATTAAATGAAATGCTCCCCACCAGGGACTGGGTGAAGCCGGGCCGGGTCACACAGACAGATAGTCAGGAACAGGAACGGGAGCTTATATGACTACTTATATGAATTAAATGAGATGCTCCCCACCAGGAGCTGGGCGAAGCCGGGTCAGACAGGCAGACAGATAGATAGATAGATCCCCGCCAGGGCCTGGGCGAAGCCGGGCCGGGTCAGCTAGTGATTTATAAATGATAAAAAAAATTGTCGTACAAAAAAGAATAGCCGGCCTAAATTTGGTTTTAGCAGTCACATCATCAACTCCATTCCAGACACAAGCATGTTCAGACAATAGGACAACACGGAGTAGCTTGATAAGTCTTGATCTTGTCTAGTGCTAGAGAAGGACTCGATTCTGCTATTGAGGTGTGAGAATCAATGTCCAACTAGGTACTTGATGCTCCTCCGGATTCTATGCTCTGTTTCCACTCAAGGTGGATCCGCTTTTAGGTAACTGTCTTCCCGGTTATGGTTTTCGCAGAAGCAGCAGCGAGGCTCCCCAGTCATTGCGCAGAGATTAGGTTCTTTTTAGGTTCCTCTAGCAAGGATGACTTATGATTAGGAACCAGAAGATCGTTACCATGTCATTGTTCAACTCCTTCTCGTCTCTGTGTGTCCTGGCCAGAAGTTGATAGGTTTACATTTCCCATATTATTGTACTGCTTGCCTATCGCATTTTCCCTTGTGCTCGGAAGTGAATGTTATAGTAATATCCCAAGTGAAATGGATGTGGTAGTGGGAATAAGGAGTCGAAGATGACAAGGAAAACATAATATGGCGTCATTTACATTGATGATGTGGAATCAAATGCCATCCCCAACATCGCTGGGTATTGTTTTATCGCAGAAAATGTCCTCGACGTATGACGTCATTATTTGTCATATTGACGCTATACTAAATTTAGAATGTAATTAAAAATCAGCTACTGTAGTTAGCATGATTATTCCATAGTGATCTTAGGCGCCACCTCATCACAGAAGACTGCGACGTCCTGTAAAGGATATGCAACTAACTGTAACTTTTATGTTATGAGAACTTTTGGCTAGTGAATTATGAATGTTCTATTTCATCAGAAGTTTAGCTAGTGAATTATGAATTGGCATATTTCTATTTTGTTGTATCAGAACTTTATTGATGAATTGTGAATTGACATATTTCTTTTCTATTTGAACCACAGAACTGTGGCAGAGAAGAAATTCTAGCAAATGGTGGGAGCATTTCGCATCATCACGGAGGTAACTGCCATGCTCACTGTCTCTCGCCCTGGTTTTGATAGTTCTGTGTATCTTGCTCTTTTCTGGCTTCTGTCATATTGTTTTATGTATGTCTTTTGAATGATTTTTCTTTCATGTCTGTTTATATTTATTAAACCTTCATTGTATCTTTATTTCTGTATTTGTATTGTTTGTACGGAGATTGAGGCAAAAACCAGAACAGTTTCTACAAAATGTTCAGATTTTGCCAGAGTTAATGGAAATACAACCCATAGGAGCTACTGATTATGCACCCTGCTAGCTAGCGTAGGCATTCATGTCTCTCCACTGATCTCTGTTCCAGATCAACTCTACTGATGATAATGATCTTTCTTACCACTCTGTCTGTCTATCCAGCAACATCTCTCTCTCACTCTGCCTCTTCCCCCACTGATCTATCTTTCCAGTCATCACATCAATGCCTCTTCTCGTATAACCAAATAATGCCATTTGTCTTGTTCTTATGTCTGTATATAATGTTCTAGTTTCATTAGCCTCTTCCCAGCAACTCTTGTTAGTTACTCTGGTAGTCCATGATATTGGCAACATCTGTCTCTTGTTGTTGTTTGGCCATATGAATCATCACAATATTTGGGAAGGAGCAATGATGGAAGGCATAGTTCCTGGAAGTAGAGAAAGTTAGTAGAGAAAGGGTTCAACCAGCATGTATATGGACACGGGACACTGCAAACACCTTGGGGATAAACATACAGGAGGCAGGAGAACTGGCCAGAGATGGACAAACTCTTCTGAGGGTAGTGATGGAAATGACAATCTTTTCTGAGGACAGTGATGAAAGTGACAATTTTTTCTGAGGACAGTGATGGAAATGAGAATCTTTTCTCAGGGCAGTGATGGAAGCAACAATCTTTTCTCAGGGCACTGATGAAAGTGACAGTCTTTTCTGAGGGCAGTGATGGAAGTGAAAATCTTTTCTGAGGGCACTGAAGGAAGTGACAATCTGTAATGGACCTGCTTCATGATGATGATGTTTTGATATGTCAGACAAAGTGCAAGATCATCAGTGATAGAAAGATGGAAACAGATTGTGCTTGCAGCAAAGAACCATTGCCCTCGCTCACTTTGAACTCAAGCGTAGTTCATACACACTACTTCTAGTAGTGTTGGACTGAATTTTGTGTGTGGATTAGCTTTACCTATTAACAGTGTCCTTCGCTATGAGGCGAACACACTCCGACTTCAGAGATACTTGTAATTTACGTCCCCAAGTCAAGGGCGAGACGTCAGTATTATAGTTAAACTGTCCAGTGTAAAGGTTGAACCTCTTACCTCGGCATCAGCACACCGGATGTTTAAGAACACACATTCTTATTCCATTCGGCCATGATGACCACAGAAAAATAAATGATAATGATATCCCATCAACACACATCGTGTATGGTTTCCATCCACTAATCATATTTTAAATCTCCTTTCAGTGGGGAAGATCCGCAAGCGTTGGCTGAGGAAAACCGTCGGAGACATCGGAATTGGGGCTATGCAGGCGGTCAAACAGTACATTGACCCGAACAACATCTTTGGCAACAACAACCTTATGGTTGGTCATACTTTAACAGGAATTGTGAAACCAGAAATCCAGAATGTCCACCTGCCATCAAAACTTTGAGAGAAATTTATCTTCATTTCCTCCAAGCATGTTTCTTTCTCTGGGTCCCATATTTGAGGTGAACATTTCATTGTGCAGCACCGGATGTTTCACTTCCAAAAATGGATTTCCTTACTTATAAATTAAGTATGTTATATTGCATGTCTTGTTCTTTGTCCCATGTCTGTCATAGAAAGATCCTTGGTTGCAGGGTGTCTGTTAGCAGAAAAGCTGCATAATTTGGGTTGTTAAACGTGACATTTTTAGAGGGTGGGGTTTGTTTTTCCTCTTCAGCACTGACTATAATTGTTCTGTTGTGAGAAAGACAGAAGTCATAGTGATATCAAAGAAACAGATTGTGCATAAATGTGCAATTAAAGTAAAGGACGTTATTTTGGGGCAAGTGCAGAAATTCAGATATCTAGGCACATAGATAACATCAGATAGAAGATGCATCACACAGATAAAGAACAGAATTGGACAAGCAAATACTGCATGTTATCAATTGAAGAATGTTTTTTGCAATAAGTCATTGTTCTTGGAAGTTAGAAAAAGAGTTCTTGCATGTTACATAGAACCAGTTTTAACATACGGCAGCAAATCCTGGACAATTAGTTAATTAAATGTTTGCATATCCTTTACAGGACATTGCTGTCAACATCAGCATCTTTCAGCTGAGTGTTGATTTCTTGGCAAAATTACGTTCAGTAGTTTGCCATTGCTTTCTGAGCGGCCGGCTCACATACCCCGTAAGTTACCGACGCGATTCGAACCACTGCGGATTCTCACCGTCGTCACATTACCTATGAGATTACGGAGAAAAGTCACTAACCTCTAGGCCAGGAAGCCGGCGGACAATTAGTAAACAGGTGAAAAAATCCAAAGAAGCCTTGGAGATGTGTTTTTATAGTAGAATGCTGACAATTGGATAGCCAAAATGAGCAATCTGGATGTTTTAAGGGAGTCTCAAAGACAACTTATCACAAACATCAGAAAGAAGCAGCCATCGTTTTTTGGCCACATTATGACAAGACAAAATCTAGAACATATTGTGACAACTGGAAAGATTTGCAGAAAGAGAGATAAGGACGACAGCATGAGAAGATTCTGGACAGTCTTGTGTCAAGGTACAGAAGGGAGTCAACACACATATTGATCAATGACGTCGGAGATCACAATTTGTGGCACACTTGCTGGCAAGGCACTGGATGATGATGTGAGTAGGTTTCCTCATTTTGCCAGGGCCGCTGTCTATGCAGCTGACCCATTTCTGGAAAATTGAAGAGCAGTTTAGAATCTGCAGACAGCTTCATACAAGGAAAGTGTACGCATGGATTGGAAAGATGTGACTTGGGGGAGGGATGCAGTTTGTGTCCATGTCTTTTATTTAGTCTGAAGACTTTTTTTGTAACTAGTCATGCCACTATAATTATGGCATTGTGACTGCCCATGACTTTTACTATTTTGGGAATAATGTGGTGGTTTCCCCTTGTTTTCATACACACAGGTGTTGAGAAAGTTGGCAAGCAGCTGATTTCCACCAAGTGTATCCGTCATTTTCACATTAGTTTGTGATGCTTTAATCCTCAGCTTGTTTAGCAGTTTTATAATTTTACACATTTTTTTTCACTTTTAAGTTTTCAGTAGCTTTTGTACCAGCTATTTACACAATGTAGGGTCGTGAAGTTTCGGCCTCGTGTACTTTGACAGAATGTTTATTTTGTGTGCTAAGTTTCAGTCATTCATGTACGAGCATTTCATATTCAATCTGTGAATGGCTGCGTATCACTTTAACTCCAGATTTCATCACATTTGCAAAGCAAGATAACTAAGTTTGAAGTTCCAGCTGTATTATAAGTTTTTAAAATTGATCCATCAGTCATTTTAGTTAGTTAGTTAGTCGACAGATCATCCTCATTGCACATCGAACCATTCAGTCCATAAGTGCTCGGATCCCCTCCTCAGCAAATCCCGCAACGTGTAGCAGCTAACGACGCCAGTTCTGTGTTGGTTTATAAATCTTCTTTGGCTTCCTGCGTAGTGTTTATTGTTTGGCCACCCCATCAGTCATTTTATGAAGCATAAGGATTTGTTAAAACAAGATGATCCTAAATATATTTCAGCATAAACGCATTCATAGTCGCTACATTATGCTAAAAGCTATCGACACTGAAAGAAAATAAACATTAAATATATAAATTAACATCAAATGTATCTACAGAACTTGAAATCGAATGTTTTGTTTGTTGAGCTTCTGTATTTTATAATCCTTTGCGTTCTTCTACCTAAGTAGGTGGCAGAGGAGGCAACTTTTTGCCTGTTGTAATAACTTGACATAATATACACACAGTCTTGATTATTGATTATGGCGATGACAGTGAAATGAAGTTGAATGTTGCTTTCAGTGGATATATTCAGCTTGATGCCTAAAGATGTACGAAGAAACAGAATAGAATTCATCTTGTCATTTATCAGTGACCGTCAAAATCGTTTTGTGAACTTTAAAAGAAGAAAAAATATCCCCTAAAGAAAACAACCAACCAACCAAACATGACAATCAACCAACCAAACATGACAATCAACAATAAAGAAATGGCAAATGTCACAAACTGTCAATAATGTGGTTCCATAATCTACAGCAGAAGTCCATCATAGACAGACCATAGCAACGCAGAGGTTACATAGACAGGCCATAGCAACGCAGAAGTTATATAGACAGGCCATAGCAACGCAGAGGTTATATAGACAGGCCATAGCAATGCAGAGGTTATATAGACAGGCCATAGCAACGCAGAGGTTATATAGATAGGCCATAGCAACGCAGAGGTTATATAGACAGGCCATAGCAACGCAGAGGTTATATAGACAGGCCATAGCAATGCAGAGGTTACATAGGCCATAGCAGCGCAGAGGTTATATAGACAGGCCATAGCAACACTGAGGTTACATAGACAGGCCATAGCAACGCAGAGGTTATATAGACAGGCCATAGCAACGCAGAGGTTATATAGACAGGCCATAGCAACACTGAGGTTACATAGACAGGCCATAGCAACGCAGAGGTTATATAGACAGGCCATAGCAACGCAGAGGTTATATAGACAGGCCATAGCAACGCAGAGGTTATATAGACAGGCCATAGCAACACAGAGGTTATATAGACAGGCCATTGCAACGCAGAGGTTATATAGATAGGCCATAGCAACGCAGAGGTTATATAGACAGGCCATAGCAGCGCAGAGGTTACATAGGCCATAGCAACGCAGAGGTTATATAGACAGGCCATAGCAATGCAGAGGTTACATAGACAGGCCATAGCAACGCAGAGGTTATATAGACAGGCCATAGCAACGCAGAGGTTACATAGACAGGCCATAGCAACGCAGAGGTTATATAGACATGCCATAGCAACGCAGAGGTTATATAGACAGGCCATAGCAACACAGAGGTTACATAGACAGGCCATAGCAATGCAGAGGTTATATAGACAGGCCATAGCAACGCAGAGGTTATATAGACAGGCCATAGCAACGCAGAGGTTATATAGACAGGCCATAGCAACGCAGAGGTTACATAGACAGACCAAAGCAACGCAGAGGTTATATAGACAGGCCATAGCAATGCAGAGGTTATATAGACAGGCCATAGCAACGCAGAGGTTATATAGACAGGCCATAGCAGTGCAGAGGTTATATAAACACGCCATAGCAACGCAGAGGTTACATAGACAGGCCAAAGCAACGCAGAGGTTATATAGACAGGCCATAGCAATGCAGAGGTTACATAGACAGGCCATAGCAACGCAGAGGTTATATAGACAGGCCATAGCAACGCAGAGGTTACATAGACAGGCCATAGCAATGCAGAGGTTATATAGACAGGCCATAGCAACGCAGAGGTTATATAGACAGGCCATAGCAACGCAGAGGTTATATAGACAGGCCATAGCAACACAGAAGTTATATAGACAGGCCATAGCAACACAGAGGTTATATAGACAGGCCATAGCAATGCAGAGGTTACATAGACAGGCCATAGCAACACAGAGGTTACACAGGAGTAAGAGCCTAGAGTGCTGATCCAAATTTATGAGAAAATGACAACAATAAAGGAAATGAGACCTTGAGTGCTGAACCATATTGTTGAGAATAGACTACATTGGAGGGATCAGACCCTACTTGTGGGTAAAAGAGGTGCCATGATGGAAGAAACAACGCTCAAAGAGTGTTGCCTGTTTTTCATTGAGAGGGAAGATGTATATGTTGGATGGAGCCATCATCTCTACATTTAATTAGAATGACTAGGAATGGCAAGGTGTTGTGTTCATGGTCCATGGACAAAGAGATGTTGTTCATATGTGACTGTTCATGTTCCATGGACAAAGAGACGTCGTTCATATGTGACTGTTCCTGTTCCATGGACAAAGAGACGTCGTTCATATGTGACTGTTCATGTTCCATGGACAAAGAGATGTTGTTCATATGTGACTGTTCATGTTCCATGGACAAAGAGATGTTGTTCATATGTGACTGTTCATGTTCCATGGACAAAGATGTTGTTCATATGTGACTGTTCATGTTCCATGGATAAAGAGATGTTGTTCATATGTGACTATTTCATAGTGGCATGAAACTCATCACCCAAAGATCAGTGTATCACACACAGAGGCTGAATTTTCTACATCTTCGCACCTGTCCAGTACAGATGCAGCCTCATAAGACCTTATTTAACCATCCCAGAAAGATTTGCACCTAAATACTCAAATAGGAATTTGAAACTTAAGAAAGCCTTGCATCTAAATGGTTACACTACTGGATTCATAAAGTGCCTATGGCATTCGCAAAAACCAAACATAGTAACACATTAGTCCACAAACTTCAGGTATTTATCCAATTACCCTTTTGAGGTGATCATGTAATGGAACATCTACATGACCAACTCCCAGTGACACATTAGTCCACAAACTTCAGGTGTTTATCCAATTACCCTTTCAAGGTGATCATGTAATGGAATATCTACAGGACCAACTCCCAGTGACACATTAGTCCACAAACTTCAGGTGTTTATCCAATTACCCTTTCAAGGTGATCATGTAATGGAATATCTACAGGACCAACTCCCAGTGACACATTAGTCCACAAACTTCAGGTGTTTATCCAATTACCCTTTCAAGGTGATCATGTAATCATGTAATGGAACATCTACAGGGCCAACTCCCAGTGACACATTAGTCCACAAACTTCAGGTGTTTATCCTGTTTATCCAATTACCCTTTCAAGGTGATCATGTAATCATGTAATGGAACATTTACAGGACCAACTCCCAGTGACACATTAGTCCACAAACTTCAGGTGTTTATCCAATTACCCTTTCAAGGTGATCATGTAATGGAATATCTACAGGACCAACTCAGAACCAGCGGTCAGCAGAACCAGCTGTGTACAGCTCCACCGCTATCCCCACCCCAGCTGTGAAAGAACCTCCATATGCCAGGTGTCTATTCCATCTATTAGTTTCAATGTAGGTGTCATTCTACCCTGGCAGAACAGAAGCAGTAAATAATAGGGTGACAGAAGGCATAGCTAAATGACTAGTCAAAATAGTAAAAGAATATTCCGGTAACCCTATAAAGCCAACACACAGAAAGTTAGCCACATCTTCAATTGCACACCATCTGTTGGACTTTGTTCATGTGCCTGATAGACACAGTGTGATCCATGCGTTGTTCTACACGCAAAATGGATGAATGTTTAGATTCACTGAATTGCACCTTCTGCTTTGTTAACAAAAATTATGATAGTTGGTTTACAGTTACCCTGGCAGCAAATATGTTGCGTATTTCAGCTTTAAGGATTCATTGTTTGTTTCATTTTATGTTCACTGACTTCTGCTGTATGTACCTGGCGAGATGCAGCAAAATATAGGGCAATAAATTGTCTTCTTTAATCAAATTCGCAATGAGAAAACATTGTTTTGTATGTAAAGTATGTTTAAGTATTCTGACTATTGTGTCCATGTGATTATTTTTCAATCCAGTCACTGCACCACTTTGTCGCCCCACATAAATAAAATAGTTACTTTGCCGCTAGTTGGGGGAGGAAGGAAACTAGCCACTTCACCTCATACAGACATGGCCTGGTTATATGTGAAATCCTTGAGATGTCACGTGTCTTCAAGTAGTATGTTACTACCTTGACCTTGCTCCAAACACTTTTTGTTGATAACAATTCTATCTTGCCAGTGTATCACCGGAGCCCACAAGGAAGGTAGAGGAACACTGTGATCTCCCTAGCATGTCATAGCAGGCCAAAGGAGGGTTGGCATGAGACTGTCTACCTCATCCCATAGAAAACTTTAGTCGCAAAATCCAACCGATCATGAACAGGTTTACAAAGGACCATTGAGCGATGACAAGAAGAAGGGGAAACAATCAATTCTTTCTATGGGTGTATGTAAATGTTAGTATGCACTATGTTTTTGTATGTTTATGTGCACTCATTTGTAACAGTCATCGTTTGAGTTATGTTTGAATGCACTCATTTGTAACAGTCATCGTTTGAGTTATAGTTATATTTGAATGCACTCATTTGTAACAGTCATCGTTTGAGTTATGTTTGAATGCACTCATTTGTAACAGTCATCGTTTGAGTTATAGTTATATTTGAATGCACTCATTTGTAACAGTCATCGTTTGAGTTATGTTTGAATGCACTCATTTGTAACAGTCATCGTTTGAGTTATAGTTATATTTGAATGCACTCATTTGTAACAGTCATCATTTGAGTTATGTTTGAATGCACTCATTTGTAACAATTGCCTTTTGAGTTATGTTTGGATGCACTTATAGGTAACAGTTATCTTGAGTTATGTTTGTATGCATTTGTTTGTGTTTATAGTTGCTTGTGCATTTTCCTCGTGTTGAACTGTTAGCGCATGGTTCCGTCGCCCAGCTGCTGAGTTAAGTGCATTGAGCAACACTGTGAGCTCTGGATTTCATGTGGAGTGCTTTCACATCTCTCTGCGGTTGTTTGTATCGTGAACTGCATGTTGTTCAGAAAAATGGCGGCTGGCAGGTTGCTGAACTAACTGGTTTGCCTTCACTGGCACAGGAACGGAGTATTATGGGGTTACCCTTATGGGGTTACCCTTGCTGTGAAGTTGGAACCACGATTAACATTTGTTTGTAAACAATCATCACTCGGGTTACGTTTGTATGCATTTGTTTGTAATTGTGACAATCAAGTTATGATTGAATTGCCTCATCAAAACCTAACAATCAATACTTTAGTTATGATTGAATACTCTCATCAATACCTACCAATCAATACTTTAGTTATGATTGTACTATGTTTGTATCTATCTGTTTATAACAATCATTACTGACAATAATGTTTGTATGCACTCAATTGTAACAATAATTACTGAGTTATATTTGTTTGTATTTCTTTGTAGAATCATCACAGTATTTTACATATATACATTTGGTTAAAATTCCTGAAAATGAGACATGGGTTTTATCAAACTTTCAGTTTTATTAAATATCAAATTTTATTAAAATAATTATCTACTGGGACTCTTCGCTGGCTGTTGCAGATGAGGATGGAAGAAGCATGTATGCGAATATCCTGAGTGCTGTGATGGCGGTTCTTGACTCATACTAAAAATCTATATAGCTTGCCTCAGAACAGATCAAATTTCCTTGCAAACATGTTATCTTCTTATTGATTGCTAGTTATGTGCTGGTCCATGTACAAGTATATATACATGGAAAAAAATACTTACTATTATTTAAGTTATCATTATGGCCGTCAATTTTTATCAATTAAAGATAGTTTTTCCTATGCTATGGGCTTGTTACATCTATTCAAAGATTGTTTTTCTTATGCAATTACTTGTTACATGTGTTCAAAGATAAATTTTTCTAAAGCTATGGGCTTGTTACATCTCTGCAAAGATAGTTTTTCCTATCCTATGGGCTTGCTACATTTCTTCAAAGATAAGTTTTTCCAGTGCCGTGGGCTTGTTACATCTATTGTTTTCATCTGATTATCCATGTACTAGAAATATGTGTACAAAAAGCTTTGTACACACTTCCATACACTAGAAATCTTTTGTGTACACATCACTGTGCCATCTTCAGTAGCCAATAAAGGCTTCCCAAGCTGTTGGTACCAGCGGCAACCTGTTTGAAGTCCACCTGCGTTTTCGCCTACCTGTTGAGTGTCGTCCGGACCATCCGCTCACTCCTCACTGAATCAGCCTCTCCAGATATGGATCCTCATTCACTGCACTCATTCCACTCAATCCCACAGAGTCTTCATCACATCAGCCTCGCCATAATATAGGAAATAAAACAGTTAGGTACCTGTAACTCCTGCGAAAAAGTGAGAGATACTAATCACAGACACAGGGTACATACCTTACCACAAACTCCCATATGGAATTTGTAAACCAAAGGGGGGATTTTAAAAATGATGGTGTGTTTCAATGTTACAAAATTTTCTTATTTCATATTTTCCTGTATATCTGTCTATGTTGCTCCTGAGGAAGGTTAGTATAATTGAAATGTCATCCGTTGTGTCGTAGTATACTTATTTTTATTTTATTATTTGTTTTTGTATTTTCCTCCTGTGATTTATGTTTACTATAGTCATTGTAGAGTTTGTACGGCTATGTCTGTGTTTAGTATCTCTCACTGTTTTGCAGAAGTCACTCATACCTGTTTTTATTTCCTATTGTTATATCTTGCTGCAGCTGTTACTTCTCTTGTCATAATAACGCTCATCACCCAAAGGAGCAGCAGCGGCCAGACTACCAGCCTGTTCATTTCCCCTCACACCTGCTTTCCCTGGGCAGAAAATCCGTGTTCTATACCTTTTTATTTTTGAGTGGTGCAAGCCACTCCCTGAGAAACAGCAGTTTCCGTTTTATGCATCAGGCTTTGCAAGTCCATCACAAATATATCTTTTTGTACTACTCTCCAGCTGCTGTCACAGCCTCCACCTCCATTCTCATGCTGGAAGTTATGATATCATATGCCAGTCTCTCCTGTTTTACACAGCACCCCTTAACTTTTGCAATGAAGCTCAGTCCACTCAGTTTTACCTCGCACCACAGAACCTTTCGTTTATAGTTTCACATCACTAAGGTATGAATTGTCACTTACCACTTATAGAATAGAAGAACTGCATAAAGTTCAATAAAATGCACAATAACTGTGTTATTTTGTGTAAAATAACAAATAGCTTAAATGTAATCAGTAATTTCAAAATAAGTAACTCAACAAAACACAATGATTTATAACTTTCCAAGTGTTATATTCAGGCAGCAAATCTTTTTAGTGAACCTATAAAAACATGATATACATGTAATACTAATAAATGAAGATGTATTATTTTTTAAAACAAAATACGTGTTATGAGTAGACCATCAAAATGACACCATACGTAATAATAAAGTATGGTTTATTGTCGTGATCTTTAAAGACAATGGTTATTTCTGTTTTTAATTCTTCAAGCAATATAACTGTTAGTGCTAGTCTACCATGAACGTGGCAAATGTAATGATAGTAATAATTCATACAAGAGACAACACTGCAGATATAGACACATTTCAAGTGAATGAAAGAAGAAGACGGATTATAGTAATTTGTAACATTTTCAAAATAACATAAATATAAGAAATTGTTAATTTTAACCGTGAAGGAAAGATAATAGCATATTGTCTGCTACCATCCTCAAACAAATGTATTTCCTGCTACATACTAAAACATACATGTTAAAATGTTAACTCATTTCTTACTCCTAAAGAAAACACTTCAAAAAGGGTTGAAGGCAACAGTGTTATTTTTATAAACAATATGCAACTAATACATAATTCACTTAAATCAGGAAGCTCCTAAATATGCCAAGAGGATTGACTTAATTGCACTGAGTTTCATCCCATAATGTTTGGTCTCTTTCCACAGGTTGGCCTGCTTGCACAAAGTACAAATTCTGTAGCTCCAGTGATGACCCCCCAAGGGTCTCTGAGAAAATTGTGCTTGTTAACTGAGTATGTAGATCGGAATCGAACCATTAAAGTGCGAGGCATGCGACGTAACCACTTTGCCATGGAGACTCCGCGGGGAAGCACCTCTGATGGTCTTCTGCATCTGCCATTCATCTCCCAGTGAAGCATGGGCATTCAAGCCAAACTTGCTCACTGGATTATGAAACTAAAGTTTTCTATGGAATGATGTACAGGGTATTTGTAGTTTCACTTCACTTTGTATGCAGAACAAATTTGAAAAATGAAGTACATGATGTCATCATAAAATGTGCTCCACAGTCCATCGTGAAGCAATATGCAGCGAATGGCTGTTGTCTGCTGAAGTTATTCTTTGCACTCCAAACAGAATGGTGTTGTCAACGGAAGAAAGAATTGTTTTTGATTGAACACGTGTTTTGAAATGGCGGTCGGCAGGTCAGCATGGCCGAATGGATAAGTGCGTGTTCTTAAACATCCGTTGTGCTGATGCCAAGGTAAGGGGTTCAACCCCTACACCAGACAGCTGGACTAAAATGTTGACTTGTCGTCCTTGACATTGGGGGCGTAAATTACAAGTACCTCTGAAGTCGGAATGGGTTTGCCTGATGGCAAGGGACACTGTTAATAGGTAAAACTAATCCACACACAAAATTCAGTCATGCGCTACTAGAATTAATGTGTATGGACTACATTTGAGTTTAAAGTGATCGAGAACATAAAAAAAAATTGTAATAGTGGTCGATTCACACGGAAATAACGGACACGTTGCAGAAGATATTTGATAATATGAAGAGACGTGTACAGTCATGTCTTGAAGTCTGTGGTGGACCTTTCCAACACCTGTTATAATGAATACTTCATTGGTACTTTCCAGTTTCCCCAAAACAGCCTTAGACCATAGCTGTGTCTATTGTAACTAATTTAATTAATATTTTAGCACATTCTTAATGATGTTATGTATTTCATTTGTCAAATTTGACCTACAAACAAAGTGTATTGAGACTACAAACACCGGTAGCCAGTCTCATACCAACCCTCCTTATTTGCCTCTTATAACATGCATGGTACATTATAGTGTTACTATTCTTGGCTTCCGTTATGGTCCCTGGTAGCACGAGGGAATCCCCTGATGATGGTAGCATGTAAACCGCTACAGGCTTCAGACAACAAATATTTCATATTACACATGAATACAACAACTGTTGACAATGGCTCACTTGAAACAGCAATATTATGTGAACAGCACACACATGAATGTTTACAGTTGAGTATATTGCTGCCAGGTAAATGGGGACATTCCTAAACAGGTGAATCAGGACAACTATCTTAAAGCAGTCATAACATCTGACAGAAGATGCCTTGTGGACATTGGAACAAGCATTGAGGTTGTAAAAGTTACCTTTTGCCAGATGGAAAAAATAGCAGTGAGAAGAAGTGTAAAGTGCTATACAGAACCTATTCTGTTGCATGCATGTGAAACACAGATATTGAGCAGACATGCTGAGAAATGTCTCATGGCAATGGACACAGGGTTTCTGCGAAAAATGCAGAAATGACCATAGGCGGACAGAAACACGAATGAGAGAAGAAACCTTCAGGAAACAAATGACAATCATAAATACATTTGAGGAATTAGACAGATACATTCAAGATTTTTTAAGACACATTATAAGCAAGAAACTAGAAACATTAATGACAAGTGTTAAACTTTATAGGAAAAGGGCAAGACAAAGACATAAATACCTGGATATATTGACCATATAGCATAACTGAGACAAGAACATGGAGTTGATCTATGACTGGTGACCATGTGAGATGGCAACCATGACCGCCCACATCTATCAGCATGGCAGATGATGATATTGCTGCTTATCACACAGTCATTAGTTGCGAACATATTTAGGCTTCACTAGATAAACTGACTTTATCATCACGTTTGCTGTTGTAAGTTACGTTAGTGACCCCAGGCAGTGCTGACTGTAGCCTCTGTATGCTGAATGGGAGGAGTGTCTTTCCCTGAGTGTACCGGAACACTACAACACCAATGGCCACACAGAGCAAAACCAAGAATAGGACTCCGATGATGACCCCCGCAACAGCACCTCCACCTAAACCTAGGATTGAATGTACAAATGTGAAATGATTGGGCTGGGCTAGGAAAGAAATAACAGAGGGGTGTTGAGAGTGAAGAAATAAAGACACAATTTAAAGAGAAAATTCAAAGAGGGGTGTTAGAGTGGAAAAATAAAAGAGGGGTGTTAGTGAAGAAACAAAAGAGGGGTATCTTCTTCTTCTTCTGCGTTCATCCGGGTTTTTTTTTCCGGATGTGACTGCGTGACTGCGTTGTGCCTGTTTACAGCAGAGCTGCGTTCTTGCGCCGTTAGGCCGACACATCCGACTTCTGCTGGCATTTGTTGACCTGGTTAACCTTCCCGGGGAAAGAGGGGTATAAGAGTGAAGAAATAAAATAAAGGTGTGGAAGAAATAAAAGTTGGGGGGGGGGGGGGGGGGGCTAGAATAAAGAAATAAAAGGTGTATTAGAGTAAAAAAATAAAAGAGGAGTATTAGAGTAAAGAAATAAAAGAGTATTAAAGTAAAGAAATAAAAGAGTGGTGTTGGAGTGAAGAAATAAAATAAAGGTATTAGAGTGAAGAAATAAAAGAAAGGAGTATTAGAGTAAAGAAATAAAAGAGGAGCATTAGAGTAAAGACGTTTGTTAGAATGAGGAAATAATAGGATGGTGGTACTGACCATGTCACCCATCATATGCCAGTTAGTCTCAAAATATGAGTCTGGCCCCTTATGCCAAATGGCCCTTCAGGCATGTAAAAGGATTCTTTACTTATTACATTTTACTTACAACTGGGAAGAAGCATGAACAGCACTGATATAGACCATTCAGTGCGGGCTCGGCTGGCAGATATTGACAAGACTGAGGCTAGCACGACTACACGAATTGGGAGTGAAGCTTGGCCAAGCATGTCATTGCACCTTCCAGGTCAAGAGAGGAGTTATAACCAAGTGTTTATGGCAACAGTCAGCAGAAATTCTTTTTCTTTGCGGTGGCTGCCGCATCGAAGGACTGAGAACACTTCGGAATGCCCAATGTGCAGTGACATCATTTGACATAACACGACACTGGGTGAGCACAGATCATAATCATCATGTGCCATGCCGATAAGCATGGGTGGTCTTGTCTCGCCATCTCACTCTATCACCAGAGCCGTGGATCAGCTCTGTGTTCTTGACTCAGTCATGCCATGTGGCCAAGCCATCTAGGTATTTACTTCTCTGTCTTCCCCTTGTTCTTTTCCCCCAGAATCTTGCCAGTTGTCATCAAGTTCTCCAGTTGATTTGTTCTCATAACGTGCCCAAAAAATCATGACTGCCTATGTTTAATTTCTCTAATCGGTTTATAGTTTTCATTTGTTTTTTATAGATCTTGCTCATTGGTTTTTCTGTCTATCAATGGTATTCTTTGCATTTTCCTCAGAAACCACATTTCCAATGCCATTAGATGTCTTTCAGCTTGTATGCTAATTGTCCACGTTTCACATCCACACAAAAGTACAGGTTCTATGTAGCACTTCAACACATTTTTCCATTGCTGTTGACATTTGAGCCCAGATGCAGAGCATACTGTATGGCATTCTGGGAAGACTCTGTAGCTGGCAAGGCATGGCCTCGTGCTGCCCCTGCTTGCCTTTCAGGGCTAAAAGCAAGCATGAAGCTATTCTAAATGTTCTAGAAAGAACTAGAACCTGAGAATAAGACATGAAAGTGACTTCATGAAATGTTGAAACATTTCTGCAGCAAATTTAGATCTTTATAATAATGCGGGGGTCAGAAAGTACCTAACTTTAGCCACAAACAGCTAATAACTTGAAAGCCATAGCTAACGGTAATAGCTTAAAAGCCACAGTTAATAAATTGAAAACCACAGCTATTAGCTTGATAGCCATAGTTAATAGCTTGAAAGTCACAGCTAATAGCTTGAAAGACACAGCTAATAACAGAGAGAACAATCTGAAAACAAAATTGAGTTATTGCTCCTAGATATCATGTGCTCATCATCATCATCATGTGCCTTGCAAAGATGAATCAGCTTTCATGTCTCACCACAGATCTCAGTCCTTGGTGTTCTTGATCGAGTCTCCTGAAGACATTCATCCATGCTGTCATCTTAAACCACCCAGCATCATGTTTCCCCACATATCTCAGTCCTTGGTGTTCTTGATCGAGTCTCCTGAAGACATTCATCCATGCTGTCATCTTAAACCACCCAGCATCATGTCTCCCCACATATCTTGATCCTTGGTGTTCTTGATCGAGTCTCCTGAAGACATTCATCCATGCTGTCATCTTAAACCACCCAGCATCATGTCTCCCCACATATCTTGATCCTTGGTGTTCTTGATCGAGTCTCCTGAAGACATTCATCCATGCTGTCATCTTAAACCACCCAGCATCATGTCTCCCCACATATCTTGATCCTTGGTGTTCTTGATCGAGTCTCCTGAAGACATGCATCCATGCTGTCATCTTAAACCACCCAGCATCATGTCTCCCCACATATCTTGATCCTTGGTGTTCTTGATCGAGTCTCCTGAAGACATGCATCCATGCTGTCATCTTAAACCACCCAGCATCATGTCTCCCCACATATCTTGATCCTTGGTGTTCTTGATCGAGTCTCCTGAAGACATTCATCCATTCTGTCATCTTAAACCACCCAGCATCATGTTTCCCCACATATCTCAGTCCTTGGTGTTCTTGATCGAGTCTCCTGAAGACATTCATCCATGCTGTCATCTTAAACCACCCAGCATCATGTTTCCCCACATATCTCAGTCCTTGGTGTTCTTGATCGAGTCTCCTGAAGACATTCATCCATGCTGTCATCTTAAACCACCCAGCATCATGTCTCCCCACATATCTTGATCCTTGGTGTTCTTGATCGAGTCTCCTGAAGACATGCATCCATGCTGTCATCTTAAACCACCCAGCATCATGTCTCCCCACATATCTTGATCCTTGGTGTTCTTGATCGAGTCTCCTGAAGACATGCATCCATGCTGTCATCTTAAACCACCCAGCATCATTTCTCCCGGTTCACTTCTACCTCTTCTACTTGTAGATCTTGTCAGTCATCATGATGCTCCTCAATGCTTCTCTTCTCATATGACCAAAGAACATTGTTTTTTTCTCTTTCTTATAATTGTGTATGAGCAGGCTCTGAAGGTGTTGGGGTTATGGACGCAATTCATAATTCTGCATACCATGTTTGAAACACAGCTGCAGGCAATTTGGCAGCAAACCGCCCTGCATTGGTTTTCATACAATGGTATCAGTGCTAGTCATTCAGAAAGCAATGGCAAGCTACTGAACATAAACTTGCCAAGAAATCACCAGCAGCCAAATAATGCTGGGGTTGACTGTGATGTCCTATAAACGATATGCAACTAACATTTAGAGCAGTGGTTCTCAACCGGTGAGGAATTCCCCCCCCCCCTCCCCGGGTTTTAGGGTTTCGGGGGGAGGGGGGAATTAAGACTATTTCAATATCGCAATAATACAAAAATCAGTTACTTGATATTGTTTTTCCCTCTATATTTTACGGTTCTGTAAATCTCGCCCTAATGAAGTTCATTTTATAACATAAGTAGACCCACAAATCACGTGTTATGTGGATGTCTAGACTTGTTCTAGTACGTGTTATTAAATTTAGCTTCCATTTGTTTACTGTGTAAGGGTGGGGGGATTTATAGGGAGGAAATTCGAAAGGGGGAGGGGGGGGGGATGGCGTTCTGAACATATGGTAAAGGGGGGCTTGGGCCAAAAAAAGGTTGAGAACGACTGATTTAGAGAGATAGTTGTGTATGAAGATATCTTGAAAGAAGTTAACTCACAAAGAGAGGTTACTCACATCAGGAGATGCTAGTCCACATTCTTTGTACATGTCATGAGAAGGGGCAAACTGGAGTACGCCATTACAATGGGAAAGTTGGAGGGAAGAAGTGGCAGGGGAGACCAAGACTGAAGGTGCTAGACAGTCTGCCATCATGGCATGGAGGAACATCAGTGCCAGAAATGACTGGTAGAACATGAGACAGAAGGACGTGGACAGATATGATCACCAACACCACATGGCATGGACTATAAGAAAAAGATAGTTGTGTATAAGGATCTACTTTCATTAGCCTCTTCCATGAAATAATTGTTAGTTAGACTGACCATCCAATGAAGTAACTGTTAGTTACTATAACCATCCAATGAAATAACTGTTAGTTACTATAATCATCCAATCTAGATAATGTTCTATGTTAATAAATCCCAGTTATAACTGCTCTATCAAATATTCTACATACCTGAGTCAGTGGTTCAACTCTGACCATCCAGTCTAGATAATAATCTATGTTAATAATATCCCAGTTATAACTGCTCTATCAAATATTCTACATACCTGAGTCAGTGGTTCCACTCTGACCATCCAGTCTAGATAATAATCTATGTTAATAATATCCCAGTTATAACTGCTCTATCAAATATTCTACATACCTGAGTCAGTGGTTCCACTCTGACCGAGAGCTACAGCAGGACTTGGGCTTCTGCTTTGATTGTGCCTTGTACGTCTAGCTGGGTACGTAGCATTTGGGCCTAAGGATGGACGGGATCCTGGTGGCCGACTACGATTGCGTGTTGGGCGTCTGGTTGGGTATGTAGCATTTGGACCTAAAGATGGACGGGATCCTGGCAGAATGAAATGTACACCAATGAATACATTCTATATCACAGAACTTGCCATATATTCAATGGTTATCCCATGCATACATGCTTTTCTTCATGAAAGTAACTGTAGTAATATCAAAAACCATCTGGAAGGAGGTTAAGTACCAACTATTTGGGACACAGAGAAGTAATCAGGACAGAACAATTACTATAAAAAAAGGGACAGATATAATTACAAACATCAGATAAAACAATATTTTTAAAAGAGGCAATAGGTTGCAACAAACAGTCTTGATAATTTGCATGGAAGTCTTTACACGAGGTAAGATATTTTCAGGGCATATTTTTCAGGACAGATTTTCAGAGTAGATTTTTACAAACTGGTACCAGGAAATGTTTTGGGAGGTAAAGGGGGCCAGTATGACAATGAACACTCAACCCACCAAGTACTGAATGGTCTATACAAATTTGGACCTAGCACAACACGCTCAATGTTCCTTTAGACGTGTACAATGATCCTTGAATTGACTGTTTACCATATGCTCAATGTTCCTTCAGACGTGTACAATGATCCTTGATTTGACTGTTTACCGTATACCCAGTGTGCCTTCACTGATGAAGTGTCATGGGATGATTAATCATCTTAAGCAACCTCCTGTCTCTGCCATGGGCTTATATATCACCAAAATGTTGTCACTGCGTATAATACAACATGTTTGCTACAATATTAACCATTTTTAAGTAATAACTGTGACACACCCCTACTTCCTCATCAGTTATCAGTTATCCGTTGGGGTATCTTCGCTGCACTCCGGACATGTCCATAGGTGCTCAGATCCTCCCTCCAGCATATTCATCAGCGTCCGGTGGCTAATAGTGCCAGTTCTGTGTTGATTGACGAGACGCTTTGTTTTCCCGATGTACCTCTCGCGTCTGGCTGTGCCGATTCTTACTCCCAGGTCTTTCATCCTGGACAGCGATGTGGAATCACTGACGTCAAAGTCCTCTGTTCTCGCCATATCTTTAAGGACGTTAATAACATCGGCACGATCCATGGCTGGCCATCTACAGGGGGTGCAGAGCCAGCCAGTTTGTCAGCTCGTTCATTTCCCTCGACTCCCGCATGTCCCGGGACGAAGTGAAGGTGACTTTACGGACAACAGACTTCCGCAGCGATTCAGTCCACTGTCTACGTACAGATCCAGCTTCGACCTTCTGAATCATGCTCATTGAATCACTTAGTACACACACGTTGGTATAATGCTGTGATTCCAGCCATATGAAAGCCTGTGTAACTGCCATCACCTCCATCGTCATGCTGCTCGTGGTCATAGAGTGGGCACCACTGGATTCTTGAACGGTTCGGCCCGCCGAACGGGCTGTAAATGCCCACGCACTTCTCTGCTGCTTTACAACAGATCCATCTGTATAGATGAGCACTTCTGTGCTATCTGAGTGTTCATAGATGAGCGCGTTAACCTCTGCATTGACAGCGGCAGGGTTCTGCTCTCTGCACCGTCTATCGAGTGTGATAATGCAGGAGAAAGTGCACTTAAAAGCTGGAGGCACCGGCACCCATTCCTTGCCGGGGTTGATACTGGTAAGACTGCAGACCTGTCTGACGACATCTTCCGCCCGACCCATCCATGATTTGCCCCTCTTTAGCCTGTCACCCTTTTCTCTGAATATAGCGTCATGCAGAGGGTGCTGCTCATCTGCACTTATTTTTAAGTATGCACGAGCTCTCCAGATCTTGATCCTGTGTTCCATTGTCGGGAAGTCAAGGAGGTATCTCATTGCTACACAGCTGGTGTCTCTCGTGCAGCCCAAAATGATGCGCATGGCTTCGTTTTGTACCTTTTCAAGTCTTCCAATCTGTGTAGGGCTGACAGTGAGGATGGCCAGGGCATACTTGATGCGTGAAAGCACAAGTCCTTGGAACAGAAGTATTAGCAGTCTTTGCTCGATATTGGCAGTCGCCATGACTCTCATTGCTGACAAACCTTTTCGAGCCTTCGTTATGACGTAATCGACATGATCTTTGAAGGACAGGCTACGATCAAGCCTCACGCCAAGATATGTAATTGACTGGGTTCTACTCAAGCTGCTCCCATCCATTCTTACTGTCGGCAGGTCTGTTTTCACAATATGGTTGTTTAGTGAGAACCATGTAACCGTTGCCTTTGAAGGGTTGACAAGGGCATCGGCATCAGCACACCATGAGGAAATTCGATCTAGTTCGCCCTGCATATCATTGGCAACCGCCTGTCTATCTCGACCCTGTCGATACACGAGGATGTCGTCAACGAATGACAGAGTCCTACCCCTCCCATCCAACTGTTGTTCAGTGATCGGCACCGTATACACGTTGAATAGTACTGGTGACAGTGGTGAACCCTGCGGCAATCTTGAACATATCGTTATCGGCTCAGAAGACCAACTCCCGCATCTTAGCACCACCTTCCTTTGGAGCAAAACTGCAGCTATCCATCGTACAAGGTGAGGGTGCACTTTCAGCCTGAGGAGGGTTTGCATCAAGTGCTCGAAAGATACTCTGTTATATGCGTCCTCTAAGTCTATGGCGGCCGCACATGTCTCTTCTCTGACCTGAAATCCTTCGTAAACATCTTGAGCAAAGACCGCCACATTCAGCCATGACTCTTTGTTGCGTCTGTATCCTCCAAGTGTGGGCGGGAAGCAGCCGAGCTGTTCCAAGTCACAAGCAAGTCTGTGTGCTACAATTTTCTCCAGTAGCTTGCCAACAGTATTCTGCATCGTAATGATTCTGTAGCCGCTTATCTTGGAATGGTCTTTGTTCGGTTTTGGCAGCGGCAGCAAGTAGCTGTGTAGCCATTCTTCTTTGACCTGACCCCTCTGGATACTGGTGTTGAATTCTCTGGCCAGTTCTTCCATGTCATCATCTGATATCACCAGTAGGTCACCATATCGGATGCCGTCTGAGCCTGGGGCGGTGTTAGGTGATTTCTTGAGCATCGCACGCACTATCTCAGCTGTAATTGTCCATTCTTCGTCTGTCCCGACCCCCTCGCACAACTGAGAGAGTGTCGTTGTGGTCCTCTGTCTGGCGGGCTCGTCTTTTTGGTCAGTCTGTTCTATGTAGCGTGCAAGAAGGGCCTTACCTTTATCCGCATCCGACTTTTTCCATGCCAGGTCTGTGCCTTGAAAGTCTGGAGTACCCCTACGTTGTGCAGCACCGTTCATGCTCTTGTGGAGTCGCCAGAATGTCGTAAGAGATCGCTCGTAGCACACCTTCCTGAAGAACTCGTCCCATTTCTCGGCCTTGGCATGTTTGGCGCAGGATTTGAATAAAGTCGTCGTCTTATCGACCTCAGTCTTCATGTTCGCCAACTCAACCTGTGGCATGTTAGCCTTTCTGGCCTTTTGCCAGTCTTTGACAGCCTGCCTCTTTCCCAGCCATGCCTTCTCGACCTTTCCATTCCACCATGGTGGCTGCAACCATCTTTCTTGTCTCCTGCGGGAGGAAGTTAGTTTTCTTCTTCTGATCTTGCTTATGGCGTCTTGACCAGTGTTGTCGTACGGGAAGGCACTTGTCTTGCTTCTTTGACTCATGGCCCCGTCTTTCTTGATCAGGATGACACAAGGGTAGTGGTCACTATCGTGGTATCCCAGTGTGCTCCACCGGCACCTTGGTGCGATGGTGGGCGACACCAGAGCCAAGTCAATGATGCTGTCAGAGTCACCTGGTCGAGTGGCTATTCTAGTGGCCTTCCCATCATTCAGACAGATTAGGGCAGCAGATGCCAGGGCGTCCTCCAGATCTTCTCCCTGTCTATTGGTGATGCAATTCCCCCATTGACTGCCTCTGGCCTTGAAGTCCCCACAGTAGATGATATGCCTTTCATCCATATCGAACAAACTCTGCCATTGTCGCACGTCGACCTTCCCATTTCGCGCATAAACATTGACGATTACAAGCTGCACTGGTGTCATTATTCTTAATGCCTGCACTTGCAGGGCATCACTGTTCCAGGAAGACATATCGATCTCAGACACTAGTATGTTGTTGTGGACCAGAATGGCCTGTCTGAGGTGCCGACTGTTAAAGAATCCCTGATATCCCGCGACATTGACTGTTCCGTTCCTATTTACCGCTATCCATTTTTTTGTGATCCAGACCTACTTTTGTTTGGCATTGAATCTGTTAAGGGAGGTAAAAGGGTCCGTAACTTTTGAAGATATATTCAGGTTGAAGATGATATCTCATTTAGAGATGAACTCGATGCTGACAATACAATAGAACTAAATGTTTAAGCAGAAGATGATATCTCATTCAAAGATAAACTAGATGCTGACAATACAACAGAACTAAATGGCCAAAAACTTGGAGAACAACAAGCTGTGTCTGGCACATCTGCAAGACTTAAAAACAAAGTTTAGATGTGATTCCTGAAATGAATATTGTGAATACCTTAGACCAGTGGTTCCCAAGCTTTTCAAGCAGAGGGCCATATCTACTATTTTCGGTAGTTTAGCAGGCCACAACTTTATAAAATTATAAAAGTCATGCAATATCATTCTTACCTTTCTTAACTTTCATCAATAAAATTCTAAAACTTTAAAGGCAGTCAGCGTCAGAACTACACTGTGGTCATTTTTTGTTGTTGTTTAAAATCAAAAGTTCATTTAACAATAAATTTTTAATCAGTTTCAAACATCGCTATTAATGTAATTAATTTACAATTGTAACCGTTCTTCATAATGAGTTACTTAAGTTAAGATGCCAGTTTATCAATGTCTGGACACAAATCTGTCGTGCCCAAAGTCATACGTGCAGCTAGGTTACTGTCGGCGAGTCTGGAACGTTGCTTGTTTTTTTTTTTTGTTTTTTTTATAACGGCCATTTTCTGAAAATGTCTGCTCGCATCTGTAAGTCAAACAAAACGACAAATGTATCTCTAGGCGAATGAACGCAAGTGTTCAAATTGTTTTACTGACAATAGTCGCCAGAATGAAATCGTATGATCAGCTGAAGGTTGCGAACTAAACAGGGGCATTCGATAATATCTGAACACATCAATCACGAGCGTAGTAAATTATCACATGCTGACGGGGCACTCCGAGTGCATCTTTTAAAAAAATTATTGAAATATGTTATATTAAATAACGAGGACTCGCGTGCCACTTACTAACAGCTAGCGGGCCACAAGTGGCACGCGGGCCGTGGTTTAGGAACCTCTGCCTTAGACTGCTAGAGTAAATAGAACAGATAGAACTACAAAAATTAGATTTTTCCATTGCAACATACGCCTGTGAGACCTGGACACTTACTAAACAAGCTGAACAGCACATAAATGCCTTTGAATACAAATGTTATAGATGAGTTCTAAGAATATCTTAAATAAAGAAAAGAACAAATACATCCATACTTTAAGAGCTGAATATTGAAGAAGGTTGGCGATTAAAGATGATAAAACACAGAAAATTGAAATATTTTGGTCACTTGAAATGTCACGAAAGTTTTGGGGGGGGGGGGGGGGTGTGTGCGTGTGTGTGTGTGTGTGAGAGAGAGAGAGAGAGGCCAGGGAAGAGAGGAAGGTCAAAGATAAGATAGGTGCAGGATGTGACTGATGATCTCCAGATGGGTGTATCGGATGTGGGACATCTTGCTTATGATCGAGAGGTTTTCTGGAAGGTTGTTATGGGAGTGAGGTTCTGAAGGACATGCTACTGAATTAATGAATGAACTAGCGTAAATAACAACAATTTCCTGGAAGAGGCAAATGAAAGTAGAATATATATATACAATTATAAGAAACAGACAAGCAACATTTTTTGGTGATGTAATGAGAAGAGGAAACATTTAAAATATGATGATGACTGGAAACATTAGTGAGAGAAGAGGCAGAAGCAGACAGAGAGAAATGATACTGGGTGACAGAGATGGTGGCATGGAGAAATATCATCAGGAGAGTTGATCCAGAACAGCAAGAACCAAGATTTGTGGAGAGATATGAACGCCTAAGCCAGTTGGCTTGGCCCATTATGATGATAGTTTAAAACAAAGTGGTTAGAAATGCTTGAGTCCATGAAAAAAACAGTATCACAAATATTTTGAGCTTAACAGGGGAAAAAATAGAATTAATGCGAGTATGTAGACATCCACGCTTTATTAATGTTATGAAATCCTAATGACATAGATGATTTGGTTTCATTTAATGAGGGTTTTCATAAAGTGAGCCAAAGAAAGAATTTACTGAGCAAATATATGCTAGGTCCAGACTCCAAAGACAACATAATATGACAAGGAAGGACCCAGACATGATTTTCAGACTTTAAGCACAACACATATCACTTAACATGCAACTAAACACTCCAAAACTCTCTGCTTTGTAAATATCCTTATGAGACTGTCAAACATCACCTCCTTGAAAGTCCTGCTCTTATAGATATCAAAACACTTCCATCAAAGCCAGATAAAAGCAACAGCTGATGAACACTGGAATACCACAACGTAGATGGACTGAAGATGTGTTACAAGGCGCGTTTTTTTAAGTAAGTTCCGGTATAAAATTAAAAACAAACCATTATATATAAAAATGATTTATTGCAGCCAAAAGTGAACTACACGTTTACATTATTTCTCAACACAGTCACCATTGACTTCAACAAATTTTTGGTATCGTGGTACCAGGTTCTTAATTCCAATGTCATAGAAGTCTGCCGCCAGTGTCTTGAACCATTCATTAACACTGTCTGCAGTTCATCATCAGTTTCAAACTGCTGGAATGCCAGCCAATTCTTTAGGTGCATGAACAGGTGGTAATCACTTGGCGCCAGATTGGGAGTGGTCAACAATTTCCCAGTGAAATGTTTGCAACAATTGTTCCATATGCGACGTGATGTCGAGCATTATCGTGCAAAAGCAGTTCCAAGGACAGCAATCCACGTCTTTTGTTTTGGATGGCACGTCAAAGTTTTATCAGAGTGTCACAATAAGATTTGGCATTAACTGTCTTTCCACGTTCAAGAAAATTAATAAACAAGACCCCCTTTTTGTCCAAGAAAACAGTGGCCATGAATTTCTGCAGCACTGTTGTTGTTTGCTAGCAAAATACGGATCACAGCACGAACCTCGTGGCTGGCGGGAGTACTTATTTTTGCACTCATTATAAATCACTCACATGCAGCATCAAATAAGATTTTGAAAGTGAAAAAATAGCACACAACTAGCTAATGAACAACATAAACATACAGCATATGCACATTTCCGTTTACCATCGCTGTTTGTCAGTATGGTCAAAACAGGACTTACTTAAAAAACGCGCCTCGTAGAAAATGTACACATGGCAGCAACCGAGGCAGCACAACTGACTTATGACAGAGACACATTTGGAAAGACTGTTATGGGAACCAAGTTCTGGACAGGGCAAGGCAGTGGTGGTGATGAACACTTGCATGTATCATTACATCACATGAGGCTGAAAGGAGGTGGGAGCCTAGGTGTCACGAAATTGATATCAACAATAAGAATGCTGGACAAGATCTGAAAGAGCTGAATGTTGGAGTCTTCAATGACATCAGCAGGGATCATTCAGGAAACAGACTGCTTGAACAGCAAAGTCTTGCAGACTCTGGACAAGGCTGAACAGGAGAAAGAAGCAGATTGACAAGAAGAAACTGTTTTGTTTTGTGTGTGTGTGTGTTTACTCAATTTTAACTCAAGCGTAGTCCATACATGTGCTATAACTTCTAGTGCACTGGACTGATGTTCGTATGTGGATTAACTTCCCCTATTACCAGTGTCCATCCAGTATCATCTCTCTTGGTCTGCATCTGCCTTTCCTCACACTGATCTTTCCAATTATAACAATCTTTTCCAAATGCCTTTCTTCTTATTATATGACCAAAGAACGATGTTTGTCTCCTTCTTAAAGTTGTGTATAATGATGTAGTTTCATTAGATTCTGTCAGGTAATCATTATTAGTCAGTCTGGCAGTCCAAGTTTTGTATTCACCCTCTGTAAAGTTCATGCAACATAATAGGTAAATACAAAACTTGGACCGGCAATATTTTCAAACACTGCACAGTCATTAAAAATAAACCCTGTATTACTATATCACAATTTGATGTTATCCTTTTCTTTGATACAACATTTGTTTCTGTTATATCTGTCTTGGCATGTGATCTTTAAATCTTAGCCATCACTAAAAGCTTACAAAATGACATTATCTGTGTTTTAAATGTCTTCAGTATGGAAACAGGTTTAAATGTCTTCAGTGTGAAGATAGGTTTAAATGTCTTCAATATGGAAAACAGGTTTAAATGTCTTCAGTACGGAAACAGGTTTAAATGTCTTCAATATGGAAGACAGGTTTAAATGTCTTCAGTACGTAAACAGGTTTAAATGTCTTCAGTATGGAGATAGGTTTAAATGTCTTCAGTATGGAGATAGGTTTATATGTCTTCAGTATGGAGATAGGTTTATATGTCTTCAATATGGAGATAGGTTTAAATGTCTTCAGTATGGAGATAGGTGAACAGAAAATCAGTACCACCACAAAAAGATAAAACAACAGAATCATTACAATATTTCAAACACTGAAAGGGTACACACACAAACTTACGCTGTGCCATCTTGCAGATGTAGGCATTCTTGTCTGAACAGTCTGTGTCAGCCCAGGTGCCATACCGACCCAAAATCTGAAGATTGTCATGTTTATCATCATCATTATTATTTGTTAGCAAAATCAACACTTTCACATGCAGTGCAAACCTATAGCTATTTCATCATCTACAGTAGATGTCAAAGGCTGCCAAGTCGTAGCGCAGAGCACATGATGCAAAAGAAAGAGGGAGCAAAACTCCCGAACCAAAAGGTACATGAATCTAAGCGACGGACGTAGAACGAAGATCACGTCAGTTTGTTTGTCAATAACTACGGTCATTCAGATCATTAAGCTTGACTAGAGAAGCAGCACGTTCATGTCGTCTGTGATTCATGAAGTTAATTACTGGCAGAACAACTTTGTTCATGGCTAATATATAGTTGAAAAGATACCCAGAACCGTGGCAGCATTGGCTTATATATAAAGATCAAGATTCTTGTGACAGATGCAGAATCTGGAAAGGAGATTGATAATGTTACACCAGAAGGACACTTCCATAACCTTGGATGGACAGAAGGAATGAAGGACTGTAATATTGTTGATAATTCGCAAGTAGCAAATAAGATCGCCTGTTAAATATTTATAATTAATAGTTTCTTACGATCGCCCCGTCTGACGGTTACAGACCCGATCGAAATTTGAAATTCATATATTTGTCGGTTTGATCAATGCTCCAGAATGGCTAATAGACGTAGCCAGATCAACTTGACTACCAGCCTTCGAGTGAGTCCTTTTTATTGAATGTTCATCCATGCTTTTTGCTGGATCATTTCTGCCACTCTAGACACTGCTTTGTTCGAGCCTATTGTTATGGACCTTTATGCCAGAAGGATTACAGCAAAGGCCATGCATGCTAATTACCCCTGCAGCAGCCAAGTTGAACACACTTAACTCTCATAGATGCAGTGGCATAGTGCCATTGCCTGTCAAGATCGTGGACAAGGCTCAATCCCCAACAGTGGCAGGATTATTTTTTCCAACTGGTACAGTTCTGTTGATGACCCAGCTGACTAAATAATGGACCCAAGCAATTTTCTGGAAATTGGGAAGGAATGGTGATGGTCATCCCACTGCATCATGAGTCAAGAATATGTAAATGCCTAACACTTCACACCCCATTGGCACTATCTGCCTTCACACCCCATTAGCACTATCTACCTACACACAACATTGGCACTATCTGCCTACACACAACATTGGCACTATCTGCCTACACACCCCTTTGGCACTATCTGCCTACACACCCCATTGGCACTATCTGCCTACACACCCCATTGGCACTATCTACCTTCACACCCCATTGGCACTATCTGCCTACACACCCCATTGGCACTATCTACCTTCAAACCCCATTGGCACTATCTGCCCACACACCCCATTGGTGCTATCTACCTTCACACCCCATTGGCGCTATCTACCTTCACACCCCATTGGCACTATCTGCCTACACACAACATTGGCACTATCTGCCTACACACCCCATTGGCACTATCTTAGCATACAATACTGCAAGTAGAACAGGATTCACGTCCAGAAGACATCATCTACTCAAATGGGTCTGTGAAGCATGGTTCATGGTCGGTATGGGAGTCCCACAGAGCAAAGACTGAGGAAAACAAATCAAAGAGAATAGCAGTGTATTCCAAACAAGTACATCCAGTCTGACCACGGAAATCACCACTGCCTCCAAATACTTGCATGGGCAGCAGAATAGAAAGTCACACACGTGATAATCATATCAGACTCCATGAACAGCCTACAGAAAATCAAATGGCAACAGAAGTCTGTGCTCTGAATGAGCAGACAGCATTCTGAAGTTGCACTTCACATCACACACCAAGATGTTCACACCATAAACAAATAATGCACCAAAACAAATGGGAAGAAGCATAGACAGGGCTGATATAATCCTTGTCGAACAGACTTGGCTGGGAGATGCTGATGAGACTGATGCTTGTCCAACTACACAAATTGGGAGTGAAGTCTGGTCAGGCACGCTAAAGTAGCTTTTGAGGTTAACAGAGGCAATATCATAACCAACTCCTCATGGGAGCAGTTCTTTCTGACTTAACACAAATCATTTTCCCTCGTATTCATCACACAAATTGTTTTCCTCAACTTTACATTAGCTGCTCTTTTCATCTTCCCCCAATCGAAGCTCTCACACCTGTCTTACCTTCACGCAGTCTTGGTGCAGATATGGATCAGGATCGTTGGGTTCCCCAATTGCCCAGTATGTGTATTCTGTCTCTGTACCGTCGTACCAGGTAAAGCCAGCTGGCAACAGGAGACAAGAAGTAAAATTAGGCTTTTTATTTTATTTATGCGCTCGCTTTGAACTCGAGCATACTCCATACTTGTGCTACTGCTTTTAGTGCACTGGACTGATCTTTGCATGTGGATTAGTTTTCTCTATTACCAACGGACGATCCAACTCCGAGTTCTGAGGTACTTGTAATTTATGTCCCCCAGACAAGGATGAGAAGTCAACATTTTAGTCCAACTGTCCGGTGTAGGGGTTACCTATTCAGCCATGCTGACTCCCCACTAAAGGTTATAATCTGTTCGGTAATCACTCCACCTCTTAAATAGCTGAGAAACCCCAACCTGAGTGTTGCTCACGCAGTACAGATTTTGCCTCATCAACCCCAGCATGATTTCAGGAAAACCTGGCATGATCTTTGCAGAATATTATGATCAACTCCAGGATGATTTTGTAGGCAATTTTACATTGAGTAGTTTTGCCACTGTTTTCTGAACAAGAAGTTAGTGCTGAAGTATAACTTAATGCTGGTGTAGATACTGAATGCTCTACTTCACCATCAGCTCAACGGAAGTTTAAGAGCGAGGGATCGGTCTTATCTTTTCAGTCACGTTAACTGCGATGAGAAAGTCACACGTTTAACTTCTACGTCTGTCTTTCTTTACACCACTCTCTACACTCTCTTCCAAATATGATGACCACCTTATGGTAGCCGTTCCTGTTACTCTACACTCTCTTCCAAATATGATGACCACCTTATGGTAGCCGTTCCTGTTACTCTACACTCTCTTCCAAATATGATGACCACCTTATGGTAGCCGTTCCTGTTACTCTACACTCTCTTCCAAATATGATGACCACCTTATGGTAGCCGTTCCTGTTACTGCCACTGCATGCTGTATTGTATACTGCCACCTCAAGGAGGAGCTGTGGTGACAAGGTGGCTAGACATTTACCTGTTAGCCCGATGTCATGGGTTCAAATCCACACTGAGATGGAGTTGTAAAATTAACCTGGGGTCCCAGGTTGGCCCACCCTAACATCGGGGATACCCTGAAATATCTTGCGACAGTGCAGGTGGACGGCGTGCTGTTGGCCACATCACCTCTTGAGTGCTGATTGGTCTATAAATACATGGGTTTAGCACTATATACCTATTGAACCTTAAGACGTGCAAAAGGGTTCTTGACTTGGCAGCCTGTTCTGCCTATATTAACAGTATATTCTATGAGCCTTATGACATGAAAAAGGGTCCTTTACTTGACAGCCTGTTCTGCCTATATTATCAATATATACACACAATGTATGAGACTTCAACGGGTTAAGCTAGTTGCATATTCTTTACAGGATGTCACAGTCAACCCCAGCATTTTTGGGCTGTTTGTGATTTCTTGGCAAGTTTATGTTTAGTAGTTTGCCATTGCTTTCTGATTGACCGGCATTCATCCCATTGTATGAAAACCAGTGCAAGGTGGTCTGCTTTCAAATTGATCGCAGCTGTGTTTTGTACGCAGTATGTGGGATTTGCGTTTTGTACGCAGTATGTGGGATTGTGAAAAGTGTTCATAACCCCTTCACTACAACCGGCTGTACAGGTATCAATATATATATATATATATATATATATATATATATATATATATATATATATATATATATATATATATATATATATATATATATATAGTATGAAGCAATGTGTGATCTGTTACTCAGTTTGTGTCCATCAATGGTAAAATAAATTCTAGCCTGTATACAGCACAGTGACTGCTTGGGCAAGTGATCTTTGATATTTATTCCTCATGATTCAGAGAAATCTACTTGCAGACAATTGTATGAAGAAACACTGTAGTCAGATTTTTCTAGCAATGAATGAATCACCAAAAAATGAGAAGTAGATTGTGAGCTTTACTGAAACACGATTACAAGAAACAAATTGGACGTTGCGGCCAAAGCCTTCGTCAGCACAGAACAAACAAACACAAACCGACACACAACTACATGAAACACACTACATGAACAATATTAAGGGTACTTATCTAAATTGTTATCCTTGCTTGAATGAACTGACGCGCTAGGTGACTGTCAGTGGATTATGAACCGGATGTATGGTCAACAGGTCAAAGGTCAATACCGTCAGAAGCTCAGGTATTGGCTAAGCTAATGGATGGGAGAATAAGCGGGAAGGGGTGGGGGTGGAGAGGTGCCCATGTGAGCAGAAGGTGAAAATTGGGATTAGCGAAGATGTCACTGACGCAGTTCGCAATTTCTCTTTCCGCGCTCGAAACACAGCTGACGGCGACCTGGATGCAGACCGCAAATTGCATTGGTCCTCACAGAATGGCATGAATGCCGATCGCTCAGAAAACAATTACAAACCACCGAACGCAAACCAGCCAAGAAATCCTAAACAGCAAAACTAATGCTAGGGTTGACTGTGACGTCCTGCAAAGGACATGCAACTACCTTTTTAGTGGACTGTACAACTAGGGGGTGGGAGGGGGTGGGGGTTAGGAAGTTCAATGAAGCTGTGTTGGACATTGAGGTCGATTTTTCTAGTATCTTCTGCCTAAAGATAACAAGTACAACCATACATGGAACATTGAATGGTCATCATCATCATCAAGTGCCCTGCCGGCTGGCGTAGGCGTTCATGGCTCTCCATAAATCTTGGACTTTGGTTTTCGGGGTCAACTCTGCTGCTGATATTCCTCCATGCCACCGTCTTAATCCATCCAGCATCATTTCTCTTGGTCTGCCTCTGCCTCTGTAGCAATGAGAGCATAAGACGGGCCTGTGTGCCCAATTTGTAACCCTTTTAAAATAAAGTTGAATTGAATCTCTTCCCCTCAATCTTTCCAGTTGTCACGATGTTTTCTAATGCCTCTCTTCTCATTTCATGACCAAAGAAAGATGTTTGTCTCTCTCTTATTGTTGTATATAATGTTCTAGTTTCATTAGCCTGTTTCAGGCAATCGTTGTTAGTTACTCTGGCAATCCAAGGAATTCGCAACATTCGTCTCATGAACCACATCTCTGTTGCTTCTAATTTCTTCTTAATTTGTTCATTTACATTCCAAGATTCACTACCATACAGCAAAACTGGTTCTAATAGCATTTCAGCACTCTCTTTCTTACAGTGATTGGTACACATGAAAAATATCGGATCATACATGGTGTGTTAACTAGGACAGAAAGAGTTAGGAAACTGTACACCTGATCTTTTTCTTGTCTAACCAACATACTATTTGCATTTTGCAAAGACTACAGAGTATTACAAATTCCTTGGATGGAAAAAATATCAAAGCAGATCTATCCAATGCAAAGACTACAGAGTATTACAAATTCCTTGGATGGAAAAAATATAAAAGCAGATCTATCCAATGCAAAGACTACAGACTACAGAGTATTACAAATTCCTTGGATGGAAAAGATATCAAAGCAGATCTATCCAATGCAAAGACTACAGAGTATTACAAATTCCTTGGATGGAAAAAATATCAAAGCAGATCTATCCAATAATAACTCAATATTGAAGTAGACTGGTTATTAAAACAAACAAAAATTAGAAGCATTAAAAATGTTTAACATGTAAAAATCATGAAAGCCTAGAAAAGATAATTATGGAGGGATATTTATTAGGGAGGTGGAGAAAAGATCATTATGGAGGGAAACGTACTGGAGAGGTGGAGAAAAGACAATTCTGGAGGGAAATGTACTGGGGAGGTGGAGAAAAGATAATTATGGAGGGAAATGTACAGGGGAGCTGGAAAAAAGATAATTATGGAGGGACATGTACATGGGAGCTGGGGAAAACATAATTATGGAGGGAAATATAACTGGGGAAGTAGAGAACAGATAATTATGGAGGGAAATGAACTGGGGAGGTGGAGAAAAGGAAGATCACAATGTAGATGGATTCAAGCTGTGATATACCATTTACACATGACAGTATCAGAGACTTAAGATAGAGAGTCATTTTGAAAGACAGGTGGGGGGGGGGCATGTTCTGCACAGGAAGGCCACTAGATGATCAAAGATCACACACTCTCCACTATGGTTTAACACACCGTTTAGCCCTTTGTAAAGTCCGATCCAGACATCCTTGAGACCGCTTCCAATGAGATTTGTCAAGTAACGAGACTCTGCAACTGTATGGATACTGGTCAAGTTTGCTCCCAGGAGCCTGCAAGCTGCATTTGCTTCACCCCATGTGGACGGATTGGAAGTCACAATGTGGTAGCAGTACCCATTATTTCTGGACCAGGTGTTGTCTGGGCATCTTCCTGTGCCGTTGAATGTTCTCGGGGGTGGAGGGCTACCTGTGGGGTGAGATATTTACAGGTGTGAAAATAATAATACATATAATATGAACAGTTGGTGTGAACGTTCATGAAATTGTGATCCAAAAGACAGGTGTGAAAGCTCATGACAGGTGTGGATTCTAATGATTCGTGTGAATGTTAATGGAATGCGTGGAAGTTAATGATGAATGTGACATCTAATGACAGCTGTGAAGATTAATGGAATGTGTGGAGGTTTATGACAGCTGTGAAGGTTAATGATGAATATGACATCTAATGACAGCTGTGAAGATTAATTATACAACTGAATGTTAATGGAATGTGGAGGTTAATGTTGAATGTGATATTTAATGACAGTTGTGGAGGTTAATGGAATGTGTGTAGGTTTATTACAGCTGTGAAGGTTAATGATGAATATGACATCTAATGACAGCTGTGAAGATTAATGATGCATATGAACGTTAATGGAATGTGCCGATGTTAATCTTTAATGTGATATCTAATGACAGTTGATGAGGTTAATGGAATGTGAGGAGGTTAATAATGATTGTGACATTTAATGACAGTTGTGAAGGTTAATGATGCACATGAATGTTGAATGTAACATCAAATGACAGCCATGAAGACTAATGATGCACATGAATACTGAATGTAACATCTAATGACAGCTGTGGGGGTTAATGATGCATGTGGATGTTAATGGATTGTGTGGAGATTAATGATGAGTGTGAATGTTCATGGATTGTGTGGATGTTAATGATAAGTATGAAGGTAACAGCATGAATGCATTTCTTTACCACTGCTAGTGTTCTTTTATAGACTTTTTGGGGTCGGGAGGTGAAGGTCACCAACCTTTACTGTTGTCACATAGTGAGAGACTTAGATTATATATTTTGTCTACATATAACAATTGTTCCCAGAATCTGGTTTCCACCCATTTCTTCAGATTTTAGAAATGTCAATGCAAATGATTGCCAAGGATGTTTTTTTTCTTTGTGTGCCTTCTCTTGCTTTGAACTCAAACATAGTCCATACATGTGCTACTTCTAGTGCATTGGACTGATTTTTGCGTGTGCATTAGCTTTCACTATTACCAGTGTCACTCACCATCAGGCGAACTCACTCCAACTTCTGAGCTACTTGTAATTTACATCCCCAAGTCAAGAAGCCAAAGATTCATCTATTGAGGTTCCAAATTTAAACAAATACATTTTTTCATATTCAACTGTATGCACAAATTTAAAATAAAGGTATTGCATATTAAAAATAAACAAAATTCTGCAGTTGCATACCAAAATTAATTTCACAAACATAGGAAAGTTCCATAACACAAGGTGACACCTGCCATTGACCATCAATCGTGTGTGTGACACAGTAGCCATTGTTTTTCATATTTGGTTCATTATCTCCCCAGTTGGTATATCTGACTGGCCATCCATCTACCCATGTAAAGGTTGCACTGGCCTAGATGGAACAACAATGGCTTGTTACATGTTGTGAAATATGTACAATTAACATAATATGTATGGTGGTCATAGCATAATATATTGTCTTCTACTGACTAGCATAGCTCGTGTATGTTGGTCCTATCTTCTGATGATCGTAATATAACTATCGTCAGATGATCATAAGATCTTCTGTTGACCAGAACATTAACTTCTGATAATCATAACATAACTGTCTTTGGATAATTATTAGATCTTCTGTTGATCCTAACATTAACTTCTTATGTTTATAACATAAACTATCTTTGTATAATTATTAGATCATCTGTTGACCATAACATTACCTTTTGATGATCATAACATAAACTATCTTTGGATGATTATAAGACCTTCTGTTGACCATAACATTAACTTCTGATGATCGTATCATAACTATCTTCTGATGACCATAACATTAACTTCTGATGACCAAAACAAAGCTATCTCCTGATGACTATAAAAGTAACTGCTATATCATAATATAAACCATCATTGGATAATCATAAGATCTTCTGTTTACCATAGCATTCTTCTGTTGTCCTTAACTTCTGTTGACCGTAATATTAACTGCTGATGATCATAACATAACTATCTTCTTATGATAATAATTTAACTAACATTTTTTTATCATAACATTGCTATCTTCCACTAACCACATCATAACTATCTAAGTAATAAGATACTAACTATAATATATATATATATATATCAGTGGTTCTCAACCTTTCATGGCCCATCCCCCCCCCCTTTCAAATGTCCTCCCTATAAATCCCCCCCCCCACCCCCCATCCTTACACAGTATACATAAAAATGGAAGCTAAATTTAATAACATATACTAGAACAAGTCTAGACATCTACATAAAACGTGATTTGCGGGTCTACTTACGTTATAAAATGAACTTCATTAAGGTGAGAAGTACAGAACCGTAAGATATAGAGGGAAAAACAATATCAAGTAACTGGTTCTTGTATTAATGCGATCTTGAAATAATCTTCATTCCTCCCCCTGAAAACCCTAAAATTCCTCCCTGGGGGGGAATTCCCCACTGGGTGAGAACCACTGATATATATAAATTGTTGACAATAATTTGTTTATCAATGTATAACAATGAATAAATCTACAAAAATGGAGAGTGGAAAGGGTCAGCTTTATAAGAACACACACACAAAAAAGTACATGGCATTTGGCAGAAATGTAGAGACTGAAAAGTGAACACTCCTAGAAAAGATTTGAGTGGGAAGGGTGCAGAAGGCAAATGTGGTGAGTGTATGGGAGCAGAGAGTACACAAATACAAAGATGAGAATGAAAGACTGGTGGAGGGATCAGAAAAGGATCAGGTAGATAGAGAGCAGGTGGAATAATTCTAATAGTTAAATAAAACTGTTGGGCCTATTGAAACCATCGGCAAGAGGCACACTATTTGGAACATAAGGTGGTTTTCAAGTCTTGCAATATTTTTCTTGAGATGAGAAAGATTTAATAGCCATGACCTGGATTTCAGACACACCACAGTAATGTGCACTGTGTCGAAACCAGTGTATGGAAATTACTGTTAATGTCGAGACGGTGTTGTATAAACCTGTCAGTGCAATTTTTAGTGCCCGGTAATTGAAAAATTAAACACAGAATAGATATGCCTCCAACAAGACACGTGGATTATGCTTTGTGATAGTAGATTAAGCAGAGTTAGCTTCATGAAAGTTGTTTTTATCATGCAAAGTGCAATGGTTCTTGACTCGTCGATTTCCACCAGATAATCGTGTTAAACAATTTTAGATTATAGTTTTCTGATTTAATGGAATTTGTAAAAGATTGTAAAACTGATAGCACGTGCAGTAGTGTGGTTATTCGGTTAAATTATTTAGCATTACGGGAAACAAACATACCCAACACTTCTAACAGCGACAGTTCATCATCATCATGTGATGGCACATGTCAAATTAGGCTTGCTCTAATGGGCCACACTTTTACCCCTAAGTTTACTTTGCTTTTCACAAATAGGCTGAACAATATTTAAATAATTAAATTTAAAAGAATAATAATTATAACTAAATAAACAAATTCTCAGTAGAAAACAGTCAAAACCTGCCTAGTGTTTTCCTGAACTTTTCCATTTTGTGTGACAATGATGCGCTTCAAAATACGATGTTATAATTGTGCTTCTTTTTTAGTGATGGAGCAGTTCTAGTGATATTCGTGAAGAAAAGTGGTGTATTTAAGATTATTCACTACATTTCATTGGATTATCATCAGTGATTTAGATGTAGCGCCTTGGTAAGTGGAAATTTCACATAATTGTCACCAGTCTTCATTTTTTTAACATCTGCTAATATTATCATTATATTTCTAACCTATAGTAATAGTAGCAATACCAGCGTGTTCCTTGTGCAATTGTCTTTAATTTGATATCTAATACAATATATCTGCTACCATTTTAACATTATTTAGATCATTATTGTGACACACCCCTACTTCCCATTTTCTGTCGTCAATTTTTGCTTGGGCCAAACCCACTTTTTGTTTGGCACTGAATCAGTTAAACACCTTTTAAACACCTTTAAATGCCTTTAAACACCTTTAAATACCTGTAAACACCTTTCAATACCTTTGAACAAATCATGGTACCTGAAATGAACGAATTAACATACTCTACTCATCTAGTACAAGCTATATAATTTTCAGAATTTTAAAGTGAAAATGCCTGCCAATTCATTCTGTATGTGAAGAACTATTACACATTAACCCCTTTCGCCACCTAGCCAGCTTACACATTATAGAACCTCAAAATAGGTTTTTTTTTTAAGCAAGCAGCAAGCTTCAAAAGACAAAGAAGAAGAAAAATAATAAGGAGAAAAATAAGGAGAAGGAAGAAGGAAAGGAGAAAGAGGAAAGACAGCATGGACATATTACAGGGTGTATTTTTAATGACTGTGCAGTGTTTGAAAATACTGCCGTTCCAAATTTTGTATTTACCTTTTATGTTTCATGAACTTTACAGAGGGTAAATGCAAAACTTGGACCGGCAATATTTTTGAACACTGCACAGTCATTAAAAACACATCCTATATAAGTTAGTAAGCAAAGGACCCTCTGACACGCCTTGATGCTTAAAAGACATATAGCGCTAGACGCATACTGTTACAGACTAACCAGCTTTAAATGGGTCATGTGGTCAGTATCACATCAGCCACCTTTACTTCCCAAGTCATATCCTGGCATCCATTTTAAACTGGGTCGACCTGGGAGCCAAGATCACTTATTACAATTCAAATCCACCCATGATGAGGATTGAACCCATGATCACCTGGCCGGCCGGCGAGTGTCTAGCCCCTACACCACCATGGCCCCCACATAGATCATACTTACAATATTAAACTTTAGGCCTATCCACATCTGAGTGATTTCTGTCTGGACTCCCTGGACAACGATTTCGACAAAGGCTTGCTCTATGCTGGAACACAAAGTGGCAGGTTGTTAGAGGCAAGACTGTTTCCTTATCCTTTGTTGGATTCAAGATGAGACATAATGCAGTTTACTTATCTGTTGTTGGGTTAAAGACGTGACAAAACAGGACAGTTTATTTACCCATTGCTAGATGACAGATGACATAAGACAAGACACACTTTATTTATCTATTGTTGGATTAAAGACGAGACAAAACAAGAACATTTACATATCCATTGTTAGATTAAAAATGAGACAATACATGGCACAGTTCACTTACCCACTGTTGGATCAAAGATAAGATAAAACAAGATAGTTTACTTACCCACTGTTGGATCAAAGATAAGATAAAACAAGATAGTTTACTTACCCACTGTTAGAGCAATGATAAGATAAAACTAGATACAGTTTACTTACCTCCTGTTGGGTCAAAGATAAGATAAAACAAGATAACGTTTACTTGCCCACTGTTGGATCAAACATAAGATAAAACAAGATAACGTTTACTTGCCCACTGTTAGATCAAAGATAAGATAAAACAAGATAACGTTTACTTGCCCACTGTTGGATCAAAGATAAGATAAAAACAAGACACAGTTTACTTGCCCACTGTTAGATCAAAGATAAGATAAAATAAGATACAGATTACTTACCCACTGCTGGTTCAAAGATAAGATAAAATAATGTACAATTAACTTTCCCACTGTTGGATCAAAGATAAGATAAAACAAGATACAGTTTACTTGCCCACTGTTGGATCAAAGATAAGATCAAACAAGACACAATTTACTTGCCCACTGTTGGATCAAAGATAAGATCAAACAAGATACATTTTACTTGCCCAATGTTGGATCAAAGATAAGATAAAACAAGATACAGTTTACTTGCCCACTGTTGAGGGTAGCCAGATTTCCTCCATCCTTCTGGCAAGCACTTTCAGCTGATGTCCAGTTCAGGGGATCCTCAAAGAACTTGTAGCAGCTGTTATGGAACCGCTGATATCCCTGATGGCAGCCTGTAGTATTTGGGGTACTTGTGGGCAATGTTGCTCCTGAAAGTCAATCAACAAGTACTCTAACAGTTGATACAATAAGATAAAATAAAGATAAATGAAGCTAGAATGAAGTACCATCATCAACATTTTTGCTGCCAAATGGCACAGGCATTCATGTATGTCCACAGATCTGTCCTTGGTGTTCTTGACCAATTCCACTGATGTTCTTCCTCGATGCCATCATCTGAGGCCATCTACCATAGTCTCTCTTACTCTACCTATTCTTGTGGTCATTTCACTGGTCATTCCAGCCATCAAGACATTTCCCAATACTTCTCTTCTCATTACAGAACCAAAGACCACTGACTCTTTCTTATAATTGTGTATAATATTCTTCTTTCAGTAGCCTTTTCTAGGTAATTATTGTTGGTTACTCTGGCAGTCCACAACATTCATCTCAGAATCCCCATCTCTGTATTGAACCATGAATACTTGGAATGATAATATGGTGATTTTCCCTTGTTTTCTATTTCCACACTGGAATTTGTTATCTCGGTCTTTAATACAATTTTCGAATTTTATAAAAAGTGTACCATATTGGACTTCAAAAAAAGGTAAAATAGATGCTGTTGAAGAATGAAATTTTACGCATTCACATATTCAAGGCCAACAACATGAAGAGAAGAAAGTCTGATGGCGCCATGTCTGGACTGTATGCTGGATGTTTTACAACCTCAAAGTTCAGAGAACATAGTGTCTCCACTTTATATGCAGCCATATGAGGACGAGTGTCGTCATGCAACAACAATACTTTTGAGAGAAGTCCCAGTGTTTTGATCATATTGCAAACTTCAGTTTGTTCACTAGCATGTCACTGTATTGAGCACTAGTCACATTTTTACCCCTTTCCTAAAAAATGTTGGTGCATGTTGATAAAATGGTCATCAAGATTTTCATAGCAGATTCTATTTTGAAATCTTTCTACTCATTCATACTTTCAACCCTGACAAAAACAACTGTTTCCATACTGAACCATCATTTTTCTGTAGATTTCCCAAGGTTTCACACCCTCTGACCACAAAAAATGAATGAAGCCTTGCTGTTCTTCTATGGTGCAAGTTGATAGTGGGACAACCATTTTGTAATCTTTATTGGACCAATGCTGTTCAGTCCTCCTATAAGGTGTATTGCTTAAGAGCCTGTTTGTGTCCTGAAATAAGATTTTCCAATGTCCATACTCTTCCATGCTCTTTATAACAAAATGCCTGTAACTTAATAACTTTCCCTCGTATAAGTGTATTTAGAATTACCATGTTAGACCAGTCTTTGCTCAAGGCACTATATGGTCAATATCAAGCAGGCCATCTTTACCTCTTAGGAATTTCCTGGTACCATTTTAGGCTGGGTTGACCACGATTAAATCCCTGCCTCATGTGACCATGTGCTATTTTAGGCTGGGTTGACCACGATTACATCCCTGCCTCATGTGACCATGTGCTATTTTAGGCTGGGTTGACCACGATTACATCCCTGCCTCATGTGACCATGTGCTATTTTAGGCTGGGTTGACCATGATTAAATCCCTGCCTCATGTGACCATGTGCTATTTGGGCATTGAAAATGTTGGCATAAGGTGATGTCTCCAACACATCTTAGTGGCATGTAAATGGCCATACACTTTACCCCCACCCCACCCAAACACACATACTCATACACACGAATGCAATTAAAACACCCACTCACACACACATTCACTCATACACTCTTACTCACCCACCCACTGACAACACATTCATTCATAGCCTTTATTCTGTGACCCTGTGGGAGTAGAACATCCATATGGTCTTATGTTATATTTTGTTCCCTGTTTATCAGAACGGCACACTGTCACGGTTTGGTTCTGGTTCTGGTTTGTAGGGAAAAACAAACTTTCCACCATGTTCAACCAGCCTCAGTTCATGGTTTGAGAATGAGAAGCTTATGAGATGGAACCTCAGACTTTCATGATCGCTACATGTACTATCAGTCCACAATAAACCAGCCTGCAAGCAACATAGTTCATCAAACAGGTAGGCAGGTAGACAGGCAGGCAGGCAAGCAGGCAGACAGGCCTTCAGGCAGACACGCAAACAGGCAGGCTGCTGGCAGACTGATTAATTAATAGATCAATCTCGCTGCATATAGAACTATTCAGTTCATATGTGCTCATATCCCTGCCTCTCGTATCTTCCTCATTATGTAGCGGCTGAGAACACCAGTTTTATGTTGGTTTACTAATCTTCCCTGACCACCTGCACTGTAATCTTCTGGCTTCACTCCTTTTGTGCCGATGCTCTTGCATCACAGTTGAAGATTCATTAAAAAGGTCATCGTGAATATTTTAACTCCTTGTCTGCTTAATGACATAATTTAAAATAATGACAGAGGTCAGCATGTCCGAAAATATAAGAACATCTTATGTGCCGAGGTAGCGGGTTCAAACCCTACACCAGTCAGTTGGACTAAAATGTTGACATCTCGGCCTTTGACTTATGGACGTTAATTACTAGTACCTCTGAAGTCAGAGTGGGTTCACTTGATGGTGAGGGACATGGTAATAGGGAAAGCTTATCCGCAAACATGCAAAAATAATTCCAGTGCACTAGAAGTGTATAGACTACGCTTGATTTCAAAGTGACCTAACAAAAAAAATTAAAACACCAAAAAATAATGACCTGATATAGGAAAGAAAAATGCAGGAAAAAGAACAGATGATGAAGATGAAAATACAAATAATTTGTATTTTGAGATTAAATATTTCATTCAAATTAAAAAATATGTTTATGATCAGGCCATTTTACATGTAGCTCAGAATTTCATTTCTTTCTTTCACTTTACCATACCAAAAATGCCACAGAAAAAAAAGTGGATCACCTTTCTTAGATTCACAAATGAAAGCCAATGTGGTGTTACAATTTCTGTCGCCCCAAGTGCCAGGATTCCGCCTGACTTGAAAATCCACACAGTCTTGCTGTGATAGCCAAAACAGCAAACTACATTAATTATGCAAAACAACTTATTTTAAGTTAGTTAGTTAGTTAGTTAGTTAGTTAGTTAGTCCCAGTTCCAACTTCACGGCAACGGGTCATCCCCATTATGTTCCGTTCCTGTGCCAGTGAATATCACACAAAATGCACTGTCCATTGTGAAAAGTGGAAAAGACAGGAGTCTCGGCAAGCCAACAGCCCGCACAGGTAAACTGTGCATAATGCCGCCGCCACAAAAAGTCCTCCACGAAAATTACAGTTCATCGTCGATAGAATCGGCAGTCACCAGAAAGATTCATTGATTCGAGTTTTCTCACATGGCTTGGTATCTTTCCGCAGGGCTACCTGCCAAAAGTGCCGCACAAAGCACGAACTCCGTAGCTCAAAAGTCGACTCCCAGGAGTCTCCTGAAAAATGCACTCGTGAGCCGAAAAGGCAAACCAGTCAATTCAGCAACAGCTGGTAGCCATTTTTTCGAATATGCATTTCACTGTACAAACAAAAGCGGACAGACATAAAAGCATTCCACATGAATTTCACAGCTCAGTGTCGCACCACGCACTCACTCAGTAGCAGGGCGACGGAACCATACACTACCAGTCCAACATGAGGGAAATGTGAATGCAAACTGCAGCCACAAGGATACAAACTCCAGAGGCCATAGCAGTTCAATGCCTAACCACCATGTTGGGGGCCGGAACTTATTTTAAGTGGATGGATGGATGGACAATATACCAAATATGACTTGTGCAAATTGAAAACTGACAAAGAAATACAAGATAATTTTAACATAGAAGTAAAGAACAAATTTGATATATTGACTGAACTAGAGATCCTGTTTCAAGATGTAGATGATCAATGGGAAACGATGAAGAATTCAGTCAGTTGCGCAGCAGAAAAAACTATTCCAAAAGTAAAGAAAGTGGGCCGTAAGACATGGATGACTGAAGAAATTTTACAACTAATGGAAACAAGAAGACAGAACAAAAATAATCCTGCCAAATATGAAGAAATTCACAGAAAAGTGAGAACCTTATGTAAGGAGGCAAAAGAAACATGGCTTGAGAAAAATTGCAGAGAAATTGAAAAACAACACAACAGTAACAATGCGAAACTAATGCTCAAAAGAATTCAGGAGCTTACTAATCAAAGAACACGTACATCAGCAGGCTGCCTAAAGACAAAAGATGGAAGAGTCATAATAGAAAAAGATCAGATCTTACATGAATGGTCAGATTATGTGAAAAACCTTTATGACGATAACAGAGACGAACAGTATGATGTCCAAAATAATAATGAAGGACCAGCAATTTTAAAGATGGAGGTTCAGAATGCGCTTAATCATATGAAATCTGGCAAGACCCCCGGTTCAGACAGCGTCACAACAGAAATGATTAATGCTTTAGAAGAATATGGAATAGATCAAGTTACCAGTCTGCTTAATACAATATATGATACTGGAAATATACCTCAGGAGTTATGTAATTCTGTATTTATTGCAATCCCAAAGAAATCAGGAGCCTTGGAATGTGATCAACATCGAACAATTAGTATAATGAGTCACATCACGAAGATTTTGCTAAGAATTATCATGCAAAGAGTTAGGAGGAAAATACAACCTGAAATAGGAGAAGAACAATGTGGGTTTGTGGAAGGCAAGGGTACAGTAAATGCTGTGTATATACTGAGAAACATAATCGAACGTTCTATAGAAGTAAACAAAGATCTACACCTTTGCTTTATTGACTACACAAAGGCTTTTGATAAAGTGAGACATGTCAACATGATAAGGATGCTTGAAGATCTACAAATTGATGGAAAAGATCTTAGACTTGTAAAAAACATATATTGGAAACAACAAGCTGCCATAAGAGTTGATAATGAAGTAAGCCAATATCAGCCTATTAAAAGGGGTGTGAGACAGGGATGTGTAATGTCTCCAGATCTGTTTTCCCTGTACAGTGAAAGTATTTTCAGAAATATTGAAGACTAGGGTTAGAATTAAATTGTAAAAAGACACAGATTATGGTCGTCACTAGGAAGGACGAAATACCACAATGTAATATACAAGTAAATGGGAATATTCTTCAACAAGTGAGCAGGTACAATTATCTCGGAACAGTAATAACATCTGATGGGAGATGCCTTGAAGAGATTAGAACAAGAATCGCCATGGCAAAAGTAGCCTTTAGCAAGATGAAAAACATATTGACCAATAAAAAGATGTTAATTGAAACGAGGAAAAGAGTGTTGAGATGCTACATTGAACCTGTACTTTTATATGGATGTGAAGCGTGGACAATGAGCAGTCAGGCTGAAAAACATCTGATGGCTGTAGAGATGTGGTTTCTGAGGAAAATGCAAAGAATACCATGGACAGCCAGAAAGACCAATGAACAAGTCCTTCAAGAAACAAATGAAGATCGTAAATTGATTAGAGAAATTAGACGTAGACAGTCAACATTTTTTGGGCATGTTATGAGAAGAAATGGATTGGAGAATTTGGTGACAACTGGTAAGATCGAGGGGAACAGACCAAGGGGAAGACCTAGAAGCAAGTACCTGGATAGCTTGGCCTTGTGGCATGGTCGAGACAGAAACGCGGAGCTGATCCACGACTCTGGTGATCGAGTGAGATGGCAGAACATGACCGCCCACACTTACCGGCATGGCACATGATGGATGGATGGATGGATGGATGGATGGATGGATGGATAGATGGATGGACTGATTGATTGATTGACTGGTTGAATGATTGATTGAAGAACTGGCATCATAAGATTCTGGGCAAACCCACAGATGCTCCATCTAAACAATCAGCATGACCAGAATAGAAAGAAGACTACATTAACTCCTGCTATACTAAAGAGCTGTCCCTCTGGGCATTAAGTTGGAACCAACTGACAATGGAACACTCAAACCTGGGGAGGAAACACGACTAGCCCAGGCCTGAACCCCAGCCAGCGCGCATGTGCTGTGCTGAATCATGACCTGGCGACATCCTGATAGCCCTCTCCACAGATGTGAAGTTCCAGTACCTGTCTTGCACACTCCACTTGTTTCTGAGCTTGGAGAGGAGAAGGAGAGCTCTGCAACTTTGGTAGTTAGCCACTGTAATAAACTTGCGTATTCTTTTACAGGACATCACAGTCAACCCCAGCATTGTTTGGCTGTTTGTGATTTCTTGGCAAGTTTATGTTCAATAGTTTGCCATTGCCGGTCTCTCCAGCATAGGGATTAAGGATGCCGTTCGTAATCCCATATACCCACATTCGAAACACAGCTGTGGGAGATTTGGCAGCAGATCACGTTGCGCTGGTATGGATACCAGTTGTTCAGCAAACAATGGCAAACTACTGAATGTAAAACTTGCCAAGGCATCAATAGCAGCTGAAAAATGCTGGTGTTTACTGCAACGTCTTGTAAAAAGGATATGCTAAAAAAAAAGTTTGTCATTGCTTTCTGAATGACCGGCACTTATACCATTGTATGGAAACCAATGTGAGGCAGTGTGCTTCCAAATCGCCCATAGCTATGTTTCAAACGTGCTATGCAGGATTATGAATTGCATTCATAAATCCCTTCGCCTTTGTCACTGTAATATATATCTCATCTCATCTCATCATGTTCCTCTTGTACCTTGTGGTGTCGAGGTGAAGTATAAACTTCGTGAGATTGCCCGCTTATGGGCTTCATATATCGATATTCCCATGGACTCTGTTATTCCCTGCGTCCAACGTTTACGTGGTCGGCTTCTTCCTCTGTTTCCATCTGGACTGTACATCATTGCTTGTTGTGGTATACTGTTGACTGGTAACCTACTTGCATGGCCAAACCATTTTACTTGCTGCTTTCTAATAAAATCTAGTACTGCTTTAACCCCCACTTTAGTCCTGATTTCTTCATTTCTGATCTTATCTCTTCTTGATACGTTGAGTATTCTTCTCAGGAACCTCATTTCTGTTGTTGTGATTTTTCTTTTCTCTTTTTCTGTCATTGTCCAGGTTTGGCATTGGTAGCATAGAGTTGGTAGGAAGATTGTGTTGTAAAGTGCTTTCTTAGTAGTTATTGATACATGTTTGTTCTGTAGTATTGGTGCCATTTGTCCAATGAGTTGATTTGCCTTATTGCACCTATTTTCGATCTCGTCTTCTGATCTGCCATTTGATGATATTATACTTCCTAAGTACTTGAAACTCTTTACTTGTTTCAAGGGATCTTCGTTTAGGTGAGCTGTTGTTGTTTGTTCTTCTTTAGTTATAGTCATTACCTCTGTTTTGCTTGTGCTAATTTTCATGTTATGTTCCCTACGCATTTCGTTTAGACTATTCATGTAGTCTTGTAATTCAGCTTCTGATTTTGCTATTAGTGCTTGGTCGTCCGCTAACAGGAGTTCTCTAATGGTTAGATTTGCAGATGGTTCTTCTTCTGTGTTCTCGTCATGCGGTATTATTGATGTCTCTGCTTGGCTGGTTTCTGTACATATGTTGTCTATATATGTTATATATACACACACAAATAAAGGACCCTCTCCCAAACCTTGAAGCACAAGGGGCATATGAGCTAGCCCTGTATCCTTATAGACCAATCAGCACTCGATGGTTGAATGTGGTCAACGTCATGCCAGCTGCCATCATTTCATGCATTTTCTGCTACCATTGTTAGGCTGGCTAAAACCAATCATAAGAGGAATTCAAACATGTGACCACCGGGTCAGCAGGCTAGTATGGTATTCTGCATTACCGTTGCTCCCTAAGTCACTTAGCTCTAAATTTTTTTTTTTTTTTTACGGAGGATTTGATTATAAAACCTCAGTGATTGTTTTATTATACATATACAAGATGAGAAGAGAAGCATTAGGGAACATCGTGACAATTGGAAAGCTCAAGAGGAAGAGAGGCAGAGGCAGACCAAGAGAAATGATGATGGATGGATTGAGACGGTGGCATGGAGGAATATCATCAGCAGAGTTGATCAAGAACACATAAGACCTAGATCTGTGGAGAGACGTGAACACCTACACCAGCTAGCAGGGCTCTTGATGAGGATGATGATGATGATGATGATGATGATGATACAAGAAAGAAATCAGAGGAAATGGGCCAGAATGCTCCTTCTCTTCTTCTTCTTCCCTTTATCTTCCCTGTCATCTCCCAATAGAGCACAGGCACTCAACCAACTCATACTAAGCCCTTTGTAGACTTGTTTATGATTGGTTGATTGTGTAAGTACAGTCTTCTACAGTCTTGCTAGTCAGTCTCACACCAACCCTCCTCAGTCACCTCTAATGACACCTGTTACTATTCGTTGCTGTGCTTATGGGTCCTGGTCATACATAGGCAAGAATGCTCCAACCCACATATTGCTATAGGGAAGATCAGTGCATTTGCAATGATGAAATTCTAAACTGAAATTAGCACACTTCTTTCTTGGCTTGATGTCTGTGGATTCAAAACTTCATCTGGAAGTCAGCAAGGCTAAATGGATAAGAGCGCTTGCTTTTAAACTTCTGATTTCTTTATGCCGAGGTAGTGGGTTCAAGCCCTACACGGTCAATTAGACTAAAATGTTGACTTCTCGTCCTTGAATTGGGGGACGCAAGTTACAAGTACCTCAGAAATCAGAGGGGCTTGAACCGGGACCTCCAGCACTCGAGGCGGACACCGTGCCTTGAGACCACTCAGCCCCCTAAGAATAATCTGCTTCACATAAGGGTATGAAATTCTTATCAAATCAAAAAAAACGTTCATGGAGTGTTACTTAAAGCCAGTTTCAACATATTGTTATGAATCAAAGACATTTAATCAACAAGTTAGACAAGCTTATGAGGCCACAGAAATTCTACAGAAGAATATTAAAGATGGCAGCTAAGATGGGTAATGAAGATGGTCGAAAAGTAGACACAAGCACTTTCATAACCTACATCAAAAGAAAACAACATTCTTTAGCCATTATAGGAGGGACATAACTCAGATATTGCTGGACTAGTGAATAATTCTAGCGAAACTCTACTATTCACTAACACACATGTATGTAGATAGACAGGAATTCATGACTGCACACACACATACATGCCTGTGCATTCACACACACTTGAAAACACACCATGTACGCATGTGTGCACATGCATGCCCACGCATGCACACACACACACACACACAACTCCTACCCTAGCACCCGGGCTGTTATCATTTAAGTTCTCATTGGGCTGTCCAGGTCCCCAGTTAGTGTATGACACTTCCGAGTCATCAACCCATTCAAAATGGTTTCTGATCCTTCTATCGTTGAGTCCAATCCAGGCTGGAGATCGTATACCAGACGATAGGACAAGGATGAATTCTGTAAATAAACAAACAGTCAAACCAACATGAACATTACATCATCAAAACAGTCTTGCAAGAGAACTATTAAACAGAATAAAACAAAAGATTACAAGAAACCAATAACGCCAACTTCAGACATGGCTTCCTGGTCAGGGAATACTAGAAAACTTACATCCAGGCACAAGAATAATTAAATATAGAAAACACAAACAGCAAGTCTACACTGGAATAATTATTTTATTATAGATTGTGACTATTGTTCCTAGGTAACAGACTGAGAAAATTATTTGAAAACATAAACTAAGAATAACTGCTGGAGCAATGAAGAGCACCTCAATAAAAGAAATGGAGAAAACAAGCAGATCAATTGGGCACTCCCCTCTGCCGTGCGTCCACCTTGACGAGGTAGAGGGGCTTGAGCGTTCCAATGACCCCAAGAGCTATGCCGACGGTAGCACAGCTACTGGTAGGGTCACCCATGTCGGACAGGTCAAGGGAGAGGGACCAGACGAAGTGACGCACAAACCTGCTGCCTTGTAGGTAGACTGGGGACAGTCAAAGGCTAGGGAAAGCATCCCGAACAAATGCTTGTCGAAATCGGATGTACTGAGCCACAGGCTTGACAAAGAAGTGCAACGTAACTTTATCATTTCATGATGCCACAGATGAAAGTTAATCGATATGGTGCTAATCCCGTGAAGTCCCATCAGGCGGTGATAGTGCCGGGCCCCCTGCCTCGAGGGGGTCCACCCATGACTACTGGTGGTCACCTTCCCCTGTGCTGTGGAGTCAAGGCACAGAGGAGTAGGTTAAGAGCTATTGACCAAACACCCCGGACACTCAACATACTACAATGGAATGCAGAAGGAGTTTATAACAAGAAAGCCTCCCTAACACAGCGTCTTCATAAAGATAGAATAGATGTGGCATGCATTCAAGAGACACACCTCAACGCCAATCGCACATTTTCAGTCGAGGGATATCAGGCCACACGTTTCGACCGCGAAGGACATAAAGGAGGAGTTGTAATACTTACACGAAATACAATACCTTGCAGCGAAGTATCTGTGATCTCTGACAACCAAACGGAAATTATAGGTGTTGATATAATGATAAAGGACGTGAAAATAAGAATTTACAATCTATATAGCCCGGCAGATAAGGATCTTACACTCTCAAACATGGAAATAACTGACACAAATTGCATTGTTGTCGGAGACTTTAATAGCCGTTCAGAAAGATGGGGATACCCAGATACTGACAAAAGAGGAGATGAAGTGGAGGACTGGGAAATAGACTCAAATCTCCATCTACTTAACAAAGCGGATGACACACCGAGCTTCTACTCCAGAAGATGGATTACCACTTCTACTCCAGACTTAGCTTTCTGCACAGGAGACATCCTCCACAAAATCGATCGCCATGTGCTGGACCAATTAGCAGGTAGTGACCACAGACCAATCAAGCTTGTAATAAATATGGAGTATGTTCCACAGGAGCAAAAGCCTTTGCCCCGTTGGAATTACAAACGAGCAGATTGGGACAGATTTGCCATACTAACAGACAAATATTGTGAAAACGTAAATACACGATATGGCAACATGAAGCAAATGGTGGAAAGTCTAAACAGAGCAATAATACAGGCAGCCACTGAGTCTATTCCAAGAGGAGCAAGGAAAAATTACAAACCATACTGGACTGAAGAACTACAATTTTTGGAGGACAAAGTTGAAGATGCTAGGAAGACCGCAGAGAGAGAACAAACAACTGAAGCGAACATCTCTCTCAAAGCCATCTCAGCAAAATATAAAAGAACAGTAAATCAAACAACAAGAGATTGTTGGAGGAAAAAAACAGAAAACCTGAATATTGACAGGGATGGAAACAAACTATGGAAACTAGTGAAAGCCATGAACAATGAAGGACCTAGAAACAAACAAATAACAATTAAACAAGGAAATTCCTTGCTTACAGGAAAAAAGGCTGCAAATGCACTAATGGAACACTATGCCAGTGCAAACCACATTGATATTACAGCCGAACAGAAGAAAGCAATCAAAGATAAACAGATGCATCATACATATACAGAGACAGCAGCAGAATATATGATGGCAAATCTAACAATGGAAGAAATGGAACAGGCAATGAATACCCTAAAAAAGAAGACATCACCAGGAAAGGATGGAATCACAAATGAAATGCTAATAGGACTAGGCACTAAGGCAAAAAAGAAACTACTAGCAGTCCTAAATTACAGCTGGAAGAGGGGAATAGTCCCACAGGCATGGAAGGAAGCTATACTAATACCAGTCCCAAAGAAAGGAAAAGACCTGGAAGAACCAAATGGCTATCGACCTATCAGTCTTCTTAGCTGTGTAGGAAAATTAATGGAACGCATTATCAATGGCAGGCTAACATGGCATCTGGAAGAAAACCAACTCTTAACACCTCACCAAGCAGGATTCAGAAAGTACAGATCTACTGAAGATCAAATAACCTATATAGCTCAGGAAATAGAGGATGCCTTCCAAGAGAAAAAGCACACACTAGCAGTCTGGATAGATTTAGAAAAAGCATTTGATAAAGTATGGAAGGAAGGACTGAAAGTAAAACTGCAAAAAATGCATGTTTGCGGGAAAATGTACAAATGGATCAGCCACTACCTTGAGAACAGAACTGCCAGGACAAAAGTACAAGGACAAACCAGCAAAATGATGCTGTTGGAGCAAGGTGTCCCCCAAGGAGGAGTTCTTTCACCAACATTATTCCTAGCATATATAAACGACATCACGGAAAATTTTCCAGCCAGAGTACACACATCATCCTTTGCAGATGACCTAGCCATATGGACATCTGAAGAATATATTAGTACAGCTAACAGCAGAATACAGCAAGCCCTATTAGCGCTAGAGGACTGGTCAAAATCATGGCTAGTGAAGATAAGTGAGGATAAAACAACATGCACAGTGTTCTCCCTCTCAACTAAAACTCAGCAACCTAAGCTGGTATTGAATGGAAAAATATTGCGCCATGAAGAAAATCCAAACTATCTAGGAGTCACCTTTGATCGTCGCCTGACATGGAAGACACAGGTTGAGAAAAATCGAACAAGAGCAAGGCAAAGAATGGCAATCATGAAAAAGCTTGCTGGTACAACATGGGGAGCAGATGAGAAAGTTCTCAAGAAGTTATATACTGGGCGGGTGAGGCCAGTACTGGAATATGGCATTGCAGCTTGGGCAACAGCAGCTAAGTCAAACTTTAACAAAATAAGTAGAGTCCAAAATCAAGGAATGCGAATCATAACTGGAAGCCTGAAGACAACGCCTATTAATGAATTAGAAAAGATCACTTGTTTACAACCAATGCAGGATAGAAGAGATAGCAGAGCCCAGCAACAAGCAGAAAAATTTAGAAGATTGACAGACCACCCTATGTACAACAGATTTAATGGTTTTGGAAAGGGAAGACTGAAGCGTAGCAACTTTGTAGAAACTGCAAAACGAAGGATTAGGTCAGATCCTATTCTTAACATATCAACAGTCAAGCCCATACACAATGCACACAAGTTCCCAGCTTGGAGACAGCAGCAACTGCCTGAGATGATAGAAAACATTCCTGGTATTGAGAAAAAGAACACTCAGCATGAAACCGAAAGAAGAGAAATAACCCTAAACTACATAAAAGAACATTACCCAAGCAGGAATTGGACCCATGCATATACAGATGGATCAGCCAAAAATTCAATAGAGAATGGAGGAGGAGGAATTCTCCTAAATTTAAAAAATGGAGCGAAAAAAACACATTCACTGGCAACTGGAAAATTTTCAAGTAACTTCAAAGCGGAGGTAGAGGCTCTGAAAACTGCAGCAGAAATGCTCCTGATGGAGGAAAATAAAGAGAAGCAAATAGCTATCTTCACAGATGCAAAGTCAGCTGTCTCAATACTGAAGAGCAATAACAGCACAGAACTAACTGACCTAAGAGCAGCACTCCATGGTCTATGCCAGAAATCCAAAAAAGTTGTAATACAGTGGATCCCATCACATTGCAGTATACCTGGAAACGAAGAGGCTGACAGACTGGCAAAAGAGGGCGGACGACTACCACAGCCTGACATAGACATAACCTATAATGAGGCAAAGAGGTTGATAAAAAGCACTTATAGAACCAAATGGGAATCAGAGCATCCAGGCCATCAGAAGGATGATGCATATTACAAACTCGACAGAAGAGAACAAGTAGCAATCTTCAGACTCCGCACAGGACACAACAGGCTGAAATACCACTTGTTCAATAAACTAAAGATAGGAGATACCGATGAATGTAATTGTAGAACTGGAAAAATGACAGCAAAACATTTGCTGCAGGATTGCCCAACGTATGCAGAACAGAGAAAGATATTTTGGCCCACACCTGCTTCATTTGAGGACAAGCTCTATGGAGATATCAACAAGCTAAAGTTGACCGCAGATTACTTTAACTATATACAGGTTGACATTTAAAGGTGCATGAAGACCCAGAGGCATGAAATGGAATATTGCTTGGATAGCAAATCCATTACGTGGAAAGTCCAAATCAAAAGCCCATTGTGTGGGCTTCATAAAAGGTGGAAAAGTGTCCTAGTGGCACGAAATGGAATATTGCTTGGATAGCAAATCCATTACGTGGAAAGTCCGAATCGAAAGCACACTCTGTGGGCTTCATAAAAGGTGGAAAAAGTGTCCTAGTGGCACGAAATGGAATATTGCTTGGATAGCAAATCCATTATGTGGAAAGTCCGAATCGAAAGCTCACTGTGTGGATGTCATCTGCAGACTGCATACTTCTGGTTTCCGGGAGAACAGCCTATGGTGAATGGAAGGCCCAATATACGGAAGTGAGGCTAAGCAGCCATGTGCAGGACGTGACGATTCCTTGGGTGAGCCCAGTACCAGAGCGCTGTGTGTTGGCTCTGCAAGTATGGAAGCCTCCTTGGATGGCGGGGAATGCCCATGGTCTGCCCCTGCCTTCCCTTGAGGGCTGACCAGGATGTCTTTGGCTGTTCTATATGGGCCAGCTGGGATGGGGGATAACACCACAACAGTGAGAGCCAAACGTCCTAAGAAACCCCCGGGAAGGTTAACCCGGTCAACAAATGCCCGCAGAAGTCGGATGTGTCGGCCTAACGGCGCAAGAACGCAGCTCTGCTGTGGACAGGCACAACGCAATCACGTCCGAAAAAAAACTCCGGATGAACGAAGAAGAAGAAGAAGAATTGGGCACTACTCATGTAATGTAGACCTGGTCACTCTAGATGTGATGCAGACATGATCACTACTCAGTAATGTAGACATGTACACTACTCATCAGATACAGCAATTTGCTTGACAGTGTGTTATGACAGTGAAACCTGCTTGGTCACTGTAATCAACCACAAATGATTAGCTATTTGGTACCCTGTTTGGTACAGAATTGGTTATTCCCCCCCCCTCACCCTGCATGGTACAGAATTGGTTATTCCCCCCCCCCCCCTCACCCTGTTTGGTACAGAACCCTGTTTGGTACAGAATTGGTTATTATGCTGTATGGTACAGAATTGGGTATTCCCCCCCCCCCCACCCCCACCCTGATTAGAATTAGTTATTCCCTTTCTGTGGTACTGAACTGGTTATCCCCCGTTTGGTACAGAACTGGTTATTCCCCTCTCCCCTTGTTACAGAATCGATTATTCACCCTGTTTGGTACATAATTGGTTATTCCCCATCTGGTACAGAATCCCCCCCTCCCCGCGCGTTTGGTACAGAATCAGTTATCCCCTTGTTAGGTATAAATTGGTTATCCACCTTTTGATACAGAATTTGTTATTCCCCCTGTTTGGTACAGAATTTGTTATCCCCTCTCCCCCCGTTTGATAAAGAATGGGTTACCCCCCTGTTTGATACAGAATCAGTTAATACCCCTGTTTGGTACAAAATTAATTATCCCCATGTTTGGTACAGAATTGGTTATTCCTCCTTGTTTGGTACAGAATTGGTTATCCCCATTTGGTACAAAATTGCTTATCCCCATGTTTGGTATAGAATTTGTTATTCCTCCCTGTTTGGTACAGAAATGGTTATCCCCCTGTTTGGTACAGAATTGATTATCCCCGTTTGGTACAGAATTAGCACCTCCCTCCCTCCATCATTTGGTACAGAATTGGTTATCCCCCTGTTTGGTACAAAATTGGTTATCCCCCTGTTTAGTACAAAACTGGTTATACCCATGTTTGGTACAGACTTTGTTTTTCCTCCCTGTTTGGTACAGAATTGGTTATCCCCCCGTTTGGTACAGAATTGATTATCCCCCCGTTTGGTACATAATTGGTTATCCCCCCCCCCCTATTTACTACAGAATTGGTTATCCCCCATATTTGGTACAGGATTGGTTATCCCCTGTTTAATACAGAATTAGCTCTCCCTCCTGTTTGGTACAGAATTAGTTATTCTTCTCCCCCATGTCAGTACCTCTCAACATAGTAGAGCTTGTATATCCCAGTGACGTCAGCAACTAATGAAGGTTCCCCCAAGTGGGATCGGTAAAGGGATGAGGACCAGAAGAATAAACATACAAAAACCTGCTGCCTTGCAGATCGACAGGCCAGGAAAGACAAATCAGAAAGAAATGCCTGCTGAAATCAAATATACAAGGACCTGACGAAACAGTAAAACTCAACTTGCTTCATGATGATGATGATGATGATGATGATGAATTAGCAAACGGGAAAAAATACATTTTACCTTGACAAAGCGTAAACTGGCAAAGGAGGCCAAATTAATTTGTCAATACTCACTTTCTTCAAGTTTAGTATGAATGGAGGCAAGCTGAGATTTGTGATCCATCAGTTGGCATTGTTTAGTGGCACCATCATAATTTTGGCTGGTCGAGTTTGTTGTCCCACCCACAAAGTAACAATAGCTCACTAGAATCAACACAGATAAAACATCAAGGATATATGTTACATTCAAGTTCATCCATAGACTTCCCTATTCCTCCCACAAGATACGAGTAATAAGATAAGATGTATCAATGTCTAAATATTTAGTCATTTATTTTAAAAACAACAATAACAACAACAACAAGCAAATTAGCACGATTATATAAAAGTGAGAGGTCCACTCGACGCACTTGCGTTTAAACTTCCGGAGCACTGATGGTAGGGTAGTTGCATGACCTTTACGGGACAAAGCATGAACCCATTTGTGATATACAAGGCAAGTTCACATTCCCATAGTTTGTCATTGCTTTCTGAATGACCAATGCTCATATAATTGTATGAAAATCAGACAGTAGAGTGGAAGGGGGTGTTTCAATCCCATACACCAGTCAGCTGGACTGAAACATTGACTTCTCATTCAGAATGCAATGGAAAAACTACTGAACATTAACTTGCATAAAACATCAACCTGGGATTGGGGTTGATTACAATGTCTTGCAAAAGACATGCAACATTTAAAAGCAAGGGAAAATGAGAAGTCATCTAAACATTGCAAATTATATCAATCAATCAATCAATCATGTGCCATGCTGGAAAGCGTGGACAGTCATGCTACAATGGAATCAGGTGTGGCCAAGATCTTTGAATATTCCTCATCATCATCACTACGGGGTTCCAAATGTTGCTGTATGTAGCCGAGGCGCGGTGTTGGGGTGAGCGCCCAACATTGCTCAAATACCTCAATGGCTCGTGAATACATAACCTATGCAGCAAAAGTCCAACTCCTGGCCTTCACGTGGCGGGCCTGTTTAAACTAACAGGAGAAGGGGCGACGGCGAGTCTCTGGCGCCGGAAAATAACCAGTATGCTCTAGATGTGTATGCACGGACATGCATGCGCAGACAGGTGTGTGCGCGCGTACACATCTACACTCGAGTGAGACCACAGTCTGCTCTAGCAAAGAAAGGTGCTGAAGACGGAGGCAACCAGCCAAGAGGCGCACCACAGAAATCAGGATGCCACGCAATCACGCAAAATGGAATATGTCGACTACTGCTAATCGTTATGGTGCTCGCCCTGCTTTGGACCCCCAGGCAGGTGCAGTGCCGGGCCCTATGTCTCGAAAGGGTCCAACCCCAACTACTGGAGGTCCTTCTCAGATGTCCTGTGGAGCCAGGGGACATGAGAATAGGACGACTGGCCATACTAAACTAAGACTTAAAATAATGCACTGGAATGCGGAGGGAGTCAGCAACAAAAAAGTTGAATTAGAAAACATCCTGGACAAAGAGAAAGTAAGCATATGTTGCTTGCAAGAAACTCACCTCAACGAAAATATAGCCTTTAAAATCAGAGGCTACCAGTGTTACCGATCTGACCGAAAGAACAGGCGAAAAGGTGGGATACTGACCCTTGTAAGAAATAACATCATGGCTTCCCAAATCAAAGTCTACATGGAAGGGGCTGAGTATCAGACACTTAAACTTAAGACAGGTAATACAGATCTACATCTGATCAATTACTACTGTCCAAGTGACCGCCCACAGGCACTGGACACTCTACCACTAAAAGAAAAAATGATTGTGTGTGGCGATTTCAACAGCCACTCGCAGAGCTGGGGCTATGATCACATGGACCAGAGAGGAGAGAGACTGGAAGACTGGCAAGATGAGAATAGATTCATGTTGATTAACAAGCCGTCCGACCCACATACTTTCTACTCGAGATCATGGCACTCTTCAACTACACCTGACCTGGCTTTTCATTCACCAGACCTGGAGTGGAACATTACACGAACTGTTGGGAAACAACTTGGTGGCAGTGACCATCGGCCAGTCTTTCTAACCGTAGAAAATGAGCTTGTAAGTGAAAGCAGCACCCTCTCGAGGTGGAACTACAAGAAAGCAGACTGGGCAATGTACAAGCATCGCACCAGCATACTGGTTAGAAACCTGAACACTGAGAAAGACATAAATAAAGCAGTTGAAGAGTTTGGGAAATGCATACTACAGGCAGCGCGAGAAACAGTACCAAGAGGAGCCCGTAAACAATATAAACCCTACTGGAGTAGTGAACTGGAACATTTGCATAATGATGTTGAAGTGTGTAGAAAGCAAGCAGAGGCCACACCCAGCCAAGAGCACCACAATAAATTCCAGCATGCAAAAGCCAAATTTCAAAGGGCCAAGCTGCAGGCTAGACGGAAAAGCTGGCAGGAGAAAACGGAGTCTCTGAACTTTGAAAGAGACACAAGGAAATTGTGGAAGCTAATAAAACAGCTTAATGACGAGGGCACAGGGAGAAACTCCAAAATTGCACTACATAAAGATGGAAAAATCTTAACAAGAAAGCAAGCAGCTGACCATTTTGCGGACTCGTTCGCACAAGATAGCAATATCAAAATTAGTCCAGAGAATCAACAAGAGATTCGAGAGAAACGACAACATACAGGACAGAAGGAAATAGTACATGAGGTTCTGGAGGCACCCATCACAATCAGCGAACTGGAGCTAGCCATATCAAAACTGAAAATGAGAAAGTCACCAGGAGCTGATGGTATCTCCAATGAAATGATCAGGAACCTAGGAACAGAGGCCAAAACAAAGCTGTTGCAGATCTTCAATAACAGCTGGACCTTAGGCAGTGTTCCACAAGCCTGGAGAGAAGCAATCATGATACCCCTCCTAAAATCAGGGAAAGATGGTTCCATTGCCTCTAGCTACAGACCAATTAGCCTCACCAGCTGTCTCTGCAAAACACTGGAGCGCATCATCAATCACAGACTGCAGTGGTACATTGAAAGTAAAAACATCCTTGTGCCACAGCAGGCTGGCTTTAGGCAGTGCTACTCTACGGAAGATCAGACAACCTACCTCTCTCAAGAAATTGAGGATGCATTCCAAGAGAAGAAGCTGGTGCTTGCGGCATGGATAGATCTGAAGAAAGCCTTTGACAAAGTCTGGAAAGAAGGTCTGATGAAGAAACTGAGAAACTGCAAAGTCAATGGAAGAATGTACAAATGGGTGAAAGCATACTTGCACAACAGAAGAGCCCGAGTACAGATAGACGGACTCAAGAGCAAGAAAGTACTACTGCGTCACGGTGTCCCCCAGGGCGGAGTCTTGTCCCCCACACTTTTTCTAATCTTCATCAATGATCTTGTTGCTCACCTACCGCATGGAATTAAAGCGGCAATGTACGCCGATGACCTGGTTCTATGGAGCACAAATGAATATGCATCAGTGGCCACCAGATTGCTACAAAGAGCTGTAGATACATTTGCTGCATGGGCAAATAGATGGTGTGTCAGCATAAACACTGACAAGTGCAGCACCACCCTATTTACCCTCTCTCCAAAACAAAAGGCAGGGATCATCCAGATAAATGGAACACCCCTAAGAGAAGATAAAGAACCAACATACCTTGGAGTAACATTTGATGGCAAGCTGACATGGAGAAAGCACATCAACAAAGCAGTAGCAAAAGCCAGAAGGAAAATAGCCATCCTGAGAAAGCTAAGTGGAACCACATGGGGAGCCAGTACGAAAATACTTAGCAAAGTTTACCAACAGAGCATACGACCACACCTGGAATATGGGTCAACTGCGTGGTGTTCAGCATCAAATACCACACTACAAGAGCTGGACAAGGTGCAAAATCAAGCACTTAGAGTCACCACAGGAGGGATGAGATCAACCCCTATAGTGGAAATGGAGAAGATGGGGAGGACACAGGCACTGAGTGAGCGCAGAGATACGAAAACGCTAATACAAGCAGAAAAGTTCCTCAGCTTGCCAGGCCACCCTATGAAGAACAGATTTGAAAACCTAGCTATGGGGCGGTTGAAAAGAAGTAGTTTTATCCACCAGGCCAAACGACTCTGCAGAGAAACCACTGATCTGCCCACAGTTTGTATCCCCCTAACAACTATTCCAGAGCGAACTCCATGGAAAGATGAGCATAGACTATCATTACAAATCCAGACAAAAGTGAGAGGAATATTTGACAAGGAAGAACAGAACAGTGTGCAGCGCAGAACAGCCACTCTCAGCTTCCTTGATGAAGAATACCCACAGGACCTCTGGATCCGAGTCTACACAGATGGGTCAGCACAAAATGCTGTTCGAAATGGAGGAGCGGGAGTGTACATAGAATACCCAAATAATACTAGGGACACAGCCAGAGTACCGACAGGAAAGTACTGCCATAACTATGATGCCGAAATTGAGGCAATCAAGATAGCAACAGAGAAATTACTAAATAACAGCAATGGTACACAACCTGTGGTGCTACTAACAGATGCAAAATCAGTACTCGAGGCGCTCCTCTCTGGGAAATTGCCAGTACTAAGGACACTACTTTCTGAACTTAGCAGTCAGCATAAAGTCACCATACAGTGGATACCATCCCACTGTGGAGTACCCGGAAACGACAGAGCTGATCAATTGGCTAAGGAAGGAGCCAAAGAGGAACAGCCTGATGTGCCCGTTACATACCACCAAAAGAAAAGAATGATCAAATCAGTCAGAAAGCCACCAAAACCTGCTCAAGATGACTACCACATTATGGACAGACCAGAACAAGTCATTATTCTGCGCCTCAGAACAGGACACAATAGATTACGCAACCACATGTATACAAAATTCAAGATTGGTGAAACAGCCATGTGCACATGTGGATTGGCGTCGCAGACAGCAGAGCACATACTCCAAGACTGCCCAAAATATAACATATCTAGGCAAACCTTCTGGCCTAGAGAGACGACGGTGGAAGATAAACTCTATGGACCACTGTGTGAACTGAAAAAAACAGTTCAATTCATGCAAGAGACGACATTGCAGATATAGACATATTTCAAGCGAACGAAAGAAGAAGAAGAAATCATCACTACGGTAAGTGGGGCAATGCTGTGGCCTGCCAGTGTTTAACGTTACCAATTTTTTAATTTTATCTAATTCTTGCATGTTATCCCAGTCTGCATGTTATCCCATTCTTTAATCTTATCCCATTCTTTAATGTTATTACATTCTTTAATGTTATCCCATTCTAACATGCCATCCCAATTTTTAATGTTACTGTTCTCCCATTCTTTAATGTTATCTTATGTTTAATGTTACACCATTCTTTAATGTTGTTCTCTCATCCTTAATTGTTATCTCATGTTTAATGGCATCCCAATCTTTGATGTTATCTCATTATTAATGTTATTATATATTGCTTTATTGTTATCTCATTCGTTACTGTTATCCCATTCTTTAATGTTATCTCATTCTTTACTGTTATCCCATTCTTTAATGTTATCCCATTCTTTAATGTTAACCAAGTATTAATGGTATCCGATTCTTTAATGTTATCCCACTTTGTTAATGTTATCAAATCAGGATTTCCTTTATCTGCCTCTTAGTCATTTGCCTTCAACTTTACCCTGGATAATAGTTTTCAACAAGGAACGATGGCAAATAATGTGACAAATCAGGCATGTTCTTTATGTTTCACTATCAATAAGATAGATGGCAGGTATATTTACTTACTTATCCCTTGACATAGACATTTGATTCATGCTCTATGTACAAGTTGTCTGCAGGATTTCATTCAAAATCTGAATCTTTTGCTAATTTAACAATACAAGGATTAAAACATCTAACTAGAAGAAATAAACTTACATAATGGAAGTGACACAAAATTTCGAGGACATCCACCTGTAGTACTTGTAGGTGAAACTGGAATTGGTGAAAAATTTCCCGGTCGCTTTTTGCAGAAATAACCAAATTTCTGTTGGCATTGAGCATCATTCCATAATCCTACAAAATACAGTAGACAAGACATAATGGCCAGTGTTTCTTAAGAAGTGAAGGCAGTTATGAATATACTTTTGCCTTTTATGTTAAGATATTCAGTAAATCATCATCATTAAGTGCCTTGCTGATTGACATCTATGATCTCCAACAGCATGCATCAGTTTGTGCGCTGACATTCTTCCATGCCATCACACAAGGCTGTCAAGAATCTTCTCTCTCTGTCTTCCTCTACCTCTCTTTCCACAAATCTTTCCAGTTATTACAATATGTTCTAGCTTCAGTTGTCTCGTCACGTCTGCTAGGTGTGTCCACTAGGTGGCAGACAGTGAGTTGGTCTCTAGATATAGAGGTTAGCCACGAGTATATTGAATAAGTGACTGTGAACCATTACAGGTGGTTGTCCTTGACAGGAGGCAGGTTAGTTTTCGGGGAGGCAATCTATAAATTACCTCAAAACTCGGAGATATTGCCACTGGTGAGTATGAGTTGCCATATATAACATATCTCCCTGCTTTCTTGCAGAGCCTGTCTTGTTAGACAAAGGCTGTTAGAATCAAACCATATACAAACTGTCAGAAAGCAAGAGGAAACCACTGCTGAATTCACCCATTGCTAATTATGCTTCTCAATTAATTCAAAAACAGCATGTTCTTAACATGATGCCCTATGATTCCTAATTTCTGATCTGGATCCATATCGTGCCATCTAAGAGCTGATTCTGAAGTCACTTTAGCATCAAACATCCACAACATTAGCCAAGTCTATCCTCCATCTGAACCCACAACTATGGAATATGGAAAGAATTTTTACCTAACCATTGAGATAACACCATAGGTCTCATAATTTTATGATAAACCAGCATAGGTCAAATAACAAACAGATCAGACCATAATGCTGTGTCTAGTTTGTTATGAATGCCGGTCTCTCTGGCTGTGGGGTTACAACACTTTCTCTTTGTAATCCCGTTTATCACGCAGAGTCTCGTAGCGGAGCGAGAGCTGAGGCGGTTCGACCCCCACTGGTGACTTGCAGGATACTGAGCCGGCGGCTCAGAAAGCAATGGCAAACTACTGAGCGTAATCTTGCCAAGAGATCAACATACAGCTGAAAGATGCTGGTGTTGACAGCTAAGTCCTGTAAAGGATATGCTAAAAAAAAAAAAAAAGTTTGTTATGAACTTTTTAAGAGGAGACATAGTTGGTCAGTTTCTATGGGGCAAATGTAATTAACAGAAATATCAATTGCTGAGGAACCTTTGAGGCTACTGAGACAGCACATAAACAAATTCACAAGTATCTGGTTAGGTCAGATTCCACTGACATTACCTGCCTTGCAAGGAGAGATCAGAGCACAATATGTTACTGTGACATGGTGAATCAGTCATCCACAACACCAGTCCACCACATTTCCTCAATACTTTTAATTGTGAACGGAATCCATCCTAACAGCCTGTTTATTAATAGCATGGAAGCTTCTAGAACCTTGAAGGGGAGCGAAAAGGCGCATGCCCGTCTTTTGATTGGCTAATTGTCATGATCTCCCCAACAGATCTGCCGTGTCATCATCATCGACGCCTGGCAATTACGGCCAGAGACGCCTGTGAGCGACACTAACTGCACAGTGACGAGAATGGTCAGTTGTGGCACGCGTGGCACACAGAGTCCACGCAGTGAGACAACCCGACCAACGAGGACTCACTGCGGGTAGAAAGCAGACGGCCTCGGACTGTGGTACAGGATAGACGTGGATGGAATGTGTGCTCGTATAGCTTGTGTGAGTGAACGTTATTAGAGAGAACGCCGGCTGAAGTATAAAAGACTGTGCGCTTGGTACATAGGGTTGTGAGTTGTGTATTGATCCATTGCATGTATATATATATTGATTGTATAATGGCATCACCATTTTGGTTGTGCGATGCCTGTAGTGTTTGCGACAAGTGAGAAGTGCGAATAAAGAGTTTATCGTTGTATTCGCCGTGTGTCACGTATAGTTAGGTACTACATTTTCCGTTACCGAACGTTGCCGGCGATGTTTCAAACGGCGATTTACGTTTTCTTGTTATTGTTCCCCGGTATTAAGGATATATATAGTACTCGTTATTATAGACGTTGCTGCTTGATTTAGTATAAATAATTAAATTGAGCATCCATTTTTACGCGTACTGTGAAATTTTCAAATATTTTAGTCGGCGGGGTCATCCCAAACAGAAATTATTAAGATCGTATGCTAAGGTGCGTCATGTTAAATTTCAATGGCGGGAATATAGCGGTTTTCCGTGTCATAATACAGCGATGATCATTTAATATTATTATGGATTATTCAGAGCGATGAGATTATAATGATGCACGTTTCCATTCACCACCCATTCTAGTATTTAGGAGTGGAGGAAGAGGCTGGAGGAAGAGGGAGTTTGAGGTTTTCATTTGAATTTTGCGTTCAAAATAAAAACCTGAGTTATCCCCCTTAGCACCAAAAAAAAAACCAAGAGCAGTTATCTTCCCTTAGCTTATTTGTTTTGTTGTCACACTTTCCAGAGTGGGTTACCAATGGTTACCAATATGCCAATGTTAAATATTAAACTGACATACAACAATTAATATCTCAGCTTACAATTCACTTGCAGACTTGAATAAGGTATCGTTGGATTTGTTTTTTCAAGAGGTATCCAACTATGGAGTTATATAATTAAAAAAGCAATTTAGAAAATATTACTAAAGTACCTACGTATAGTCATTCTGTGACAGTGTTTGTATCACATCTGTTGGTTATTACGAGCCTGAGTGATTGCGAATGCAAGATCCTGACACTAGTACCTCCCTGAGTAACGCTTTATTTTAGGCCAAATTCATAGTCTGGGAGTTTGAGCTAGGTTTCCATCAAGGCAAGATGCACCTCAATGTGGTGATCATAGCGCCCAAATAATTCCATATAATATTGTTCTCTGGACAACAGGTACCACTATCAAACATATTTAAATGTTGTGGTTATGCCTAGTGAGCGAAAGAGAAGAATATAAGAGTATTTTTATGAGAGAATGTGAAAGTGAAATCAGAACTTCATTGTGAAAGTATTCTGAATGTTGCTTCTTCAGCCTGTCAGGTCTCCCATGCCGTATATTCCAATTGTCTATCATTCGCCTGCTGTGACTGTTTGCATATGCCTGATGACTGTAAATTACTCTCAATGCATATTCGCAAACCTTAGTGAATTCTGGATTCTCATATGAATGCCTATCATTGCCCACTCTTGATCAAACGGTAGTAATGCTCTTGTGAATCTACGTCTGTGATCAGAATGTGTGGTATAACATGTAACATTTCCCTTGTAAATGCTGAGGATGTTTGAGTGAGTGAGTTGGTGTTTTTATAAGTAACCTCTCACATTAGTAGAAGGAAAGACATTTTGTGTCTTCATATGCATGCAGGACTGTATGGCACGCCAGAATTACAAAGTTTATGTGATGCCTGGTGGCTAAATTACGCTCAGGAGAATTAATACAATTTCTCTCTGAAGTATTACACTGGTACCTTTACTACATTGGTGGGTTCATATGAACTAGTTCCTAAAAGGACAATGTGTGTTTGAACCCGTGTCTTAGTTGGCTGAATACATTGTATGGCTCATGCAAATTTACAGGGAAAAACATGTTTTTCCATATGTGCTTTGTTATATCATCATCATCAAGTGCCATGCCGGCTGGCATAGGCGTTCATGGCTCTCCACAGATCTCGGTCTTTGGTTTTCTGGATCAACTCTGCTGCTGATATTCCTCCATGCCATATGTGAACTATTGCTCATGCAATTTTGCTTAATTACCTACTGTAATGGATATTGAGATTACTTGGTGGGGACAGAGCACATGATGATGGTGATGATATGATGTACTTGTGAGCCGAGTCTAGTCTGAAAGGGGTGAGGTCTGGCATTGCTGTGTGAGTATGTATGGGATAGGACATCCATGTAACAGAGTACCACCCATTGGCCTGGTCACTGTGTGTTTGCCATTAGTCACATTATATTACATATTGTATATTGCAGTTGTAAATGATGCCTATCTTCCATCTACCTCGCAATGCCTGCTCATGTTGCTATTTCACAATGCTTGCTCATGTTGCTGCTTTACAATGCTTGCTCATGCTACTTGCCTTACAATGCCTGCTTCATAATGTCTGCTTTACTGTGTCTGTTTCTCAGTGTGCCCAGGTCTACTGTGGTTTAAATATTGTGAGAACCCAGACATATAAAATGCTTGTAATTGTGTTAGGCTACCCCTGTCTCAGCATATGGGCTTGTGACTATCACAAATAAAGGTGAATAATGAAAACATATCACCCACAGTCCATCAGAGTGGAATACACTCCGTCACCAGCAAGGAGAGGTGTGTCTGGACAACACCCTCCCCTCTACTCCCCATTTCCCTCTGTGTATGTTGATATTTGATTTGACAAGGTCTTTGTACTTATGTAAAGCAAACGTTGTACCCTTTTATATATCAACAGAGAACAGGGGAGGTGGAGAGGCCATCTTCCTTATGGGGACATACAAAGTGGAGTCCCTACTTCAGTATTACAACTCCTCTGAAAATGTGGAAACTATAATGTAACAGTAACCACAATGTCTTCAGGAAAATACCAGCATAAATCTACATCAATATTTGTCAAAGCTGAAAGACACTGAAAGGGTCTCAATTTAAACCCAAATCACAGGATGGACTCCTTTATTATTAATGGTGCAGGAATTACCTTCAAGATTAGAAGTGGATATCCTCATCTCCACGGATTAACCTCCTGGACTCAGTTGTCTCATGATCAAGCATGATCAAGATGACAGCTGTGAACCTGAGACTTACCATTATTTTCCTTGGGTCTGAAGCAGCAGTTTTATCCAGGAAATATTTACCTCAGCTCATTAATAGTTGTGGTGTATCAAAGAGAATGTGATCCAATTTTACTTGTTCATTCCATGGAACTTGGATTAAATTCACACTTACAAGCAGGAACCAGAATCCTGTATTTTATCCTCATTCAGAAAAACGTTTTGGGAAAGACGTGTGTCGTAGAATGATGCTGTATAGTGGAGCTATCTCTCTACTGACTGGATGGTATGCAGACTGTTATGTATTGTTTAACCCCAGTCGCCAGCTTCTCGGCCAGTCTACTCACCATTGAGAGGCCATGATTATCTGTTCATAGACTGTTCACAGGAGGGATTAGACTTACATGGGAACTATCAGGGAGAAGCTGCAACCTGAGACCTTTCCAACACCACTTCAGTTAGTTAGTTAGTTAGTTAGTCGACAGATCATCCTCGTTGCACATCGAACCATTCAGTCCATAAGTGCTCGGATCCCCTCCTCAGCAAATCCCGCAGCGTGTAGCGGCTAACGACGCCAGTTCTGTGTTGGTTTATCAATCTTCTTTGGCTTCCTGCGTAGTGTTCTTGTTTGGCCACCCCTCTTTTAATTTGCTGCTCCTGCAGTCTGGCCATTGTTGTAGATTCACAGTCATCACTTGGTTCTCGCAAAAGTCTCACTTCTCGTAGAGCATTCAGAATGTCAGCCTGGTCCATGGCGCGTCCGCCCTCCACAGTAGCCTCACCTGCGAGCTTGTCAGCCCGCTCATTTCCTTGTACTCCCGCATGACCTGGCACGAAGATGAAACTAATCTTTGCCAGCCGAGACCGCTTCAGAGGCAGCAACCATTCTCTTCGGATCGACCCCTCCTCTATCCTCTTGATCATGTTCATTGAGTCGCTAAGGAAACAAGCCCTAGTGAATGTCTGTGTCTCGAGCCATGTTATTGCTTTACTTACTGCCATGACTTCCATGGTCAGGCTACTTGTGGTTTCAGTGAAAGCACCAGAGTCCTCCTTCACAATTCTCCCTCCGGCCCGAGCTGTAAAGGCCCATGAGCTTCTCACATGTCGGACGACCGACCCATCTGTGTAGATGACCGCGTCACCGTCTAGCGAATGGTGCAGGAATTCACTTCAGGTGATAACAGGAGGTTTACGGACCAGAATAGCAGTGTGTCCCTATGCCTGCCCAATACTAGAAAGTCTACCAGTGTTGTACTCTCAGTGACAGTTGAAAGGATAATTCATGATGTACTTGAGTTGTTGTGCAGGAGGAGGTTATAGATTAGAGGTGTGATGGAGGAGAGTTGGAGAGTTTTGAGATTGGGTGTCTGTTGGTGGGTTTTAGAGATGAGGTACTATGTTTCCATTTTCGTACTCACATTGCATATGATTGCTTTTTGAAGTGTAATTGTTGAGATGGAACATAGGTCTTCACTCAACCCCTACAGTCAGCTAAATAAAAGATGGTGTTATAAACAGTGTTGAAGTACATGTCCCTGTAATGTCTTGGTCTGCTGGTGTGAAGTACGTTATTGTATAATGTCCTGTCCAGCTGTTGTCAAGTACAATTCCTGGTGCATGTCTTGTTCAACTGTTGTTGATGTCAGTGAAATGTGAAGGTTCTGTAGAGATGTTGTCCAGTATCTCTCATGATGTATGTCTTGTTCAATTGTTGGTGTAAACATTTCCATGTGAATGTATGTCCAACTTTTGTCAAGAACCTGTCATGTAGATGTCTTGTTCAACAGGTGTTAAGTACAGTTATTGTTGAGTTTATGTTCACTACTGTTTAGTCCTAAAGTCCTAATGTCTAATGGTACAACTGACATATGTCACTTTGACACAATATAATAAGGGGAGATCAAAGGTGGCGGACTGAAAGCACACTGACAACATTATGGTGAGAGAACTAATTCCTCGGCTGTACAGGGGCGAATAGTCCAGATCTCCTTATGGCCTTTGAGGGGACCTTTTTCTTCTTTTATAAATTTTCTGTGCAGGTACTTGATCTTAGATCTAGGAATCTCGCAGTGGGGGTTCTGAGCCAGGAAAACTTGTTCCTCTAAAGGGCTAAGCGGGAATGATTTTTCAATTTAATTTGAAATGCCTCTAGACAACGTTGCCAAATCATTTCCTGTATCTTGTCTATCTGTTATACAAGATATATTTACAGAGACCACTTCTAATTAGGACCTCTGTCTTCTTCTAACATGCCACAGTTACCTTAAAATACCACACAGAATTCAAGAGTCACTTGAACCTCTGAAGTCGGAGTGGGTTTGCCTGCTGGCAACGGACACTGTTAATAGTGAAAGTTAATCCACACACAAAATTCAGTCCATCACTATTAGAAGTAGTGTATATGGACTACGCTTGAGTTAAATGCGAGCAAGCTCAAAAAATGGCTCACTTGAAATAATTCAATCACAGAAATTACCACAATTCCACAAAAGAAAACATGTAAAGACTCATAAAACTGAATTTTTCTACTTGCTTGTGTTCATTATCAATATCAATTGTGTTCAATATCAGCCTATTAAGAGAGGTGTGAGACAGGGATGTGTAATGTCTCCAGATCTGTTTTCCCTGTACAGTGAAAATATTTTCAGAAATATTGAAAATATGGAAGGAATCAACATTGGGGGACGATGCATCAATAACATTAGATATGCAGATGATACAGTCTTGATTGCAGACAATGAACAGGACCTGCAAAATTTAGTAGATGCGGTTGTTACACACAGTGAACAACTAGGGTTAGAATTAAATTGTAAAAAGACACAGATTATGGTCGTCACTAAGAAGAACGAAATACCACAGTGTAATATACAAGTAAATGGGAATATTCTTCAACAAGTGAATAGGTACAATTACCTCGGAACAGTAATAACATCTGATGGGAGATGCCTTGAAGAGATTAGAACAAGAATCGCCATGGCAAAAGTAGCCTTTAGCAAGATGAAAAACATACTGACCAATAAAAAGATGTCAATTGAAACGAGAAAAAGAGTGTTGAGATGCTACATAGAACCTGTACTTTTATATGGATGTGAAGCTTGGACAATGAGCAGCCAGGCTGAAAAACATCTGATGGCTGTAGAAATGTGGTTTCTGAGGAAAATGCAAAGAATACCATGGACAGCCAGAAAGACCAATGAACAAGTCCTTCAAGAAACAAATGAAGATCGTAAACTGATCAGAGACATTAGACGTAGACAGTCACAATTTTTTGGGCATGTTATGAGAAGAAATGATTTGGAGAACTTGGTGACAACTGGTAAGATCGAGGGGAACAGACCAAGGGGAAGACCTAGAAACAAGTATCTGGATGGCTTGGCCTTGTGGCATGGTCGAGACAGAAACACGGAACTGATCCACGACTCTGTTGATCGAGTGAGATGGCAGAACATGACCGCCCACGCTTACCGGCATGGCACATGATGGATGGATGGATGTGTTCATTGGCTTGAGCTCCAACGCGAAGTCCTGTATGTCGGATGAAGGCATCCTGTTGTCCAACATCAGTGTGATGTCATACAGGACCTGAGTTTTGCGTGAGTATCCGTTGTCCCATGTCTGGCTTATTGGTGTGCAGACTGGTGGTTCCTCGCCGTACAGGCAGACACTCTCCGACTTCGGAGGAATCGGCGATCCTACTGACTTTAGCCAGGACCCCGAAGGGACCTGTTGCCCAGGACGCTCGACGAGGACGCGTCAATAGGTCTTGGCCAGTATATAACCCGGCCCTGGTGCCTTGGAAACACCTCTGCGTCCCAATTTTTCTACTAAAATGTCCCTCAAAAACAAACATAGGTATTAAAGATTATGAGAATATTAAAAGCTTATCTGGCATCCAGACTATTACATCTGAACACAACAACAGTGGTAATTCAAAACCATTTTAAAAAATACAATGCCTACCTTTTGAATTCATTTCCACACATTTCTCTTCACCGTAAGCATCATTTGGTTCATTTAAGTTCCAGGAAACATAAGTAAGAGGGTTCAAGTCTGACCATCTATCGACAAATAAAATATATAACATTTTAACAAATCAATTTGTTCTGAGGACAGTTCCCTGCTATGAATCTGTGATGTGATAGGGCCATTACATTTTGTAGGTCTGAATGCATGTGGACTAGATGGCCAGTCTTTCCCTCACTAAGCGAGACAATAAACATAGCATCAAACCCTTCTCCAACCAAGCTCATGTGGTTATCAGCATAGCTCCCTATCATCTAGGCTAATGCACCTCATCATCATCATCATCATGTGCCATGCCAGCTGGTGTAGGTTTTTATGACTCTCCTCAGACCTCGGTCGTTGGTTTTCTGGATCAATTTCTGGATCAACTCTACTGATGATATTCCTCCATGCCACCGTCACAATCCATCTTGCATCATTTCTCTTGGTCGCAGGTCAGCATGGTCGAATGGGTAAGAACGCATGTTCTTAAACATCCGTTGTGCTGATGCTGAGGTAAGCGGTTCAACCCCTACACCGGACAGCTGGACTAAAATGCTGACCTGTCATCCTTGACTTGGGGATGTAAATTACAAGTACCTCTGAAGTCGGAGTGGGTTCGCCTGATGGCAATGGACAGTGTTAATAAGGAAAGCTGTTAATAAGGAAGATAGCAATAGAGAAACTACAAAATACCAGCCATACCTGTAGTGATATTGACAGATGCAAAATCAGTAATAGAGGCGCTCCTGTCTGGGAAATTACCAGTTCTAAGGACACTACTTTCTGAACTTAGCAGTCAGCATAAAGTCACCATACAGTGTTACCATCCCACTGTGGAGTACCCGAAAACGACAGAGCTTATCGATTGGCTAAAGAAGGAGCAAAAGAAGAACAGCCTGATGTGCCCATTACATTCCACCAAAAGAAACGAATGATCAAATTAGTCAGAAGGCCATCAAACCCTACTCAAGACGACTACCACGTTATGGACAGACCAGAACAGGTCATTATTCTGCGCCTCAGAACAGGACACAATAGATTACGCAACCACATGTACACATAATTCAAGATTGGTGACTCAGCCATGTGCACATGTGGTTTGGCATCGCAGACAGCAGAGCACATACTCCAGGACTGCCCAAACTACAACATATCCAGGTGAGCCTTCTGGCCTAGAGAGACAACAGTGGAAGATAAACTATGGACCGCTGAGTGAACTAAAAAAGACTGTTAGATTCATACAAGAGACAACATTGCAGTTATAGACATATTTCAAGCAAACGAAAGAAGAAGAAGAAGAAGGAAAGCTAATCGACACGCAAAATTAAGTCCATCATTACTATAAATAGTGTGTATGGACTACGCTTGAGTTCAAAGCGAGCGAGCGCAAAAAAAATTTCTCTTGGTCTGCTTCTGCCTCTCTTCCCCTCGATCTTTCCAGTTGTCATGTTTTCTAATATCTCTTTTCTCATCACATGACCAAAGAAAGCTTTGCACCTGCTAAATAAAATTTGTGATAAGATGTATTTGAAATTTGTAATTTTTTTATACAGGGACCACTGAGGTCGCAAGACATCACACTAGCCAGGACTTTGGGGTACCTCTGTGTAATGTGGCATATATAGAAAATTATTTCGGATTACACCTGCTGCATATTTAGAAGAAACTCTTTGGAGATGTCAACAACCTCAAGTTGACTGCTGCTTTCTTTAAACATATTTAGGTTGACATCTAAAGGTGTACAAAGAAGAAGAAAGAAGATAATACTAATTTCAGGGGCAGAAAATCTACTTGGCAGTGGCTATTTCCTCTCCATGTATACTAGAAATATTCTTGCTTTGGGAAGTTGGTCCACTACATGCACATAATGCTGAACTTACCCAAACGTCTCCACGTCAAGATCATTGAGCCCAATCCAGAAGTTGTTGGTGGAGATCTTGTTAGCCTAAGGACATAAGAAAATTACTTCTTTCTTGTTATGCTGTTTAATCAGTCAGAAAACATGTTTTAGGATGCTGTGTATTGTTAATTGGATTCTTGCCTGCCTTCCCAGTGATCACACAGGTTTGAATCCACACAGGGATAATTTTAATTGACCTGAGCCTAAACCCAGCCTAAAACTGGCACCAGGAAATTCTTGTAAAGTAAAAATGACCAGCATTACACTGACTACAGCACCTACCGAGTGCTGATTGGTTTATAAATATAAGGTGTATTTTATATGAATGTGCAGTGTTTGAAAATATTGCCAGTTCAAGTTTTGCATTCACCCTCTGTAACGTTCATGCAACATAATAGGTAAATACAAAACTTGGACCGGCAATATTTTCAACACACTGCACAGTCATTAAAATGAACTGTAAATGGGTATGTACAACATGCCTTAAGGCATGTAAAGGTCTTTTACTTTTTCTTTACTGTGCACTGCCTATACTTGTTGAGTTGAGTTGAGCTGAGTAGAGCAAGGGTGGAGCTGAGTAGAGCAAGGGTGGAGCTGAGTAGAGCAAGGGTGGAGCTGAGTATAGCCAGGGTGGAGCTGAGTAGAGCAAGGGTGGAGCTGAGTAGAGCAAGGGCGGAGCTGAGTAGAGCAAGGGTGGAGCTGAGTAGAGCAAGGGTGGAGCTGAGTATAGCCAGGGTGGAGCTGAGTAGAGCCAGGGTGGAGCTGAGTAGAGCAAGGTGGAGATGCGTAGAGCAAGGGTGGAGCTGAGTAGAGCAAGGGTGGAGCTGAGTCAAAAACTGGCATCACTGCACTTGGGACATGGTCATACGTGTTCTGTCATCTTCAACAGCCAGTGAAGAGTCCCAATACTAATGGTACCAGTAGCAGTCTGATTATGTGTCCATCTGGCCTTTCCTCTGAGTCCTGAGTGTCAGCCAGATCCTCTGGTCACTCCCTGCAGCAACATTCTCTCCAGGCCGTGATGATCTATCTGTTCTTCCACACTATACACATGATACCAAAGGGCCTCGACCACATCTGCCTTATCATGCACCAATACCTCAGCAAGAGTGCAGACCCAGCCAATCTGCTCGTTTCCCCCCACACCAGCATGTCCTGGGGAAAAAATCCAATAGATACTCTCTATTTTTCATTGTTGAATGGAAGCCTGCCACTCTGTCCACAGCATGCCTGTCTTCACCTTTCCCCTTGCCTATATTTGTTTAGGCCTGTGAATCATGAACACTGAATGAGAGTAAAAAGGAACAAGGTCACAGAGATGTGGTTTCTCTGTAGAATGCTACGAATTCCATGGACAGCTAAGAATACCAATAACCTGAACAGAAGGTTTCAAGCTGTAATGGTCTATGATAGAAGGGTTCAAGTTGTAATGATCTGTGACAAAAGGGTTCAAGTTTTAAAAGTCTATGATAGAAGGGTTCAAGTTATAATGATCTATGATAGAGGGGTTCAAGTTATAATGGTCGATGATAGAAGGGTTCAAGTTATAATGGTCTGCGACAGAAGAGTCCAAGTTGTAATGGTCTGTCACAAAAGGGTTCAAGTTATAATAGTCTATGACAGAAGGGTTCAAGTTGTAATTGTCTGTGACAGAAGAGCTCAATTTAAAATAGTCTATGACAAAAGGGTTCAAGTTTAAATGGTCTATGACAGAAGGGTTCAAGGTGTAATGGTCTATGACAGAAAGGTTCACGTTATAATGGTCTGTGACAGAAAGGTTCACGTTATAATGGTCTGTGACAGAAAGGTTCACGTTATAATGGTCTGTGACAGAAAGGTTCACGTTATAATGGTCTGTGACAGAAAGGTTCATATTATAATGGTCTGTGGCAGAAGTTGTTCAATTAACAACTGTGTAAAGTGACATCAATCTAATTAAAGTAACATCAATCTCAGACAAAAGACAAGAAGCAGTAATTAATCACAACAGTAACTGGGACAGAGGGTATTAATATGAATTAAGTGAAATCCACCACCAACCAAACACCATTCTACACACCCTGAAGTGTATCAGGTATATGATGCTGGCGCCCCATACTTTTATTGACCAACTACAGATGAGTAATGTGGTCCCACCGGTTGTCTTTACCACTCGGGACATTTCCTATGACCCATTTTAGGTTGGGTCGATGTCTAAGCCCAAATCAGTTTAAACCAGTGGTTCTCAACCTTTTTTGGCCCGTGCCCCCTTCACCATATTTTCAGAACGTCATTCCCCCCCCCCCCCCCCCCACCCTTTCGTATTTTCTACCTAAAAATTCCGCCCCCGCCCCTACACAGTATATGTAATAATGGAAGCTAAATTTAATAGCACATACTAAAACATGATTTGTGGGTCTACTTACTTTATAAAATGAATTTTAGAAGGGTGAGACGCACAGAACCATAAAGTACAAAGGGAAAAGCAATATCAAGTAATCGGTTCTTGTATTAACCCGATCTGGAAATAATCTTAACCCTCCCCCCCCCCCTCCCCTGAGAACCACTGGTTTAAACAAACTGTCTTGAGCACAAGACCATGGTCCAGGCAAACAAGCAAGTGGCTACTGTGCTACTGTAGCTCACAGAAGTGAAGTACTTATGACTAAACACAAGAATTAGCTTGAATAATAGAACGACAGAAGTCACGGTAATATCAAAGAAACAGATTATGCCTAAGTGTGCAATTAAAGTGACATTATTTAGGGGCAAGTGCATAAATTCAGATGTCATGGATAACATCAGATAGATGATGCGTCACAGCTATAAAGAACAGAATTGGACAAGCAAACACTGAATTCTATCAAATGAAGAACATTTTGTGCAATAAGTCCTTATCCTTGAAAGTTATAAAGAATTCTTGCATGTTACACAGAACCAATTTTAGTTAGTTAGTTAGTTAGTTAGTTAGTCGTAGTTCCAACCTCATAGCAACGGGTTGCCCCATTATGCTCCGTTCCTGTGCCAGTGAATATCGCACAAAACGCTCCCCACTGCCCAATGTGAAAAGTGGAAAAGACAGGAGTCTCGGCAAACAACAGCCCGCACAGATACACTGTGCATAATGCCGCCGCCAGAATGTCAACACAATAGTCCCCAACAAAACACCCAGTTCATCTCTGATGGAATCGGCAGTCATTTTCCCATCTGGATGTTTCCTAGATGTTCACCCACACAGTCCACGAAAATACAGTTCATCGTCGATGGCAGTGGCAGTCAACCAGAAGCCCAGCAGCCACGCATTTCTGCATAAGGCAAAAACCGGTCAACTCTGGGACATAGCCATCTACCATCGCTTCGAACATGCAGTCACGTTCCAAAAATCCTCAGGCAGATTCAAAAGCATTTCACACGAAACCCACAGCTCACAGTGTCGCGCCATGCACTCACTCAGTAGCAGGGTGACGGAACCATCAAGCCTCCTTAGTCTCCTCTTACGACATGTGTGGTAGGCTACAGTGTTGCTATTCTTTGCTTCCCTTATGGGCCCGGGCAACACACGGAAGAGAACCAATTTTAACAATGGCTGTGAATCCTGGACAATTAGCAATCAAGCAAAAAAAATCCCAGGAAGCCTTAGAGATGTGGTTTTATAGAAGAATGAAGAAAATTAATTGGACAGCCAAAATGAGCAATCTGGACATTTTGAGGGAAGCTGAGTCTCAAAGACAACTTATCACAAACATCAGAAAGAGGCAGTCATCGTCTTTTGGCCACATTATGAGAAGACAAAAACTGGAACATGTGACAACTGGAAGGATTTGTGGAAAGAGAGATGAGGAAGACAGTGTGAGAAAATTCTTGACAGTTTTGTGTCACTGCACGAAATGGAGTCAACACACGAATTGATCATGGCCGCCATAGATCACAATTTGTGGAGAAGCATGATCACCCACACCAGCCAGCAAAGCACTGGATGATGACAACGATGATGATGATGACGACGATGATGACAAACACCATATCTGATTAACTGCAAGCCTTTTTTACTCACCATCACTGTGAGGAAACCATTTTACTCACCATCACTGTGAGGAAACCATTTTACTCACCATTATAGTGAGGAAACCATTTTACTCACCATTATAGTGAGGAAACCATTTTACTCACCATCACTGTGAGGAAACCATTTTACTCACCATTATAGTGAGGAAACCATTTTACTCACCATCACTGTGAGGAAACCATTTTACTCACCATCACTGTGAGGAAACCATTTTACTCACCATTATAGTGAGGAAACCATTTTACTCACCATCACTGTGAGGAAACCATTTTACTCACCATTATAGTGAGGAAACCATTTTACTCACCATCACTGTGAGGAAACCATTTTACTCACCATCATTGTGAGGAAACCATTTTACTCACCATCATTGTGAGGAATCCATTTTACTCACCATCACTGTGAGGAAACCATTTTACTCACCATCATTGTGAGGAAACCATTTTACTCACCATCATTGTGAGGAATCCATTTTACTCACCATCACTGTGAGGAAACCATTTTACTCACCATCATTGTGAGGAAACCATTTTACTCACCATTATAGTGAGGAAACCATTTTACTCACCATCATTGTGAGGAAACCATTTTACTCACCATTATAGTGAGGAAACCATTTTACTCACCATTATAGTGAGGAAACCATTTTACTCACCATCACTGTGAGGAAACCATTTTACTCACCATTATAGTGAGGAAACCATTTTACTCACCATTATAGTGAGGAAACCATTTTACTCACCATTATAGTGAGGAAACCATTTTACTCACCATTATAGTGAGGAAACCATTTTACTCACCATTATAGTGAGGAAACCATTTTACTCACCATCATTGTGAGGAAACCATTTTACTCACCATCACTGTGAGGAAACCATTTTACTCACCATCACTGTGAGGAAACCATTTTACTCACCATCATTGTGAGGAAACCATTTTACTCACCATCATTGTGAGGAATCCATTTTACTCACCATCACTGTGAGGAAACCATTTTACTCACCATCATTGTGAGGAAACCATTTTACTCACCATCATTGTGAGGAAACCATTTTACTCACCATTATAGTGAGGAAACCATTTTACTCACCATCACTGTGAGGAAACCATTTTACTCACCATTATAGTGAGGAAACCATTTTACTCACCATCACTGTGAGGAAACCATTTTACTTACCATCATTGTCAGGAAACCATTTTACTCACCATCACTGTGAGGAAACCATTTTACTCACCATCATTGTGAGGAAACCATTTTACTCACCATCACTGTGAGGAAACCATTTTACTCACCATCACTGTGAGGAAACCATTTTACTCACCATCATTGTGAGGAATCCATTTTACTCACCATCATTGTGAGGAAACCATTTTACTCACCATCATTGTGAGGAAACCATTTTACTCACCATCACTGTGAGGAAACCATTTTACTCACCATCATTGTGAGGAAACCATTTTACTCACCATCACTGTGAGGAAACCATTTTACTCACCATTATAGTGAGGAAACCATTTTACTCACCATCACTGTGAGGAAACCATTTTACTCACCATCATTGTCAGGAAACCATTTTACTCACCATCACTGTGAGGAAACCATTTTACTCACCATCATTGTGAGGAATCCATTTTACTCACCATCACTGTGAGGAAACCATTTTACTCACCATCATTGTGAGGAAACCATTTTACTCACCATCATTGTGAGGAAACCATTTTACTCACCATCACTGTGAGGAAACCATTTTACTCACCATCATTGTGAGGAAACCATTTTACTCACCATCACTGTGAGGAAACCATTTTACTCACCATCACTGTGAGGAAACCATTTTACTCACCATCATTGTGAGGAAACCATTTTACTCACCATCATTGTGAGGAATCCATTTTACTCACCATCACTGTGAGGAAACCATTTTACTCACCATCATTGTGAGGAAACCATTTTACTCACCATCATTGTGAGGAATCCATTTTACTCACCATCACTGTGAGGAAACCATTTTACTCACCATCATTGTGAGGAAACCATTTTACTCACCATCATTGTGAGGAAACCATTTTACTCACCATCACTGTGAGGAAACCATTTTACTCACCATCATTGTGAGGAAACCATTTTACTCACCATTATAGTGAGGAAACCATTTTACTCACCATCATTGTGAGGAAACCATTTTACTCACCATTATAGTGAGGAAACCATTTTACTCACCATTATAGTGAGGAAACCATTTTACTCACCATTATAGTGAGGAAACCATTTTACTCACCATCACTGTGAGGAAACCATTTTACTCACCATTATAGTGAGGAAACCATTTTACTCACCATTATAGTGAGGAAACCATTTTACTCACCATTATAGTGAGGAAACCATTTTACTCACCATCACTGTGAGGAAACCATTTTACTCACCATCATGTGAGGAAACCATTTTACTCACCATCATTGTGAGGAAACCATTTTACTCACCATCACTGTGAGGAAACCATTTTACTCACCATCATTGTGAGGAAACCATTTTACTCAACATTATAGTGAGGAAACCATTTTACTCACCATCATTGTGAGGAAACCATTTTACTCACCATTATAGTGAGGAAACCATTTTACTCACCATCATTGTGAGGAAACCATTTTACTCACCATTATAGTGAGGAAACCATTTTACTCACCATCACTGTGAGGAAACCATTTTACTCACCATTATAGTGAGGAAACCATTTTACTCACCATTATAGTGAGGAAACCATTTTACTCACCATTATAGTGAGGAAACCATTTTACTCACCATTATAGTGAGGAAACCATTTTACTCACCATCATTGTGAGGAAACCATTTTACTCACCATTATAGTGAGGAAACCATTTTACTCACCATTATAGTGAGGAAACCATTTTACTCACCATTATAGTGAGGAAACCATTTTACTCACCATCATTGTGAGGAAACCATTTTACTCACCATCATTGTGAGGAAACCATTTTACTCACCATCATTGTGAGGAAACTATTTTACTCACCATCATTGTGAGGAAACCATTTTACTCACCATCATTGTGAGGAAACCATTTTACTCACCATCATTGTGAGGAAACCATTTTACTCACCATCATTGTGAGGAAACCATTTTACTCACCATCACTGTGAGGAAACCATTTTACTCACCATCATTGTGAGGAAACCATTTTACTCACCATTATAGTGAGGAAACCATTTTACTCACCATCATTGTGAGGAAACCATTTTACTCACCATTATAGTGAGGAAACCATTTTACTCACCATTATAGTGAGGAAACCATTTTACTCACCATTATAGTGAGGAAACCATTTTACTCACCATTATAGTGAGGAAACCATTTTACTCACCATTATAGTGAGGAAACCATTTTACTCACCATTATAGTGAGGAAACCATTTTACTCACCATTATAGTGAGGAAACCATTTTACTCACCATTATAGTGAGGAAACCATTTTACTCACCATTATAGTGAGGAAACCATTTTACTCACCATCATTGTCAGGAATCCATTTTACTCACCATTATAGTGAGGAAACCATTTTACTCACCATTATAGTGAGGAAACCATTTTACTCACCATCACTGTGAGGAAACCATTTTACTCACCATTATAGTGAGGAAACCATTTTACTCACCATCATTGTCAGGAATCCATTTTACTCACCATTATAGTGAGGAAACCATTTTACTCACCATTATAGTGAGGAAACCATTTTACTCACCATCATTGTCAGGAAACCATTTTACTCACCATTATAGTGAGGAAACCATTTTACTCACCATCATTGTCAGGAAACCATTTTACTCACCATTATAGTGAGGAAACCATTTTACTCACCATTATAGTGAGGAAACCATTTTACTCACCATTATAGTGAGGAAACCATTTTACTCACCATCATTGTCAGGAAACCATTTTACTCACCATTATAGTGAGGAAACCATTTTACTCACCATTATAGTGAGGAAACCATTTTACTCACCATCACTGTGAGGAAACCATTTTACTCACCATTATAGTGAGGAAACCATTTTACTCACCATTATAGTGAGGAAACCATTTTACTCACCATCACTGTGAGGAAACCATTTTACTCACCATTATAGTGAGGAAACCATTTTACTCACCATCACTGTGAGGAAACCATTTTACTCACCATCATTGTCAGGAAACCATTTTACTCACCATTATAGTGAGGAAACCATTTTACTCACCATTATAGTGAGGAAACCATTTTACTCACCATCACTGTGAGGAAACCATTTTACTCACCATTATAGTGAGGAAACCATTTTACTCACCATTATAGTGAGGAAACCATTTTACTCACCATCACTGTGAGGAAACCATTTTACTCACCATTATAGTGAGGAAACCATTTTACTCACCATCATTGTCAGGAATCCATTTTCACCATCGCTATTAATGCTGACCAGGTCTGCGCCCACATCCAGACAATTCTGACGAGCCTCAAACCAAGTTGCCAATTCACCAATCCCGAAAGGCGGTCCCATGAAGTAGCAGTTGCTGGCGTACATGATCCAGGAATTATCGCCACACTGCGGTGCTATTGAAGTATTCAAGAATGCAGGCATTTTATTACTGATACATTTTAATCACTAATCAATCAATCAGGTACCATCTGCACAATGAAGGTTGGCTGCAATGGATCTCCAACACTGTCTGTCTCTCTCCCTGACTGTACATTCTGTCAGGCTGATGTTTGTCCATCTTTTGATGTTATCATCCCACTTGTATCACTGTCTACCTCTTGCTCACTTTCCCTCAACCTTTCCCTTCAGTATGTTTTTTATAAGAGTATCATGTCTTTTAATGTGGCCAAAATATTTCACTTGCCTCCATTTTATTTCTTTCATCAGCTCTCTTCATTCCCAGTTTTTCTAGAGCCTCTGTATTTGATTGTTTTTGTTTCCATGAAATACAACATATTCATCTGAATATCCACATCTCCAGGGCCTCTATTCAACTTTGTAGTTGCTTGTTCAATGTCCAGGTTTCCGCTACATACATTATCTAAATTCATGTTGTTTGCTTCAGCAATAAGGTTGTATAATAATAATAACTAAAGAAAACATTGTAAAATCATTTAATGCAAGGTCCTAGCAAACAAGTAAGGTCAAGGACCCTTTGACATGCCTTAAAGCCCTTTGGGCATTTGGAACAGGACCCATAACTGTAAAGTCCAATCAGCATTCAGTGAGTGATGTGATCTGTAATAAGATGGCCGTCTTTACTTTCTCAGATATTTCTTGGTACCAGTTTTAGACTGGGTTGATCTGGGAGCCTAGGCCAATCAAAAGATTGTAATCTGCCCCAATGTGGATTGAACCCATGACCCCCTGTTTCCCCCCCCCCTCCCCCAGAAAGGTTAAACCGGTCAACAAATGCCTGAAGAAATCGGATGTGTCTGCCGAAAGGTGCAAATATCGCAGCTGTGCTGTAAACAGGCACAACACAATTATATTTTTTAAAAAGCATTCCGGATGAACTTAGAAGAAAAAGAACTCATGACCCCTGGGCCACAGGCGAGCTTGTAACGTTTGCGTTACCACGGCTCCTTCAAGCTGTTATTTATTATTATTTTTCACCAAGGGTCTGTGATCTGATAGTGCCATCACATTTCGTAGTCCTCTACACATTGAGGAATATGTGACCAGTCTTTCCCTCACTTCATGAGGCGCGGGCATCGAACCCTCATCTGGATGAGGTGAAAAATTGGTTGAAGGCCACATCTAAAAAAGTGTTTCTTAGAAAGTGTCTACAAGCTAATGGACTTGTGGGTCAAGTGTGTTGTCAGGCGGGAGAACTATGTTGAGACATCACACACATAAAATGTCTGGTCCAGACCATTGTAAAAAGGTTATTCATAAAATTCTTGTTATTTAATGACTTCCCCTCATAGATTCTTGATTTCCATCAGTTGTAGCCCTTGAGGCAATCGATCTGTTTCCGTATGCAAGGGGTGATCACGTGTATACAGAAATGTATCTCTCAACCTTAGTATTTCCCCAATTCTTCTGTACCAAACTAATCATACGTTTCTGAGAACTATTGTGCTATTTATTTTAATGGCTAGACACAAATTATGCCCATATTCTTTAGTTGTGGACTCAGGTGGAGGATAGACCTGACTAATAAAGATACCGTTTGTAGGGATGTCTAGCTGGCTAGGGGTCAAAGGCCTTGTTCCTTCAGTGAGGCATTTATAAGCAGCAGACCCAAATCCTGGTGTAGGCAAAATGTTTCAACCTTTATATTGTCTAATGTATCCTCCAAACAGTGTTCTTTGGTCATGTGATGAGAAGACAGGCATTGGAGAACATCATGACAACTTGAAAGATCGAGAGAAAGAGAGGCAGAGGCAGATCAAGAGACATGATGCTGGATGGATTGAGACAGTGGCATGGAGGAATATCATCAGCAGAGTTGATCCAGAAAACCAAAGACCAAGATCTGTGGAAAGTCATGAAAGCCTACGCCAGGCAGCATAGCATTTGATGATGATGAATGTATCCTCTAATCTCTAGTTCTTTCCTCAGCTTCTATGAGTGTCGATCAATACCTGAGAAAGTAATTCTCAAGCTACATACCGTGATTAGCCACTCCTAATACTTTAACCATTTTAGCTGTCTTAAGATTAGTATGTTATGTTTGTAGTACGCAATGAATGTAATTTCCCAGTACAGAACGAGGCAAAGAAATTATAACTGTTTTATTATAGCCATAGCTAAATTCAGGAGTTCCTCCAGAAGGAATGGGCTAACAGTCAGTTCTACACATAAACATCTGAATTAAGAAATCATTATCATCAAGTGCTTAAAACCATATTCTAAAATATGCCGTTAGTGGAAAGATGAAGTCAACCGCGCAAGAGGGTGGCAACAGTTTAAATGGCAATAAAACAACAAAAGATGGACTGGAAAAAGATTGTATGATGGTGAGAGACAGAAAATACTGGAGATCAACCTCAGATGACCTGTGATATGGTGCAACTGTTCTGATCAGAATAACTATCTCTCAACAATTACAATCTGAATTAGCATGACACATTGATGTACCCTTTGCATACCAACAAAAGAAAACAATGATCAAATTCATTAGAAAGCCACCAAAACCTGCTCAAGATGTCTACCACCTTATGGACAGACCAGAACAAATCATTATTCTGCACCCCAGAATGGGACACAATAGATTACACAACCACATGTATACAAAATTAAAGATTGGCGAATCAGCCATGTGGATTGGCACCGCAGACAGTAGATCACATGCTTCAAGATTGCTCAAAATATAACATATAATTGCTCAAAATATAACATATATTGGCAAACCTTCTGGCCTGGAGACACAACAGTGGGAGATAAACTCTATGGACCACTGAGTGAACTAAACAAGACAGTGAAGTTCATACAAGAGACAACATTGCAGTTATAGTTAATCTGCATGAAAATGAAAAAAAGAATAAGAAGAAAACATGACATTTGTTGTTATATTGAAAGTTGTTTAAAAATATTGTATTACATTTTGGCTGCATATTGCTATCAGCAAGGCACAAGAAGAAGAAAGGGAATGTTTTATACAACCATACTCATTTTATACCAGGGTTTTTAATAATTATAACCAAGACAAAATGAAACAAAAGATTAGTAGAAGTTAACACATGGACAACTCTTAACAACTCCTGAAAATATTCACCTCAAATACCAATCGCTCCACATTAAAAGTTTAAAAACAGTGATTGTAAAAATATCCTATTTCTCCTTCATATCAGACCTCCATGTTAATGTCTCTAGTAAAAGCAACAGTCAGTTTCAGGTTCATGACATTGTTGTGCAGTTTTTAGTGGAAGGAAGTTGGCTGATGGCATATTTGTGTTCGCTGATTACTGTAAATTAGGCTGGGCTGCAGCAGGTGACTGGGCATCATGTGATTATTGCCACACACACAATGATCCAATGAACCTACCTTGAACTTGTGATACAGATGATGTTTCAATGTGTTATGTCCTGTTCACCTGACCTTGCCTTGAAAGTTGATAGTAAGCATCACTTTTCATGTGGTTTATCTCATGTGAAGCTTTTTATAAAAATGTGTTGTGTAATAAGTAGTTCTTGGATCATTTTGTTATAGACTACTACCCAGCTTTACAACTTAATCTACTTCCTTGGTGCTGGCAGGTTGCAGTTGGCTGGTATCTATTGAATTCTTCATTTGCTGAAATGTTGGTCAAGTTTTCAAGGGAGAGAATCATATCATTTAGTCCTTTGTCTCTAGTTGTTTTGCTGGACAATTATTATTGACAGAGCAGAAGTAAACATCAGTCTCATAGATACATTTTCAAAACCACAAGTTAACACAAATTACTTACTTATATAGCCAGTGGGAGGTGGGTGGGCTGTGGCAATTACTGATCCTAAAAACATAAATATACACTTTAAACAGGGAAGCCATAACCAAAATAATTAATTGTATATTATTTTATTTTTAAAATTAGATCAAAATATATTTCAGTGCAAAATGTGTTGCATTAAAAAAGATAAACATTGACTGTTGCAAGAGAAAGTTCATAAAAAAAATTAGGATGCAGGCAGGACGTTAAAATCTTGCACTGATATAACACAGGTGTGTGCCTAACATGAACAGGTAAACAAAACCGATAGATCAGAATCTTGAAAAGGAGGTTAAATGGTCGAATTGAAAAGAGTTCTATTTCTTAAACACCCAGTGTGCTGATGCTAAGCTAGGGGGTTCAGCCCTTACACCAGTCAGTAGGACTAAATTGTTGACTTCTCATCCTTGACTTGGGGATGTAAATTACAAGTACCTCTAAAGTCATAGTGGGTCCGCCTGATGGTGAGGGACACTGGTAATAGATATCAGCATACAGACACCAGCGATGGTTCAATGTGTTGTAAAGACAGTTTTATTTGGGTTAATGCACCAACATCTTTGTTCCTGTTAACTTTAATATGCACACACAAAATTCTACAATTAGAACACATAAACATATCAGTTCAGTTTTTAAAACAGAAATAGTGTCTCTTAAGTTAGTACTTAAACATTTGCATGTACAAAGATGGTTTTAGAGTAAATATTTTTATAGTAAAGAGAAACAAACACAAACCTCGAGGAATTTGGCAGATATAGCTGTAGGGCATGTAACAGTAATCATCATTCCAGGCATTCGGTCTAATGACCCAAGCAACACAGTCTTCTCTGAGAAGTCAGAGGAAACATGGCAGTTATTTTTAAAATATATGTGATATGATCAGATATGATTTGCGGTCATTAAACAATATTTGTTACATGTTAAGACATGATACTATTATGTTATTTTCTTTTTCCGCGGCATGCAGTCTCCCGTAATGAGTCTCCAACACTCTCAATCACTGTAGTGTAGCTTCCTATTAACTGCACTAACGCACCCATCATGATCAGTGTAGCTCCCTATTGACTATACTAACACACCCACCATAATCAATGCAGCAGCCTACTGACTATACTAAAGCACCAACCATAATCAGTGTAGCAACCTATTGACTATACTAAAGCACCCACCATAATCAGTGTAGCTCCCTATTGACTATACTAAAGCACCCACCATAATCAGTGCAGCAGCCTATTGACTATACTAAAGCACCAACCATAATCAGTGTAGCTCCCTATTAACTACACTAACACACCCACCATAATCAGTGTAGCTCCTTATTAACTACACTAACACACCCACCATAATCAGTGTAGCTCCCTATTAACTACACTAACACACCAACCATAATCAATGTAGCTCCTTATTAACTACACTAACACACCCACCATAATCAGTGTAGCAGCTCCTTATTAACTACACTAACACACCCACCATAATCAGTGTAGCAGCTCCTTATTAACTACACTAACACACCCACCATAATCAGTGTAGCTCCCTATTAACTACACTAACACACCCACCATAATCAGTGTAGCAGCTCCTTATTAACTACACTAATACAACCACCATAATCAGTGTAGCTCCTTATTAACTACACTAACACACCCACCATAATCAGTGTAGCTCCCTATTAACTACACTAACACACCCACCATAATCAGTGTAGCTCCTTATTAACTACACTAACACACCACCATAATCAGTGAAGCTCCCTATTAACTACACTAACACACCCACCATAATCAGTGTAGCTCCCTATTAGCTACACTAACACACCCACCATAATCAGTGTAGCTCCTTATTAACTACACTAACACACCCACCATAATCAGTGTAGCTCCCTATTAACTACACTAACACACCCACCATAATCAGTGTAGCTCCCTATTAACTACACTAACACACCCCCATAATCAGCGTAGCTTCCTATTAACTACACTAATGCACCCACCATAATCAGTGTAGCTCCCTATTAACTACACTAACACACCCACCATAATCAGTGTAGCTCCCTATTAACTACACTAACACACCCACCATAATCAGTGTAGCTCCCTATTAACTACACTAACACACCCACCATAATCAGTGTAGCTCCCTATTGACTACTCTAACACACCCACCATAATCAGTGAAGCTCCCTATTGACTACACTAACACACCCACCATAATCAGTGAAGCTCCCTATTGACTACACTAACACACCCACCATAATCAGTGAAGCTCCCTATTGACTACACTAACACATCCACCATAATCAGTGTAACTCCCTATTGACTACACTAACACACCCACCATAATCAGTGAAGCTCCCTATTGACTACACTAACACACCCACCATAATCAGTGTAGCTCCCTATTGACTACACTAACACACCCACCATAATCAGTGAAGCTCCCTATTGACTACACTAACACACCCACCATAATCAGTGTAGCTCCCTATTGACTACACTCACACACCCACCATAATCAGTATAGCTCCCTATTGACTACACTAATGCACCCACCATAATCAGTGTAGCGCCCTAAAAACTACACTAACTAACCCACCATAATCAGTGTAGCTCCCTATTGACTATACTCACGCACCCACCATAATCAGTGAAGCTCCCTATTAACTACACTAGTGCACCCACCATAATCAGTGAAGATCCCTATTGACTACACTAACACACCCACCATAATCAGTGTAGCTCCCTATTAACTACACTAACACACCCACCATAATCAGTGTAGCTCCCTATTAACTACACTAACACACCCACCATAATCAGTGTAGCTCCCTATTAACTACACTAACACACCCACCATAATCAGTGTAGCTCCTTATTAACTATACTAACACACCCACCATAATCAGTGTAGCTCCTTATTAACTACACTAACACACCCACCATAATCAGTGTAGCTCCTTATTAACTACACTAACACACCCACCATAATCAGGTAGCTCCCTATTAACTACACTAACACACCCACCATAATCAGTGTAGCTCCCTATTAACTACACTAATGCACCCACCATAATCAGTGTAGCGCCCTAAAAACTACACTAACTAACCCACCATACCAGAATGACAAATGCTATAAATATCTTTTATTGGTTGTTAGTTGTATATCCTTTACAGGACAGGGCAGTTAACCCCAGCATTTTTTGGCTGCTTGTGATTTCTTGGCAAGTTGCCTTTCAGTAGGTTTCCATTGCTTTCTGAACAACTGGCACTCATACCTTTGTATGGGAAACCATGACAAAGCGGTCTTCTTTCCAATCGCCTGTAGCTGTGCTTCGAATGGTTATGTGATATTGCAAATTGCATCTGTATCCCTTTCACCCAGAGCAAAATTAAGTGTGAAATGCAATCTATTCAGCCTGCTCTTTAATATTTCCAACAGCTGAAGAATTTTTAATGTGTGTAATGTGCAGACTGGTCCACAGAGTTGTTTGCTCATGTCTGAGATGGCATCTGTTATTTTTGTCCTAGGCTATTGTTATCATATGTCAGACAAGTCTAATACCAAAATAATTACCTGTTCAGATTGTTGTCAGGTTCTTTTGCTGCCCATTTTGAATACAGGAACGGAGAGTTGTCTGCCCAGACATATCCTTCACATAAGAGAAATATATAGAAATGTACAGAAACAGGCGAAAGTCAGAACAATAATTTAAAATACCCTGTAATTCTCTATAAGTATTTCTTTCATTTCTTTTTCTATCCTGGGTTCTGGATGCAAGTTGTGGTCAGTGGAGGGTTAAAACTAAACACATTACAGTTTATGACCTTACATTCTTACAATCTCCAATGATGTCAACAAATACTCATTTTTAAAATGGTTTTACAATGTTTTTTTTCTTTTGCACTCAATGTCTTCGTGCTTGTGTTTATACCAACAACATCCTGTTCAACCCTTCTGGGTTATAACTGGAATATACAATGTCTATTAATCATTTCAGATAATTAATTGTTATGTTTGTTTATTATGTCTTTCAGGCACTTGTGATATTTGTGTTATGCTCCACATCTTTATCATAGTGATAGTGAATATACATGCACAGTCTCTACTATATTATTATCTGTAATGAAGATACAAAAACAATCAAAAGATTCATGTTTTTTTAGTGCGTACATTCAACTAAAAACTTAACAATTAACTCATTAACTGCCATGGGATGATTAATTGTCTTAAGTGACTTCCCATATACACCATGGGTTAACATATCGCTGAAATGTTGTCATTGCAATATAATATAGCATGCATGCTACCATATTAACAACTTTCAACTGTGTCACACCCCTACTTCCATTTTCTGCTGTCCATTTTTGTTTGGTCCAAACCTAATTTTTATTTGGCACTGAATCCATTAAAGGATGCATAAGTTTTCACTGTTAATAAGAATGAGGAAAAGAGTGTTAAATTCCTATACAGAACCTGCATTATTGTATGCATGTGAAACATGGTCAATAAGAATGAGGAAAAGAGTGTTAAATTCCTATACAGAACCTACATTATTGTATGCATGTGAAACATGGTCAATAAGAATGAGGACAATAGTGTTAAATCCCTATACAGAACCTACATTATTGTATGCATGTGAAACATGGTCAATAAGAATGAGGAAAAGAGTGTTAAATTCCTATACAGAACCTACATTATTGTATGCATGGTCAATAAGAATGAGGACAAGAATGTTAAATTCCTATACAGAACCTACATTATTGTATGCATGTGAAACATGGTCAATAAGAATGAGGAAAAGTGTTAAATTCCTATACAGAATCTACATTATTGTATGCATGTGAAACAATAAGAAGGGGATGACGAGTGCTGAGCTGACACCGAATGAATATTGAATATAATTAAGGAACTCGACAAAAGGCAAGACGCATTGATACACATGAACATTTCAGCAAAGCCTTTATCAATGAATATGTTTTTAAAAAAAATTATTTTGTTCACTGATAAAGACTTTGGTTGAAACATTTGCTTATATCCTTGGGTGTCTTCCCTCTTGTTGAGCTCCTTAGTTATATTCTGTGTTAATTTACTTTTCATGTTTCCTTTGAATGTTTTTAATATACTCACCCCCTTCAGTATCTCTGTCATTCAAGCCAATCCATACGGTGCCTACTGTTGTAAAAGAACTGGGAATATAATAAACAGCAGACATCAGCAAAATTATATCTCCAAAACAATGTTTTCCCATAGTTGATTTGAACATTAAAGACACAAATAATAAATTGTACAATTTATTGCCTGGCAAAGATGGCAGAAGCCAAGGCTATTCATGCAGAAAAGCCAACTTTGCGATAACAAAAAGACATCACAGTCAATTAAAATTACTGTGTTAAACAATTCAAATTACTGTGTGAATATGTGTTTTATATTTTAGCTTGAAGTATTTATCTTTTTGCTTTAGTTAATGTTGTGTGAATTCTGCAGATTGCCCCTAACGAGATTCAGCTAAAAATGCCAGGCAATAAATTGTGCAAACTTTGAACCATGGACAGGGGTCGCACCTATTAGAATGAGGTTAGTGTTGAGACTTTCCTGCCAACCCAGTACCAAAGTACCACCTAGATGAGTACTGTACTGCAGAGTTGTCCTTCCCCTAGCCAAGCTCAAAAACTAGCAGGGTGTGCAATACAGTACTGGGGCTTCACATCTGTGGTGAGGCACGTTAGGATGTAACCACAGCATGACTGAGCATGTAACCAAAACAGGTACAGGGGCTTCACATCTTCGGAGAGGCACGTTAGGATGTAACCACAGCATGATTGAGCACAGCGTATATGATGAAGTGGCTAGGATTAGACATAGATTAATCATGTTTCCATATTTCCCCCTTGGGTTTAGGTTAGACCTAGATTAATCATGTTTCCATATTTCCTCCTTGGGTTAGGTTAGACCTAGATTTATCATGTTCCCATATTTCCCCTGTGGGTTTAGGTTAGACCTAAATTAATCATGTTTCCATATTTCCCCCTTGGGTTTAGGTTAGACATAGATTAATCATGTTTCCATATTTCCCCCTTGGGTTTAGGTTAGACCTAGATTAATCATGTTTCCATATTTCTCCCTTGGGTTTAGGTTAGACCTAGATTAATCATGTTTCCATATTTCCCCCTTGGGTTTCGGTCCGTCCGTCTGTCCGCCCATCCATCCATTCATTCATTCATTCATTCATTCATTCATTAAGTAGCATGTCCTTTGCAGAACCTCGCTCCCTTAACAACCTTCCGGAAAACTTCTCGATCACAAGCAAGATGTCCCGCGTCTGATGCACCCATCTGGAGATCATCCGCCACATCCTGCACCCATTTTCTCTTTAGTCTTTCTCTTCCTCTCTTCCCAGGCATATATCCCTCCATTATTGTTCTCTCCAAACTTTCATGACGTTTAAAGTATGGATGCATTTGTTCTTTTCTTTACCCAAGATATTCTTATAACCCATCTATCACATTTATATTCAAAGGCATTTATGTGCTGTTCAGCTTGTTTAGTAAGTGTCCTGGTCTCACAGACGTATGTTGCAATGGGAAAGATGCATGCTCTTAAAAATCTAATTTGTTTAGTTTTATCTGTCCCACTCCATAATTTATTCAGTTGTTTTAGTCTTTGAAGAGCAACTGATAGTCGTCGTTTAATTTCTTTCATTGTGTCACCATTGTTGGTAATCAATGACCCAAGATATTCAAAATTGTCCACCATTTCCAATCTTTCCTCATTAACATATATTTCTTTCTCTATAGTAGTAATGACTTAAAAACAATAAGGCAACTGGGACTGATGGAATTGCTACTGAATTTATAAAGGCAGGTGGCCATGCATTACATCTAAAGCTATACGAACTAATAATACAAATCTGGAGGACAGAAGAATTACCCCATGACTGGAAAGAGTCATTATTGATACCTATCTTTAAGAAAGGAGACAAGTTCCAATGTGGAAATTATAGAGGAATATCACTACTGTCCACAAGCTATAAGATACTATCCGCAGTATTACTAAATAGACTAAAACCATATTCAGAAGACATATTAGGTGACTACCAGGCGGGTTTTAGACAAAACAGATCAACAATAGATCAGATATTTATCTTACGACAAATAGCCAAAAAAAATTGGGAATATAAAAGAGATCTCCATAACATTTTTGTGGATTTTAAAAAGGCTTATGATAGTGTCCATAGGAATAGTCTATGGAATGCTATGCAGGAATTTGGAATACCAAGGAAGTTAATCAACATGACCAGACTATGCATGGAAGATACTTATAATATAGTAACATATAAAGGCAGGAAATCAGACCCCTTCCAAATAACATCTGGCTTGAAACAGGGTGATGCACTATCGCCACTACTCTTCAATCTGGCTCTAGAGAAAGTTGTAAGGAAGGTAAAGGAGGAATGTGATATTGGAGGAACATCCAAGCTGCTTGGTTATGCAGATGATATAGATATTATAGGGCAAAATGAACAAAAGACATTGGAAATATTGACTCACTTAAAGGAAAAAGCCCGGCAGATGGGGCTGGTTATCAACCAAGATAAGACAGAATATATGGTAATTTCAAGAGACGGAATGGCTAAAAACTCTGGCCACATACAAATAGATAATATGACCATTAAAAGAACGGAAACATACAAATACCTGGGTACAATCTTCAACTGCTCCAACATCATAAGGGAAGAAATACAAACTAGAATCAATTCTGGAAATAAGATATACTATGCACTACAACATCTACTAAAATCAAAGGCGCTATCTCGTAACACCAAAATCACAATATACAAAACACTGATCAGACCAGTTGTGCTGTATGGCTCTGAAACCTGGAGTACAACGAAAGGAGATGAAGCCTTGTTACTAACCTTTGAGAACAAAATTTTAAGACGCATCTTTGGACCCATTAGGGATACACAAAGTGGAGAGTGGAAAAGAAGAAGTAACAAAGACATTTATGATCTGTTTAAGTCCCCGCTAATCACTGGTATCATGAAGGCTAATAGACTACAATGGCTGGGGCATATAGAAAGAATGGAAGATAATAGGGAAACAAAACTCGCTTACACTCAGGAAATAAATGACCATAGACCCTGAGGTAGACCAAGAAGGCGGTGGAGAGATAATACATATACAGACCTACAAGTACTTGGAATCAACGACTGGCAAGAGAAGGTCCACCAGAGAGATGAATGGAGACGGATTGTATCTGCAGCAAAGAACCTCAATGGCTCGAAACGCTGAAGAAGAAGAAGATAGTAGTAATGGACAAGACAAGACTCCCCTACCAAGCCCTCTTGTGGTCACCAGTAGGGAAAAGAAAACAGGGAAGACCAAGAGAGACCCTGCGTAGAACCATCATCAGAGAAGGCTCATTCAACGGCCAAGTGAACATCCAAGATCTACAACAGGTAGCAGCAAACTGCCGGACATGGAGAGCCATGACTTCTGCCCTATGCGCCGCCTTAGGCTCAAGAGGAAAGATTAACTAACTAACTAACTATAGTAGTTTTATCTGTATGCATTATCTTTGTTTTTGCTACGTTAAGATATAACTGTGATTTCACTATTTCTTTGGGTTGAGGTTATTAGGTTTTCTATACCGTTCTGTCATGTGGATTGTAATACTATCAGCATATTGAATCTCTGGTATTTCATGACCACCAAGGGTTTAGGTTAGACCTAAATTAATCATGTTTCCATATTTCCCCCTTGGGTTTAGGTATTTCAATATCCACAGACTCCAATCCATGTCCAGAGGGAAGTGAATGGGTGGAATCTCTGAGATATTAGAGATCAAAAACAAACAAAAAAATCTTTCTAAGGTAGAGACTGAGTCCAGACCGCTAAGCTAAAGACCCTGTTTGATTTCTACTCTCTAACCAAACTATGTTGATGCAGCCTGCTTCTAGACCATGCTGGAGTCTAGGTCAGTTCTGCTTCACTGACCTTGACAGTCAAGCTATGAGTCACTGACTGTCTGAGTCTGCTTATGTATCTTCTGTCTCCTATACCTGTTAGTAAAGCTCATCATCATGTGCCATGTCAAATGACATAGATGCTCATAGCTCTATACCCTTCTTAGTACTTGATCAACTCTGCTGCTGACATTCCCCCATCTCACTGTCTTTACCATCATACATCATTTCTCTTGGTCTGACACTGCCTCCTCTAATGTCAATATGTCCAGTCACTGCAATGTTTTCCAATGCCTCTCTTCTCATTTATATGACCAAACAACATTGTGTTTCTTTCCTATAGTTGTATATCATGTTTCACTTTCATCAGCCTCTTCCAGGCAATCGTTGTTTGTTACTCTGCCGTCCAAGGTATCCACAACATTCACCTCAGATACCACATCTCGTCCAAGGTATCCAACAACATTCACCTCAGAAACCACATCTCGTCCAAGGTATCCACAACATTCACCTCAGAAACCAGATCTCAAAAGAAAGAAAACAGCCCCAAAACAGGAACCCACTATGGGTCTGTGATATGCTACGACCATCACATTCTGTAGGCCTGACTGCATGGAGGTACAAGTGGCCAGTCTTTCCCTCCCATAGCAAGTACAGGAAACAAACCCTCATCCGACCGCACTCATGCCATTGTCAATGCAACTTCCTAATTATTACAGCAATGCGCCCCTGCTGTCTCAAAGCTCTTCCTAACTATTACAGCACTGCAGCCCTGCTGTCTCAAAGCTCTTCCTAACTATTACAACAATTTGCCCCTGCTGTCTCAAAGCTCTTTCTAACTATTACAGCAATGCAGCCCTGCTGTCTCAAAGCTCTTCCTAACTATTACAACAATGTGCCCCTGCTGTCTCAAAGCTCTTCCTAACTATTACAACAAAGTTCCCCCGCTGTCTGAAAGCTCTTCCTAACTATTATAACTATGTGTCCCTGCTGTCTCAAAGCTCTTCCTAATTTGCTTATTCAGATTCTAAGATGCTGTACATGAACTCTTACCTTATAATATTCTGAAACAACCAATTTTGCATGTCACTGCTTGTGATCGAGACCAGAGACCCTCCAGTTGCTTGGTTAGCACAGGAACTCAGAGCACTTCTCCATACCAGCTGATTCTGTCCAGTGCCAAGCAGCTGGCGAAGTGAACAACATGTAGTAAACTCTGGACAAAGACATGTAGTAAACTCTGGACAAATACATATAGTAAACTCTGGACAACAAGATGTAGTAAACTCTGGACAAAAATATGTAGTAAAGTCTGGACAAAGACATGTAATAAACTCTGGACAAGGACAACAATAAGTGGTCATGTATGATCATAAAAAGTAGGTTATACGGGCCACAGCCATGGCAAAACTTCTGAATCAGGAACCTATCACAACAGAATATGTATAGTATATGTGGACTCTTGTATATGTGGACTCTTGTATATGTGGACTGTGGAGTACAAACATGGGATTATCCCATGTTCTACATGGTTTGTGCACAGAGCTGATGTTTTCCTAGTGATCTGAAGGAGATCAGCGTAATTATGGGTAATTTATAATACAATGAAATTGGGCATTGTTTTACATCAATGAATCAAGTTAAAAAGTTAAAAGTTGTGTAGCTATGTTTATATTTTATTTCTAGTTTTTAACACATCTTTGTACTTAAATGTAGTTTTCCCATGTGTTGCCGGGGCCCAAAAGGGAAGCAAAGAATAGCAACACTGCAGCCTACCACGCATGTCGTAAGAGGCGATTAAGGAGGCTTGATGGTTCCGTCGCCCTGCTACTGAGTGAGTGCGTGGCACGACACTGTGAGCTGTGAGTTTCGTGTGAAATGCTTTTGAATCTGCCAGAGGTCTTTGGAACATGATTGCATGTTCGGAGCGATGGCAGATGGCTATGTCTCAGAGTTGACCGGTTTTTGCCTTATGCAGAAATGCATGGCTGCTGGGCTTCTGGTTGACTGCCACTGCCATCGACGATGAAATGTATTTCGTGGACTGTGTGGGTGAACATCTAGAAAACATCCAAATGGGGAAAATGACTGCCGATTCCATCAGAAATGAACTGGGTGGTTTTGTGGGGGACTACTGTGTTGACATTCTGGCGGCGGCATTATGCACAATATATCTGTGCAGGCTGTTGTTTGTCGAGACTTCTGTCTTTTCCACTTTTCACATTGGGCAGTGGGGAGCGTTTGATATTCACTGGCACAGGAGCGGAGCATAATGGGGACGACCTGTTGCTGTGAAGTTGGAACCTCGACTAACTAACTAACTAACTAACTAACTGACTTAAATGTAGTTATATAACTATCCTTTTCTCTTTGCTACAGTTTCATGTGTTTATGTTTGTCTCTGGCAGAATGTTACATTACACCAATGGAAGAAGAGGTTAAAACTCAACAAATGAGTGAACTCTGGAGATAGGTCCCACTTGGGAGCTTAGTACAATGTCAAGGAAAGGGTAATTGATAATAATTGTTACTATTAAGTAATGAGAAATAGATTACTGTTAAGCAGAACTTACTTATCTTATACTAAGCAGCTTATACTATCACATGAGAACTTACTTACTTTGATGAGAACACCATGGATGAAGAGAAAGAGCAATGAAGATATCTTGAGAAGTTAACTCACAAAAAGAACTGGTTAGTCACATCAAAAGTAGACAGTCCACATTCTTTAGGCATGTCATGAGAAGGGGAAAGCTGGAGTATGTCATTACAACGAGATACAGTGTGTATTTTTAATGACTGCAGTTTTTGAAAATATTGCCGTTCCAAGTTTTGTATTTACCTACTGTGGAGTTCATGCACCATAATAAGTACATACAAAACTTGGAAAGGCAATATTTTCAAAAACTGCACAGTCATTAAAAATACTATACTTGGAGGGAAGGAGAAGCTGGGGGAGACCAAACGAGAAAATGCTGGATAATTTAACATTATGGCATGGAAGAAAATCAGTATCAGAAATTATTGGCAGCACATGTGATAGGAGGCTTTGGATAGATATGATCATCAATGTCACACAGCACAGACTATAAGAAGAAAGACTTACTTTATAACAATTGTTCCCATAGCCTAGCCAGCCAGTTGGACAAGTCAGCTGAACTGTGACTGCTGTTACAGAAGCTGGGGTCGAGTAGCCAGCGCGTGTTGACTCACAAATGTATGGCATCACATTGCTGCAGGGATAGTTTACCCACACTGCTGTTGTGCCATCTTGTACCAGAGCCACACAGGTTGACTGTTCATTGCCTGTTGGAAAATGATCAATCAATCAATGAAACAAGACAATCAATGAGACAAGACTACCTAACCAAGCCCTCTTATGGTCACTAGTATAGAAAAGAAAACGGGGAAGACCAAGAGAGACCCTGCGTAGAACCATCATCAGAGAAGGCTCATTCGACGGCCAAGTGAACATCCATGATCTACAGCAGGTGGCAGCAAACCGCCGGACGCTGGAGAGCCATGACTTCTGCCCTATGCGCCGCCTTAGGCTCAAGAGGAAAGACTAACTAACTAACTAACTAATCAATGAAACAATCACTTAGGTGACATCCCCAAAATGAAAATTGGTTGTAATGTGTCTCCAACACTCTGTCTTTCGTTTCGGTTGTGCAGGCTGAACAATCTACTGTTTGTCAATCTCTTGATGTTTCCACTTGTATTACTGTATACGTTTTGCTTGAATGTCTTAAAATTTTCTCTCCACTATGGTTTCCATAACAGTGCCATATTGTTTCATATGGTCAAAATAGTTTTGTCACTTCCATAAGCCCCTTTTTAATTTTCAGCTTCTCTAAGATGTCTATATCTGCTAGTTTTGTTTCCATGAAATAGACCAATTCCTCTCTCTCTCTCTCTCTCTCTCTCTCTCTCTCTCTCTCTCTCTGCATGTGCATGTGTGTGTGTGTGTGTGTGTGTGTGTGTGCACGCGCACGTTTGTGCAAGCATGTGTGCATGCGTGTGTGTGTGTGTATTTTTATTTATGTATTTCCTGAGCCTCTACAGACATTCTCTTGTCATTGTTCACTGCAAAGTTATACAAGTTTTATTTTCCAGTTTTCAATCATCTGACAACAAATATGGTGGGCAGGTCTGAATGAGTTTACATTGCAACTAACAACCCATAAAAAGAATGAATGAGTTTACAATCTTCTATTTTCCAGTTTTCTACCATTCTGAGAACAAATATAATGGGTAGGTCTGAGTAAGTTTACAATCTTCTATTTTCCAATTTTCTACCATCTTGACAACAAATATCGTGGGCAGGTCTGAATGAGTTTACAATCTTCTGTTTCCAGTTTTCTACAATCTTGACAACAAATATGGCGGGCAGGTCTAAATAAGTATATATTTATACCATCTTGAGAACAAATATGGTGTGCAGATACGAATGAGTTTACAATCTTCTATTTTCCAGTTTTCTACCATCTTGAGTATAAATATGGTGTGCAGATATGAATGAGTTTACAATCTTCTATTTTCCAGTTTTCTACCATCCTGAGTACAAATATGGTGGGCAGATATGAATAAGCTTACTATCTTCTATCTGGAATTAAAGTTACTAGGAGTTATTTCCCATGTACCAAACAATGCACCAATCATAAGTAAATGGTATAGGGCCCTTTCACATGACAAGAGGCATATTGGATATATGATGTTAGCCCCATATTTTTATAGACCAATCAGCACTCAATGGATGATGTGGTCAATAGAATGCTTTACTTCCAAGAATATTTCCTCGTACCCAGCTCTGTGGCCAAGGGGTTACGGGCGCAGTTCGTGACCCTGCGCTCAAAACACAGCTGTCGCCATTTGGCAGTAGACCGCCTTGCATTGGTTTTCATACACTCGTATTATACCAGTCGTTCAGAAAGCAATGACAAACTACTGAATGTAAACATGCCAAGTAACATAACAACCAAATATGCTGGGGTTGACTGTGACATCCTGTAAAGCAGTGGTTCTCAACCTTATTTTGGCCATTGTCCTCCCTTCACAATATTTTCAGAACGCCACACACCCCCCCCCCTCCCTAATTCATATTTCCACCCTAAAAATCCCCCCACCCCTACACAGTATATGTATTAATGGAAGCTAAATTTAATAACACTTACTAGAATAAGTCTAGATATCTACATAAACGTGATTTGCGGGTCTACTTACATTATAAAATGAATATCAGAAGGGTGAAATGTACAGAACCTTAACGCATGAAGGGAAAAACAATATCAAGTAATCGATTCTTGTATCATGGATTCTTGATTCTTGTGCCCTTTACAGGGCACAGTGACAGAAAACGTCTTTACTACAAAATGGGCAAAACATCTGAAAGCGTCCAGGACAACTAAGGGTTGAAAACACACAATCTAGGACTTTGCGAGACTTCCCATTGTTTACGTCCGGTTTTGCTGATAACTTGATTACATGGGCACCATTTGCAAATGTTTTCTTTAAATTTGGTCGGATTTTTATTATAGTTTTCAGGGATTTTATGCTTTGTGTTTCAAAATGGATTTTTATGATTCTTCAAGTGATAGCGGAGATTTTGCTAGATTCAATTTAAGTGACATTGAAGTGCACAAAGTTTATGAATCGGAACTAGATATCAGTGACATCAGCGTAAGCAATGTACACACTTCGGATCTCTTGGACTTTGAAGAAAGTGATTCTGAATATGTGTTTGTAAATAGTGTATAGATGACTGACAATCACAAACAATATGTTGTATTTTGTAAATATTTGTGTTCATGTGTGGATTATTGGCAACATTTGATTATTTATTTCACATGTGAGTAAAATAATCTGCATTAATTTTCCTTCATTTCATTTTTTTTTTACAAAGATCTGTTCACTAACACTTTAGATTTGATGTTTTTACTAACATAACCATCAGCCTAAAGCATAAACTAAACATTACTAGCATAAACATCAGCCATCAAGTGTTAACGGATCTTACTAAACACTTGAAAAATCTTGCCCGTTCAGAGTTAAAAAATGGAAAAATGTGTGCCCTGTAAATGGTTAATGCGATCTTGAAATAATCTTAATTCCCCCCCCCCCCCTCCTGGAAACCCTAAAATTTCCCCCTGGGGGGAATTCCCCACTGGTTGTGAATCACTGGTGTAAAGGATATGCAACTAACTTAACCCACTGTAGGCTGGGTCAACATGAGAGCCTGGATCAGTTTTAACAAAAGTTCTGGCTCAAGAGAAATTCAAACACATGACCCCTGGGTCAGCAAACAAGCTTGCTAGCCACTGCATTAACACAGCTCACCCTGTCTTAAATGCTGACTTAAATTTTGATTTTTTTAAAAATATTTATTATGGGAGTTGTGAAAAACAGTTTTCTTTGGTCACATTTCAACAAGACTTTAAAAAGAAAAACATTTAAATACATGTTGAAAAATGATAACAATTCTGGTTTTTTTAATTTTCAAACAATCATATAATTCTGAAACACAAATTTATCGAAAGAGATTACAAAGCAGCATTTTAATGAGGTCATAGTATTCTGCAACTTTGAAGATATCATGATGATGGCAATTTTTTGAATAATCATTTTATTCACTCATTTGAAAGGAAGCAATATACCATGGATTCACTGGTTACTTCACAGTCACATACATTTTGTAACTCCTGTCTCAGAGAGTCCTTTTGCAGTAATGAATGTATGGACAAATAGGGACCTGTGACAGTTGTGATCTATTCATAATTGGTTGAAATTCAATTCCAGAACTTAAATACGTAGATGATATGGTCCACCAGTGGAGCATAGGCCTGAAACAAACTCACACCAACCTCTTGATAGATTTGTTCATGATTGGTGGGATTTTTCAGCCAATGCTTTCTATAGAATCGGGAAGCCAACAGGTTCCTGATGTGGGACTGGTTTTTTATATACAAGTACTAAGTGTTTGGAGATTAGCATGGGGGAATGGACAAGAGCACTCATTCTTAAACATTCAGTGTGCTGGTGCTGAAGTATCTGGTTCAAACCCTACACCGGTCAGTTAGACTAAAATGTTGGCTTCTTGCCTTTGACCTGGGGGAGCAAATTATAAATACCTCTGAAGTCAGAGTGAGATCGCCTGATGGCGAGGGACACTGGTAATAGGGAAAGCTAATCCACATGCAAAAATCAGTCCATATAATTAGAGCTAGACCTGGGCTCCCTGGTTGACAAAGCCTACAATAGGTACCAGGAAATGAGTTGGGAAGTAAAGGCAGCTGGCGTCATACTGACCATGTCACATGTGCCAACTGGTCAATACAAATATGGGTCTAGTTCAATGCTCAATAAGACACATAAAAGGGTCCTTTACTTGTTACTTATTTATAATATGCAAAGTGTGGGGTTGGTGTAATGCAGTGGCTATCATGCTCATCTTCCTGCCTGCTCAGTAGTTCTAGGTTCACATCCCCATCGAGGCAGATAAATGTTTATGGATAACAAAGCTGTGGGTCAACTCAGCCTCATAAAATGGGTACCAAATAATGTTTTGTGACATTAATGGTGACAATGGAAAGACAGGTATGCTTCGGGTAGAGTGGCAGGCTTCCATTTAATAATCACAAATAAAGAGTATCTAATGAATGTTTTCCCCCAGAACATGCTGGTGTGGTGGGAAACAAGCAGTCGGACAGATTGGCTGGGACTGCACTACTTCGTGGGGTATTAGTGCATGATAAGGCAGATATGGTCGGGGCCATTTGGAGTCATGTGTATAGTACAGCAGAACAGATCATCATGGCTTGGAGAGAATGGTGCTGCAGGGAGTGACCAGAAGATCTGGCCGACACTTAAAACTCAGAGGAAAGGCCAGACAGACACATCATCAGAGTGCTACAGTATTATTAATATTGGGACTCTTTGCGGGATGTTGCAGTTGAGGATGGAGTACGTATGGGAATGTCCCAAGTGCAGTGTTGTCAGTTCTTGACTCAACTCAACTCAGCAGTTGACAATGGAGACACTAACATCAGCCATCAAGAGTTAATGGATCTACAAGTACTGGCCCAGAAATCATGTCCCCAATAAACCACATGCCATAGAAACATGGTCTTTATCTTTAAAAACTCTACACTCTAAGAGTACAGATGGGTTTTCTGAAGTGAAATACCTATGCTCTTCGAGGAGTTTCAACAGAATTGGTAATACATATGAATTATCTTGTGGTATCCTACATGTGACTACCAGAGCAACTAACAATTACTGCCTGCAAGAGGCTAAGGAAACTAGATTATATACAACAATAAGAAAGAGACAAACAGCTTTTTTTGGTCATGTGATGAGAAGAAAGGCATTGGAGAACATCATGACAACTGAAAAGATCATAGGGAAGAGGGGAAGAGGCATACCAAGAGAAAATTATGCTGGATGGACTGAGATGGTAGCATAGAAGAATATCATCAGCAGAGTTGATCCAGAACATTAAGGACCGAGATCTGTGGAGAGACATGACTGCCAATTCCAGCTGTCAGGGCACTTAATGATGATGAAGATCTTACCTGTATGATTCTTTCCCCAGAAAGTCAGAGAGACTGGAAAGTGTGACTGCCAACTGTATGTAGGACCATTTTGTCCTAACCCTATCCAGTATGCTTTAACTGGCAATGTGCTGAGCTGTGCTATCAGGAAATCCTGGACATGTCTGAAAATTCAAGAGAAGTTAAATCCACTTTTTTGTTTTCTATTTGTGGAGTTGTAGCATAGTGGTAAGAACACTGCCTTACCGGTACATTCATTGGTTCGAAGTTCATCATATAGCAAGGTACACTGCACTGTTTCATCAAGCAATTGGTAGGGTACATCTGATTTCAATAAACATTTCTTTCATGTTTGCCTTCTTTTATTGGAGTCCAGCCAGCTCCATAAAAATGAGTACCATACAATTTTCTGGGCAGGGAAAGAGAACTGGCCACCCCACTTCATATGTCATGTCTCAGAATATCTAGACCCGACACTTTGCACCCCCAAAGGCAGTGTCTGCTTTGGGGCTATATTTACCTTTTTTATGTCTTGTGTTGTATCTTGGCAGACCAGGCCCTAAGCCTTGGTTGGCAACTGGTCTAGGAGCGAAGCTCTGACAGGCAGACAGAGCATTGCTTTGCTGATCCAGTCGCTTCTGCAGCTTGTTTTATTCCAGAGGTATTGGTGTTACCTTTCCTCTGGAGTAAACTAGGCAGGCGGAGAGAGGGATCATACTGCATGGGCAATAGTCTCTACAGTTCAGACCAGGCTTTATGCTATGGAGAGGTATAACCCCATCCCTGGTCTTTACCGACATGGGTTGTAGATATTGTGCATATTTGGAAGCACAAATTCACGACAATCATCTGTCAAGATGGCCAGGTGCCAGTCAGTGAGTGAGTGTGCCTTGCCTACTTGCAAGACAGCAGATTTTTTGTGTAATTTAATCTGACCCCTCCCCACTGACAGGATGACTAGCATGCTGGCTGTCTGTAATCATGTGGTCTAACCACAATCAAGGCAGATTGCAGATTGCTTTTTTAATTTTAATTAAGTTTTTTAATTGATTCAGTGCCAAACAAAAAGTAGGTTTTGACCAGTCACGGTAGATAATCAAATAAACAAGTATTATGTCAATTTCCATTCACTAGGCATTGAAATTGCAGAAGATACACAAACCAAAACAAATAACATGATGACCCTAGTATGTTGATATATCATCCTTCTGTCCAAATGGGAGGTCACATGTGGTGATATAATATCCTTTAGCACTGAATCAGTTAATTGGCTACTAGGGCAACCCACTATGTGCCATAGGATTAGCTTAACTCCCAAGAGAAAGTCAACAAGTAAAGTGTCCCTTTATATACCACTATGGAAAGACTAGTCCCCTGTTCCTTCGTGCACTCACATTAACACTTCACACACCAACAGCAGGTTCCTGTTAAGGGAATTTTATTTTTAACGTGGCATCAAGGGAAAGTTTTCCATGACTGAATTGCACATGATGACATTGTCAGTTGTGCAACCAACTGCCTTTACTTCAGAGTTACATCCCCTGGAACATTTTTATGTGAGGCTGGGCCAACCCCAGGTCCATCATGGCTGACAAAAAAGATACCACCACTACCAGGGATTGAATCTTGAATCCTGTCTTCCCCTTGTTGTAGCAAAGACTTGTGCGACCCCAAAGAGTTTTGCTGAATGCAGCGTAGCTACCAAATGGACTTCCTGAGCTGGACAAGTCAATGGGTAGTATAAAAGTAAAGAATACTTGTATATGCCTTGAGGAGTACTTAGTATATGGTGCTGTCCCAATATTTGTACAGACCAACTGGTATTCAGCGGGTATTTGGTTGATATCATGCTGGCTGACTTTACTTCCCAGGTCAATTATACAAATCTACCTTGATTGGGGATTTAAACACATGACCACTGAGCTGGCAGGCAAGTATGATTATCAATGCACTAGCACAGCGCCCACATTAGAAGACATAAGTTTGTAGCATATCCTTTACATGATGTAGCAGTTAACTCAAGCATTTTTTTGATTTTGAGATTCCTTGGCCGGTCGTTCAGAAGGCAATGGCAAACTAATGAATGTAAAACTTCCAAGACATCAACAGCAGCTGAAAAAGGCTGGTGTTGACTGCAATGTCCTGTAAAGGATTTGCGAGAAAAAAAAAGTTTGCCATTTATTTTTGAATGACTGGCACTCAGACCATTGTATAGAAACCAACGCAATGCGATCTGCTGCCAAATTGCCTGCAGCTGTGTTTCGAATGAGGTATGCAAGATTGTGAATTTGTAACCTCTTAGACACAGAGACGGTAACAGACATTTATAGAAACCACACGAAAAAAAAGTTGAAGGCAGGTGAGTTCCAATTCAAATTCCAATTTCTGGTACGAGCAACCCCTTTCAACCTTCAAATTTTTGACTTAGCTATGTAGGGGTGTTTATGGTGTAGCTTGAAGTTTGTCTTTTGTACTTTGGGCTGCTTGTTGTCAGCTTCCCGGCTTCTGATGGGTTGATTGCATTCGTTACTTTCTTGATGAGGTTTTTCATATCTGGACAGAGTCGCGCACTTGTTGAGGCCTTGAGTAATTGTGTACCAACCCCGTCATATGGTGCTGTTTTCCTTCAGGGAGTTTACCAGTTGTTGTCTCTCCTGGTGTTCCTCCTATTTCCCCGTCGTGAGTTGCCTTCGAATCTTCTCGGCGTTCGCCAGTCGGTTCTTGGTGGTGAGTGATATCGTTCTTCCTCTGTTGCTTCTTCTTCTGTTTGTGCCCTTGTACCCTCTGGTTCGGGTGTGGCTGTCTGGATCTTGAGCAGGTCAAGTATCTTACCAAAAGTGTCTTCTGTCTTTTGTTTCACATCTTGTATGTTAGATAGCTGTTCATCCATCTCAGCCTTTATGCCAGCCATTCGAGTGACATCCTGTTATATCTTCTGCTGCACTTGCTTCATTTGGTCGAGGATGCGCTGAACGGCCGTTATCTGTGTTTCTTGCTTCTTGTATTTTTTCTCCTCCCTGCTTGATAGCCTTTCTTCTGTCTCAACCTGTATAGCAGCCATTCAAGTGACATCCTGCTCAATCTTCTACTGCACTTGCTTCGTTTTGTCCAGGATGCGCTGAGCGTCTGTTATCTGTGTTTCTTGCGTTTTGTCTTTTTCTTCCTCCATGCTGGTGAACTTTGATCACAGATCCTTCAGTTGGCCTTCCAGTTGTGCTTGTCACTTTTGGAGAGTCGATTGGTGGCCTCGTACTGCTTCCTAACATCTTTGTAGGGCAGGTTAGTCTTGATGGCGATCTTCATAGCTTTCTTGCTGTCTTGGTGGCAGGTGCAGCCGAGGTACCTGGCGCCGTGGTTGCCGAGGCAGTTGGCGCATTTTCTGTTATTGTTAGGCCTCCTGAAGTCCTTGTCGATCTTTGCATGCTGGCACTGACTGTATGGATGAGATCCAGAGCAATATCTGCAGACTTCAACCTCACTCTTGCAGGTGGTACGGGTGTGCTAAAACTTCTGGCACTTAGCGCACTGCAGCACCCTCAGTATGTAGTGCTCTGGAACTTGGTCTCTCTTGTCTCATCTGATGTATTGAGGGATCACTCGGTCCTCCGATGTTACTATGACGACTGTGGAGGGGATGTTGTTCTTTCCTATGATCCTCTCGGCACTGGTGATCTTGAGTTTCTCGTTCTCCCTTGTCAGAGTCTCCCTGATCTGGTCATTGGTGAAATGGGTCTTGACTCGTTTGATGACCCATCATTTCATCATGCTGTGTCGGGCGGCTTCCAATACTATGTCGTGGTGAAGCTGTATGGTGGCTTTCTCCTCTTGTGTTATCTTCTGGATAAGTACTGTGGTTTTTGGGTTTTTATTGATGGAGACCACTACTCCATCAGGTGTCTTGCGCAGCTGGTCGATGCTGTGTCTTCCCAGCTCGTTTTCCAACAGACTGATTATCTTGTCTGTTGGTAGCACCGACAGTATAGCTTCTCCCACGCTTGTCTGTTTGAGCAGTATTCTGCCGGTGAAGTCCTCAGATGTTGCTGTTGTTTCCTCCTGTGTGGAGGTCACTGGAAGATTAGGCTGCATCGTCTTCGAGCTGGTTGGAACTTCCCGGCTGCTGCTGGCTTGAGTTGTGGTTTCTCCATCAACTGGGACGGCTTCAGCTGTGTAGGAGCCGGACTGCTGCTCGTAGATATAGGTTCAGCAGTCGTAGCGGCCTTCCTCGCCTCTACCTTCTTCTTCCCGGCTGTATATAGCGCATGTCTCTGCGCGGCACTTTTAACGCGAGGCATCCTCTGCATTATCCGATAAGGCGACTTGATCTCGATAGCGCGTCGAGTCGACTGATGAGTGAGCTGATGTGATGGGGGATGATGAGGCAGGTATACAAAATGTAGACAGTGATACAAGTTGGAGGATAACATCAACAGATGAACAAATGGTATTTTTTCATAGTGTAATACCAGGGTAAGAGATAGAGAGTGTTGGAGATCCATTTGTAACCAACCTTCATTGTGGAGATGGCACCTGAATGATTTAATTCAGAGTTGAGGAGAGGTAGCTAACTGGGTCAGAATATCTGCCTTACAAATCATGAGATGTGAGTCTGATACTTGGTAATGCTCATAGTTTTATAACAACAAAAATCTGGTCTGTATATTACATGATGACTGCTTCCGCAAGCGGCCTCAATTTCTCAGGAAGAAACTCTCCAGGAACACACCAGGAACACACCAGCAACAATACAGACACAGCACTGAAAACAACACAAACAAACAATTTAGAGTTGTCTTTGAATGTCTGATTTATATTTCACTCACTCCCTGTAAATTGTGACCAGGTTTCCATAATTTGTAGACCTTGCCTTGCAATCACTCTCAGCATCACTGAAGCTTTTACCCGTGCTGATGAAGTTGTAACATTGTGTCCCATGGCCAAGGGTACCCTGAGAAAACAGTAACAGTAATTAACTCTATAATTTGCCATGTTTTTACATTGTCATAGGTATCAGGTCTCAGTCAGATATGACTGCACTACCGTATGTGACATAGTCAGCGAACCCCATGTTCTTTTCTTATCTAGGGATAGACCTGCCCTAAAATGCTATGTAACATATTATGATTTTTTTTAAATATACATAACCATATATTATACATGAAATTGGTTGTTTGGGGTATGTATGTATAAGTATATGTATACATGTATGTGGAAACACCAAGGAATCAAGTCAGGCTGAAAATTATATTCAGTTGGCTTGAATTTAATTTGGCCACAAGAAGTCTCGAATGGAGCTCTCCTGCCCCAGAAGAGAACCCTTTAATTCATCCATTTGATCATTTTCCCCAACGGTGGAAGGACGTGGCATGTCAGCTGGCTAGAAGTACACTTGTATGTGTATTAGAAAACTTTAACCTGACTCTTTTTAAGTCGTACCAATTTCTAACCAAACATAGTAAAAGCCAGTGCCCGCCTTCTCACACGATAGGCCCGATCAAACCACGTTGCAGAATATGTTATGAATAATTTTGTTGTTAACATTTATCGATTTGTGTGTTGATTTGTCTGTGCGATCTAAAGGCCGTGAGGATCAAAAATAGATGTTACCATTAAAACTAGTAGTAGATAACTAATACTAGAATTAGTACAATGTTTGTGTCATGCTGCTTGCCGACAAGGGACAACGCAAAGCAAGCAGGGGCAACCGAAACGAGGCACTAAATATGGCTAAAGTACAGGACTTGATTATCAAAATTAAGGAGTGACAACATTTGGAAACGAAACCCGATTTACTCAGTAGATGATTAGAGTTAAGAGATACTACTTATGTGCTTAGCTTAGGATCTAACATATTTCTTTAGATAATATAAATATTAGTCGAAGGAATTAGTTTGGAGATTAAATAAGTTACACTTAATTGGAAGATTACATAAGTTACACTTAATTGTTATTTATTAATCTTTATCTCACCCAGTCAGATTACTAACATGTTGTCCAATATCGCCACCTAACAAGATCTCTCCATTCTTCAATATCACTCTTGGTTATAGTGAAATCAATCTTAAGCCTAGCTAGGAAATCTTCTGGATAATTAATTATGTTTTAAGGAAGATGATTGCTAGAATTACAACTCATAACTATGGAAGATAACTTGTGGTTTTTCATAGATTTAATGGTTCAATCATGTACATCGTGACATCATAGTTGTGGTATGTGATTTGATTTCATTCCATTTAATTCATCAAATAATATGTGATGTTAATTCATCGTATGAAGTGTGGTTAGTGTGTTTCCATACTTGGAAGATGACTGGTGGTGTTTCATAGATTTAATGGATTGTTAATGTATATCGTGACGTCATAGTTGTGGCTATGAGTTTATTTCATTCCATTTAATTCATACGATAATATGTGATGTTAATTCATTGTGTGAATTGTTGTTCAGGTGTTTCCATGATTAATCATGACTTAGAATACATATGTTATTATGACAGTAGTCTTGGACGTAGAGCATCTGAGTGGTTATATATATTCGATCTAAATAATATAAGAAGGATTAGAATACTACTTGTGTGCTGTTTTCCATTAGATCAGTGTGTTGTTGTAGATCTCAATATAGGGAATTACAATTTGCAAAGACAGATAGCCCATGCGAGTTCAGACTTTCTGTATGAGACATGTGTAGGCCAATATAGGACATGGACAAGAGTTAGATTTATAACTTTGTCTTGAAGGATTACCCACCCCTTCTCACTGTCATTTGCAGAGCCTACACCCTGATCAACAGTAGCCGTAGTCACACCCGGTGACTGAACTATGCACCACTCACACTGATACAGCCGAGTGTGGTGTCCATACCACTAACCAGTCAACACCTTTCAGCTTACCATCCAGGAGACCAAGGACCAACAGATAAGTGGCAGACAACCCGTTTGCCACTTCACAGCATTCATCTAAAATGTTGTCCAATACAGGCCAGCTCACACTATCTATGATTATGACATCCACTAGCTGATTGATGTACACTATTGTAGGAATTTAGAATAACCAGGGGTCTGCATATCCCTTATGTGTCTGTGAGTTCCCCGTGGGTCTCACAAAGCGTTCTTAGAAATAAACAGTGTCTGTTATATTTTTTTAACACAACAAACCCAACTTTTTCATTATTAACTTAGCTCTAGTAGTATCATCAGATTGTGTGATGATTGAAAGGATTGTGTCTATACCTAATTATGTAAATATCAATCTGTCTATCTCCTTGTCATGAGAATGATTTAGATTGGGGGTGGGGGGGGGGGGTCATTATTCATCCAGGCACGATAGCAGGAATCCATTGGCATACTGTCTTTCTTTAAGTACGGTTGGTCGTCATAACTTTCTGCCTGGTACTGTTTAGAAGTAGTGATCCATTCTGGGACTTTGGAAATCATCTGTCTAGAATTGCGAGCCTTTTGATCGCTTCTTCAGCAGTGGTTAGACTCTCTACTCGTAGGAGTCTATTTTGTATCTACTGTGGTCTATTTTCCATCTTAGTAGTAAACGCTACGCTACACCGTATAACATTAGATGGTACTACCTGCTTTCTGTTAGTGCTGAATGTTTGGTGGCGCTCACCAAACCCAACACCCACATTGTGACATCGGTTTTGGGCAGAGGAGCACAATTGGGAGGGTACAAAGCTTATCCTGGTGCAAGGAAATGCAATGCAACTAAAAGATTAAAAAGCATGGTAGGGCAAGCCAGGCCCTATGCCTTGGTTGGCAAGTGGTCTAGGATCGAAGCTCCAATGGACGAACATTTAGAGTATTGCTTTGCTGATCCAGCAACTTCTTCAGCTTGCCTTATTCCAGATGTATTGGTGTTACTTTCCCTCTGTAATAAACTAGAAAGGCCGAGAGAGGGATCATGCTGCATGGTCAACACATGGTCTCTATAATTCAGCCCAGGCTTTGTGCTATGGAGAAGTATAACATGCACTACTACCATGGGTTGTAGTTGGTATGCCTTGATGGAAACACAGTGTAAAAAACTATTGTCTATCAAGAGGTTAAGGTGCCAGTTACATTACCATAAAGAATGCAAATAACCAATAACTATCAGGGCGTATACTGTTACAACAGAAATAACATCAACGAACATGAGGTAGCACCTGAGATAGTTTATCTTCTAGAGTGGTTGAATGTTGATTATCCCAACCGCATGCTGGTATCATTAGAATATAATGTGTTCCCATAAAGTCCTTAATGCTGCTTTCAAGTCTGATTACAGTTACAAACTACAGCAGTCTGTATGTATTTGTTTCATCAATGGTTGTATTATTATGCAGCAGGTAATAGCGCAATAATGAATTATAATCCATAAAGAAGAAGGAAGTACTATAATGTAATATGCAAGTAAATGTTCATATTTTTAAACAAGTGAATCAGTACAATTATCGCAGAACAGTCATAACATCTGATGGGAGATGCCTTGAAGAGATTCGAACAAGAATCATTATGGTTAAGGTAGCTTTTTGCAAGATGGAAAACATACTGACGAATAAAAAGATGTAAATTGCAACAAGTAAAAAAAGAGTTGAGGTGCTACATAGAACCTGTACTTTTGTATGGATGTGAAGCGTGAACAATAAGCAAACAAGATGAAAAACATCTGCTGGCTGTGGAAATGTGGATTCTGAGGAAAATGCAAAGAATACCATGGACAGACAGAAAAACCAATGACTAAGTTCTACAAGAAACAAATGGAAACAGTAAACTGATTAGAGAAATTACATGTAGACAGTCTAAATTATTTGACACGTTATGAGAAGAAATAAATTGGAGAACTTGGTGACAACTAGCAAGATCAAGGGGAAGACAACAAGGTGAAAGTAGAGAAGTAAATACCTGGATGGCTTGGCCACGTTATATGGTTGAGACAAGAACATAGAGCTGATCCACGACTCTGGTGATCTAGTGAGATGGCGAAACATGAACGCCCATGCTTATCTGCATGGCACATGATGAATGAATGCATCCATATAGAATATACCCACAGTGGGTTCTTTGTGGGCTAAACAATCAGCTTTCTCACTGCTGGTGGTCCTTGCAATCACATGACATGGATATCTTCAAGTGGACCATAAGTAATTATTACTGAATTTTTAAGAAGTTAGTTGTATGTTCTTTTCAAGATACTGCAATCAACCCAAGCATTTTTTTGGCTGTTTGGGATTTACTAGACAATTTTTATGTTCAGTAGTTTGCCACTGCTTTCTGAATGACTGATGCCTGACACCATAAAAATCAACCCAACATGGTCTGCTTTGAAATTGCCCACAGCTGATTACGAACCCTCAACTCGGTATGACAGTACATTGTAAAATGCATTCCCTGCACCTAGACAAGACTGCTGGCCATTACTGTAAAGAAAGAGAAAGCTAGACAAAGGCAGATAAACTACTGCAACAGAGAAAACTATTTACAAGTCAGTTGTCAACACTTACATTCGGGCATCCTGGATTTTGGTTGGAATCTGCATATTCCAGGATGTACATGTTTCTTTTACAGATATACATCTGCAACTTTCTGTCACAAGTGGTAACTGTCCATTTGCCATTCTGTAAAACAAAATTTTCGGTGTGAATGTTATGAGGAGACATAAACTTGAAAAATTAATAACAACTGGCAAGTTTGATGGAAAAAAGCAAACAAATAAATACCTGGATGGCTTAGCCACGTGGCATAGTTGGACCAAGAACAGAGACCACGCATTTTGTGAGAATGAGGCCCAGTCAGCTAGCAATGTGTGCCTGCATTCAAAGACTCTCAAGTTATAATAGAAAACCATGAATGCAATCTTTTTCTTCTTCTGTATTCATCGGTTATTTTTGTGGATGTTGGACGTAAGACTGTTAATCATGTGACAAATTCAACCATGACCACCCATGCATACCAGCATGGCATATGATGATAAAAATAAAATGGTTAAAGATCACTTCTTGGGGCTTCACATATGCCTTGAAGCTCTGTTTCTAACAAAATTACCCGGCTAAACAAACCATTCTATCCACAGGCATGAACATAAACTGTAATGCTATAGAGACGACATGATACTGGTGCAAACTATAAAACACACTTTAATCATGAAATTGACTGCACTTCCCAGTGCTCAGCCACTGATTCGGGGCCCCCTCAGTGTGACGTAATAGACAGTCTCCCACTTTATTTTTGCTTAAATTACAGTGCAGATCATATTTTTCATTATAAATATATCTAGGAAAACGATCTTTTCCCTAATTTCCCATGTTTGTAGATATCCATAAATATGCCTGTATTATTGGCGAGAATTTAATCTATTTAATCTCCTGTAAACCTAGTGAATATTCTAGTGTTTTTAAAATATATATTATACAGTATATTATAGAACTATTAGTTATGCATGCCTTCTGCCCCAGCGCAAGTTTGGCTGAATAACATATTCAGTTTTAGCCTGCGACCCGGATGGCAACACGAGAATCTGCCTGGCCAGTTGTCGTCAGCCGGCAGATCGTCCATTTCGTCGACTTACTCGAAGCGGTGTGGACACAGGCGCCGATACTAGCTGTAAAAAGACATATTGCAACAAAATAATCCAGGCTTTAGTTAGCCGATACTTGGGAATAGCAAATTGCTAGCCAAATTGATACCAAAAAGTAATATTTACACTGCTAGTGGCACTGTTCCCCCGTGGAGAGGTTTAATCACCACATTTTGGAAGGTATGTTGATTTAATTAATTAGTACGAATTTACATGTATATATTTACCGGCATTTGTAGTGTAGATTCAGGGTGAACTACGCGATAACTAATGTTAGAGAACAGGGATCGTAAACTACAGCCAGAATAAATATATATTTAATGGAGACGCTGATTATACTAAGACAAATAGAGGAATGAAGAATGAAGAGAACGGCGACACAAAATGGCGAAATCTAACAGGCGGGAACTGGACTATCGAAGAATGGTCAGACAATGAAGCTTGATGTTTAACTAGGGATTAATATAATATATACTAGAATAATATATCGCCAGTGAAGAATATAATTATAGAATGAGAGGGGTAGTTCGGATGAATAAACGGTGACAGGAAATACTGATAGTTAATTGTGAAATAATAATTCTTTCACATAGTCTACTGGAGACCACGCTTGTCAGAGGTCATCTCCTGACAGCATGGGACAGGCCTTTCATTCACATCAGTATCCTTGCTTCAACGCAGTCCTTCACTGCCTACCCTCTACACCTATGTTAATACTTCAACCCCCTGTAGAATTTAATTTGTGTGTTTCGGGAGTGAATCAGAATTATAATTTACAATACTGCTTCATGTGCTGAGATAGAATCTGAGTGATTCATAATATATGTTCGTAATTCGTCAAGTGAATGTAATTTGTGTGCTTCATAATCTATGGTGTTCCTTCGTCGATTGAATGTACTCTGTATGATTCATAATCTGTGGTGTACTTCGAATGAAGGGAATCTGTCATTCATAATCTATGTTCATACCTCGTCATGTGAATGTAATCTGTGATTCATAATCTCTGGTGATACATTGTCGAGTAAATATAATCTGTGTGATTTATAATCAATGTTCGTGCTTCATAGTTAAATGTAATCTGTGGGATTCATACTCATTGTGAACACTTCATTGTGTTAAATGTAATGGGTGTGATTTGTAATATATGTGAATGCATCATAGTAAGAATGTTGTAGAGTGTGATCAGACTCAGAAATATACATTGATGTGTCTGTGTCTGTAGACTGGAATACATGGGCATCTGAGTCTGATGAGATTGATAATATGTGGCTAAGGAAAATAGTATTTGTCCACGTTAGCCATTTGTCATTGTGTTGTCATAGTGATGTGTCTGTGACAGAGGTGATAGTCTTGTGATGCTAGTCGTGTCTGAATATGAGACTGAGAGCGAGGTGTGCAATGAGAGTATCTTGGACGTAGGACAAGCATTCACCGGTTCTGTTTTTCTGATTAACTTCCAGCAGTTCTGCACCTTCTTTGGTGGTACCATGAGCCAGCAACTTGCAGCAACGCATACTTACCAGTCGTGAGCACCATGTCTATTGCCGGAGAGTGAATCCACAACCTGAACTGGAACATCACCCGAGTTGACAAGCCGGACCCAAATCTTGAGCTGAGTAGCCAACCTCCTCGGCTGACACCTTTAGCCTGCCAACTTAGTCTAGGATTCGATTGCCTACACACTAGGGCAACAGACTTTTACATGCCACAGTTTTCATTAAATTAATAGTTATATGTGATACCAGAAACATACTTAGTCTGTTGCTGATATTCTCTTAATTTAATATTAGGATACTGAGAGAGAGAGAAGGAATGCAAGTTGTAACTTTATATTTGTACTCTTCCTCCATGTTGTGAGAATGGATCAGTTAAAGGGGGCTCTTTAATTTTTGCAGGCATTCGTCGCCAGATTCATTAAGCCTACTGTCTAGAATTATTCCTAGTACGGTTGTTCGCTTTACCTATCTGTGCCTGAACACTGTCTGAAGACCTGGTCATTCCTGGGACAGTTCCGAATCGTACTTCCTAGTTCGAGCCATTTCGGCCTCTTCTTCGACAGTGATTAGTCTTTCGGAATCCTGAAAGTCTATTGGTTGCTATTTCTGATCCTTGTCTGTCAAAATAGTCAACATTACGCGACACTCAGCCCCTGCCACTTCCAAACTTTGATTTCGAGCTTATACCAAAGTGTTATTTTACCTACAGTTTAGTTTAGTTTAGTTTAGTCGACGAATCAACATCATGGCACATGGGTGTAACCCATCAGTGCTCCGATGTACTCCTAACTCAAGCCTAAGTCCGGAGAATCTCAGTTCAGTGCATGAACTCCATAGCACCGGCGAGGATCCTGAAATACTTTGGGTAGATTTTTAACTAAAAATTTTGCCTGGGCAGCGCCGTTAGGCTACTCTTTTTCGATTTCCAACTGCCAAGGGATTATTTTACAAGCGCCAGAATACACATGGGCATCCGATCTCACTACCCAGAGATCAGGGGAAATTTTGTTACTAGAAGTCCACGTGAAAAAAATCCCGGCCCTCACCGGGGCTTGAACCTGGGACCTCCACCACTCGAGGTGGACACCACGCCTCAAGACCACTCATTCCCCAATATTTTTACCTATCATCTCTCACCGACACGCCACAGTGTCCTCACACTGATAAGTACATATTTCACAGCAATCCTTCACACCCTGAACTTCACACATCGCTCTCACAAGCATTTAGTACATGAGCTGTATAAAAGTAATATTACAACTTACTTGACATTGTACCCGAAATCAACATAGACATTTTACATACAGATTTCTGCACCTAAACACATCCTATCCATCTTTGACTAACTTGGTTAAATCAAGTCCACCAATGCTTACCTACACAAATCTGTATGCTTCTCCAACTACCGGTCAACTAAACACTGAATGTAAACACTACGCTCTCCAATCGATAACTGACAAAGAAAGTTAACTATTAAACATAACTATGCTATCTCTAAATAATTCAGTTTCACTGACTAATCATTTAATTATCTAAATGTCAACAACCTGATTTCATACAATCATGCGGTCCCTTCATTCACCCCTCGTAATCACAAACACATCGTTGGGTAAATGGACGATCAGGATTCACGTTTATTATATATTACAAAGCTCGCTTTCCGAGCATACACATTTAACATTCGTTACGCAAATACAATCTACTATCATTGGCTAAGTGTAACTATGCTCTCCTTAAACTATACACTGGCAAGGGAAAACACATATGTCCTGTCACACCGACTGTCCGTCCCGGTCTGTCTGAATTCACATGTCCAGTCCAGTTCCTCGTCCCCCTTTCTCGTGCCGTCCATTGTGTGGCGTGCTGGATCACTTGCCACGTAGTTCAGTTGTCCAGTCCTCGTAGCCTACAGCTATACTAGAGTTCATTCTGTTTACGGGTAATCCCCGTGCCTACGGTACTGTGTCCTATTTCGGGAATGAATCCCGGTATGTCCTAGTCATGTCCTAGCTATGACACATGCGTGTCCTGTCTAGGTCTGGTCCTAACACTGGTTTGGAGTACTATCTCCTTCTACTGTCTTTCTCTGTCTATACTCTTGTACAGAGTCCCTATTATGTCCTGTCTCTGTCCTTTACTTTCCTCCGTCCTTGTCCTACTTGTATCTATGTCTATCCTACTTCTAGCTATGTCTATTCTACTTCTATCTATGTCTATTCTACTTCTATCTCTGTCTCTCCCATCATCTTGACACTAAACTATTTCTATAATTATAAACAAGGCTGCATGGAAACTGAGTCTCCTTCTTGACTCTGATTCTCTGCTTTTGTTGAACCTAAGAGTTCCCCTACTCTTATAAAAGCTGTAATCCCCCATGATTTGTGGGCTGACAGATGAATTATAGGCTCGTACTTTGTGAATACCATAATACTATGAGTTCTTAGTTTTAAGGCAAATACCTATCCTGCTCTGTCTATTTTTTTGTCTGAGTTTACTTCTATACTATTATTCATATAACTATATTCTTTATGTTATCTTTTACATAACAGTAATATCAGACGTATTTGTGTTACCTTTCCTCTGGAGTAAACTAGGCAGACCGAGAGAGGGATCATGCTGCATGGGCAACACATGGTCTCTAAACTCAGCCCAGACTTTGTGCTATGGAGAGGTCTGTCAAGATGGCAGTTGCCAGTTAGTCAGTCAATATCAGACTTTGTGCTATGGAGAGGTCTGTCAAGACGGCCAGGTGCCAGTTAGTCAATATCAGACTTTGTGCTATGGAGAGGTCTGTCAAGATGGCAGTTGCCAGTTAGTCAGTCAATATCAGACTTTGTGCTATGGAGAGGTCTGTCAAGATGGCAGGTGCCAGTTAGTCAGTCAATATCAGACTTTGTGCTATGGAGAGGTCTGTCAAGATGGCAGGTGCCAGTTAGTCAGTCAATATCAGACTTTGTGCTATGGAGAGGTCTGTCAAGATGGCAGTTGCCAGTTAGTCAGTCAATATCAGACTTTGTGCTATGGAGAGGTCTGTCAAGATGGCAGGTGCCAGTTAGTCAATCAATATCAGACTTTGTGCTATGGAGAGGTCTGTCAAGATGGCAGGTGCCAGTTAGTCAGTCAATATCAGACTTTGTGCTATGGAGGGGTCTGTCAAGATGGCCAGGTGCCAGTCAGTCAGGTAATATCAGACTTTGTGCTGTGTAGAGGTCTGTCAAGATGGCAGTTGCCAGTTAGTCAGTCATTATCAGACTTTGTGCTATGGAGAGGTCTGTCAAGACGCCAGGTGCCAGTCAATATCAGACTTTGTGCTATGAAGCGGTCTGTCAAGATGGCAGGTGCCAGTCAGTCAGTCAATATCAGACTTTGTGCTATGGAGAGGTCTGTCAAGACGCCAGGTTCCAGTCAGTCAGTCAATATCAGACTTTGTGCTTTGGAGAGGTCTGTCAAGATGGCCAGGTGCCAGTCAGTCAGTCAATATCAGACTTTGTGCTATGGAGAGGTCTGTCAAGACGGCAAGGTGCCAATTAGTCAGTCAATATCAGATTTTGTGCTTTGGAGAGGTCTGTCAAGATGGCCAGGTGCCAGTTAGTCAGTCAATATCAGACTTTGTGCTATGGAGAGGTCTGTCAAGATGGCAGTTGCCAGTTAGTCAGTCAATATCTGACTTTTTGCTATGGAGAGGTCTGTCAAGATGGCAGGTGCCAGTTAGTCAGTCAATATCAGACTTTGTGCTATGGAGAGGTCTGTCAAGGTGGCAGGTGCCAGTTAGCCAGTCAATATCAGACTTTGTGCTATGGAGAGGTCTGTCAAGACGGCAGGTGCCAGTTAGTCAGTTAATATCAGACTGCACCAACACATACACATCACAGATGCTTATAACACAAGGGGACATGCACAACAAGCTGTCATCCTTGTTGCATTTTGTTGCTTCAACTCAGATTACTCAGGTCACACACAAGCAGTGAAAGGCTAGACACAAAGCCAAAGAAGACACACAAAAACCTGCTATCTGGCAAGTAAGCTCGGAACAGTCAATGGCTAAGGAAGGTAGATTCAATAAAACTCTCTGCCTCAGCTGGATAAAACAATGCAAATAACTAATAATTTTTTTAATGACATTGAAGTATCTCCAACCATTGAAGACAGACTACAAATTTGCAGAGCACGTGCTTACCTCAGAATTAATGCAAACACACAACATCCACTGCATAGTGAAATTAGGAAGGTGAAGGGTAGCAGGTTAAAAAGAGGATGGTTGTGGATGGGTCAAGCCGAAGACATTCTTCAACAGGTGTGTTCACTGGAGGACTTAGAACCTGGCGAGGAGTGGGTACAAGTGCCAACAGATTTCTGTACGTCCTTTTCAGTTTGCATCCAACTAGACAGAAAATGCAGACAAGAAAATCCGGCTGCTGTGGAGGCAGAAGTACAAGCGTTGATTTTTGAGAATTCGTTAGACGGTGATGCTGTCATCTACATAGATGGGTCGGTCATCCGACATGTGAGAAGCTCATGGGCCTTCATGGTGCGGGCCAGAGGGAGAATTTTGAAGGAGGACTCTGGTGCTTTTGTTGAGACCACAAGTAGCCTGACTATGGAAGTCATGGCAGTAAGTAAAGCAATAACATGGCTCAAGACACAGACACTCAATAGGGCATGTTTCCTTAGCGACTCAATGAGCATGCTCAAGAGGATAGAGAGGGGGTGGATCCGAAGAAAGCGGTTGCTGTCTCTGGAGTGGTCTTGGCTGACAAAGATTAGTTTCATCTTCATGTCAGGGCATGCGGGAGTACAAGGAAATGAGCGGGCTGACAAGCTCGCAGGTAAGGCTAAGGTGGAGGGTGGACGCACCATGGACCAGGCTGACATTCTGAATGCTCTACGAGAAGTAAGACTTGTGTGAGAACCAAGTGACGACTATGAATCTGCAACCATGGTCAGACTGCGAGAACAGCAAATTAAAAGAGGGGTGGCCAAACAAGAACACTACGCAGGAAGCCAAAGAAAATTGATAAACCAGCACAGAACTGGTTAGTTAGTTAGTTAGTTATCAGTTGGGGTATCTTCGTTGCACTCCGGACATGTCCATAGGTGCTCAGATCCTCCCCCCAGCATATGCATCAGCGTCCGGTGGCTAATAGTGCCAGTTCTGTGTTGGTTGACGAGGCGCTTTGTTTTCCCGATGTACCTCTCGCGTCTGGCTGTGCCGATTCTTACTCCCAGGTCTTTCATCCTGGAAAGCGATGTGGAATCACTGGCGTCAAAATCCTCTGTTCTCGCCATATCTTTAAGGGCGTTAATAACATCGGCACGATCCATGGGCTGGCCATCTACAGGGGGTGCAGAGCCAGCCAATTTATCAGCTCGTTCATTTCCCTCGACTCCCGCATGTCCCGGGACGAAGATGAAGGTGACTTTGCGGACACTGTCTACATACAGATCCAGCTTCGACCTTCTGAATCATGCTCATTGAATCACTTAGTACACACACGTTGGTATAATGCTGTGATTCCAGCCATTTGAAAGCCTGTGTAACTGCCATCACCTCCATCGTCATGCTGCTCGTGGTCATAGAGTGGGCACCACTGGATTCTTGAACGGTTCGGCCCGCTGAACGGGCTGTAAATGCCCACGCACTTCTCTGCTGCTTTACAACAGATCCATCTGTATAGATGAGCACTTCGGGCCTATCTGAGTGATCATAAATGAACGCTATAACCTCTGCATTGACAGCGGCAGGGTTCTGCTCTCTGCACCGTCTGTCGAGTGTGATAATGCAGGAGAAGGTACACTTAAAAGCTGGAGGCACCGGCACCCATTCCTTGCCGGGGTTGATACTGGTAAGACTGCAGACCTGTCCGACGACATCTTCCGCCCGACCCATCCATGATTTGCCCCTCTTTAGCCTGTCACCCTTTTCTCTGAATACAGCGTCATGCAGAGGGTGCTGCTCATCTGCACTTATTTTTAAGTATGCACGAGCTCTCCAGATCTTGATCCTGTGTTCCATTGTCGGGAAGTCAAGGAGGTATCTCATTGCTACACAGCTGGTGTCTCTCGTGCAGCCCAAAATGATGCGCATGGCTTCGTTTTGTACCTTTTCAAGTCTTCCAATCTGTGTAGGGCTGACAGTGAGGATGGCCAGGGCATACTCGATGCGTGAAAGCACAAGTCCTTGGAACAGAAGTAATAGCAGTCTTTGCTCGATATTGGCAGTCGCCATGACTCTCATTGCTGCCAAACCTTTTCGAGCCTTCGTTATGACATAATCGACATGATCTCTGAAGGACAGGCTACGATCAAGCCTCACGCCAAGATATGTCATTGACTGGGTTCTACTCAGAATGCTCCCATCCATTCTTACTGCCGGCAGGTCTGTTTTCACAATATGGTTGTTTAGTGAGAACCATGTAACCGTTGCCTTTGCAGGGTTGACAAGGGCAACGGCATCAGCACACCATGAGGAAATTCGATCTAGTTCGCCCTGCATATAGTTGGCAACCGCCTGTCTATCTCGACCCTGTCGATACACGAGGATGTCGTCAACGAATGATAGAGTCCTACCCCTCCCATCCAATTGTTGTTCAGTGATCGGCACCGTATACACGTTGAATGGTACTGGTGACAGTGGTGAACCCTGCGGCAATCCTGGACATATCGTTATCGGCTCAGAAGACCAACTCCCGCATCTTAGCACCACCTTCCTTTGGAGTAGAACTGCAGCTATCCATCGTACAAGGTGAGGGTGCACTTTCAGTCTGAGGAGGGTTTGCATCAAGTGCTCGAAAGATACTCTGTTATATGCGTCCTCTAAGTCTATGGCGGCCGCACATGTCTCTTCTCTGACCTGAAATCCTTCGTAAACATCTTGAGCAAAGACCGCCGCATTCAGCCATGACTCTTTGTTGCGTCTGTATCCTCCAAGTGTGGGCGGGAAGCAGCCGAGCTGTTCCAAGTCCCAAGCAAGTCTGTGTGCTACAATTTTCTCCAGTAGCTTGCCAACAGTATTCTGCATCGTAATGATTCTGTAGCCGCTTATCTTGGAGTGGTCTTTGTTCGGTTTTGGCAGCGGCAGCAAGTAGCTGTGTAGCCATTCTTCTTTGACCTGACCCCTCTGGATACTGGTGTTGAATTCTCTGGCCAGTTCTTCCATGTCATCATCTGATATCACCATTAGGTCACCATATCGGATGCCGTCTGGGCCTGGGGCGGTGTTAGGTGATTTCTTGAGCATCGCACGCAATATCTCACCTGTGATTGTCCATTCTTCGTCTGTCCTGACCCCCTCGCACAACTGAGAGAGTGTTGTTGTGGTCCTCTGTCTGGCGGGCTCGTCTTTCTGGTCAGTCTGTTCTATGTAGCATGCAAGAAGGGCCTTACCTTTATCCGCATCCGACTTTTCCCATGCGAGGTCTGTGCCTTGAAAGTCTGGAATACCCCTACGTTGTGCAGCACCGTTCATGCTCTTGTGGAGGCGCCAGAATGTCGTAAGAGATTGCTCGGAGCACACCTACCTGCAGAACTCGTCCCATTTGTCGGCCTTGGCCTGTTTGGCGCAGGATTTGAATAAAGTCGTCGTCCTAACGACCTCAGTCTTCAGGTTCGCCAACTCAACCTGTGGCATGTTAGCCTTTCTGGCCTTTTGCCAGTCTTTGACAGCCTGCCTCTTTCCCAGCCATGCCTTCTCGACCTCTCCATTCCACCATGGTGGCTGCAGCCATCTTTCTTGTCTCCTACGGGAGGAAGTTAGTTTCCTTCTTCTGATCTTGCTTATGGCGTCTTGACCAGTGGTGTCGTACGGGAAGGCATTGGTCTTGTTTCTTTGACTCATGGCCCCGTCTTTCTTGATCAGGATGACACAAGGGTAGTGGTCACTATCGTGGTATCCCAGTGTGCCCCACCGGCACCTTGGTGCGATGGTGGGCGACACCAGAGCCAAGTCAATGATGCTGTCAGAGTCTCCTGGTCGAGTGGCCATTCTAGTGACCTTCCCATCATTCAGACAGATTAGGGCAGCAGATGCCAGGGCGTCCTCCAAATCTTCTCCCTGTCTATTGGTGATGCAATTCCCCCATTGACTGCCTCTGGCATTGAAGTCCCCGCAGTAGATGATATGCCTTTCATCCATATCGAACAAACTCTGCCATTGTCGCACGCCATTGTCGCACAGAACTGGTGTCGTTAGCCGCCATATGCTGCGGGATTTGCTAAGGAGGGGATCCGAGCACTTATGGACTGAATGGTTCGATGTGCAATAAAGACGATCTGTCGACTAACTAACTAACAAACTAACCAAGTATCTCATAAAAGATTAAAGTCTGACGTGGGCAGCTGTACTACTATACTTCCATGGGAATTCTCTAATACAATAATTATGTTTCAATTAGTGATTATTAGTATGATGATGGGGAATGCCTATATTCTGCCCCTGCCTTTCCATGCCGAACAGCATGTATGGATAGGACTGCTGGGATACATCCATTATAAATAGAATTACAAAGATGACATAATTATTCTGGGGCAGTGGAATGTACTACACAACTATTTGTGAAGGCTAACCTTCACTAACCTTGTTAGGTAGAAGTCGGGTGTGTCAGCCAAAAGGTGCAAATATCACAGATCTGCTGTAAACTGGCATGACAATAATTATTTTCAACACACACAAATAACGGGTGAACAGAAAGAAGAAGAAAGAAGAAATAGATTGTATCCTTGGTTTTCTTCTAGCTCTATAACTTGAGCTTCTTTGATTGCTGGCACACAATGCTAGCTGACTGGGTCTCATTCTCACAAAATGCCAGAATCACTTCATTAGTTGTCTATAAATCCAATGCAAGAAGTGATAAAGACAGTCCCACCACACATACTGCCATAGGCATGTGAAACGTGAGGCCTTCACATATTCTAGGCTGTGACATATGATGTGGGATGGCTAGTTCCTTTCCTCATCGCCTTTCTCCCTGATAATTCCGAAAATATTCTGATAATATGTGATGCTGCTGGTGAAACATCTGCTTTCCTTCAGCCCATTCCTGTTAAATTAATTGCTGGCATATCACAGCAGTAGAGTAGTAGAGATAGAGTAGATAGAAACAAACTGTGGGAAATCCTTAAACAATATGGAGTGAGTACACATCTAACAAACCTATGTAGAAGTTTATACAACAACAGTGAATGCATAGTGAGAGCAACTGGAGGACACTCAGAACCCTTCACCATAAGATCTGGAGTACGACAAGGTTGTGTCCTGTCCCCTCTCTTGTTCATAACATATATAGACAACATATGTAAAGAAACCAGCCAAGCAGAGACAGCAAGAATACCGCATGACGAGAGCACAGAAGAAGAACCATCTGCAAATCTAACCATTAGAGAACTCCTGTTTGCGGATGACCAAGCACTAATAGCAAAATCAGAAGCTGAATTACAAGACCACATGAATAGTCTAAATGAAATGTGTAGGTAACACAACATGAAAATTAGCACAAGCAAAACAGAGGTGATGACTATAACTAAAGAAGAACAAACAACAACAATTCACCTAAACGAACATCCCTTGAAACAAGTAAAGAGTTTCAAGTACCTAGGAAGTATAATATCATCAAATGGCAGATCAGAAGACGAGATCGAAAATAGGTGCAATAAGGCAAATCAACTCATTGGACAAATGGCACCAATACTAAAGAACAAACATGTATCAATAACTACTAAGAAAGCACTTTACAACACAATCTTCCTGCCAACTCTATGTTACCAATGCCAAACCTGGATATTGACAGAAAAAGAGAAAAGAAAAATCACAACAACAGAAATGAGGTTCCTGAGAAGAATACTCAATGTTTCAAGAAGAGATAAGATCAGAAATGAAGAAATCAGGACTAAAGTGGGGGTTAAAGCAGCACTAGATTTTATCAGAAAGCAGCAAGTCAAATGGTTTGGCCATGCAAGTAGTTTACCAGTTAACAGCATACCACAACAAGCAATGATGTACAGACCAGATGGAATCAGAGGAAGAGGCCGAAAACGTAAACGTTGGACGGAGGGAATAGCAGAGTCCATGGGAATATCGATATATGAAGCCCATAATCGGGCACTCTCACGAAGTTTATACTTCACCTCGACACCGCAAGGTACAAGAGGAACATGATGAGATGAGATCATAGCAGTAAGCAACCAGTTTATATTCTCAAGCTCAACATAGACTCACACTTGCTGACATCATGACACAGTCTGCATTGTCCAGGTTATTGGGCTCGCCTTGCTTCCAGTTAGTGTACTGTACGGGCGTTCCATCAACCCAAGTGAAAGTGTTCTCCAATGGATCTTGAAGGCCAATCCAGACAGAACCTGTATAGTCTGAGAACAATGGTATGGGTTACAAAGTCTGTATAGCATGAGAACAATGGCATAAGCAATAAAGTCTGTGTAGTCTGAAAGAAATAATTGCATAAGTTACATAGCCAACCTCTAAGAAATAGCGTTCAAAACAAATAATAGTGGTTTATAGAGCAACAATTATAAGTAAAGTTTCACACAGTAACAATGTAGACTTAAGAGAATTCCTGATTTGTCTATTTGTAAGTCAAAATACATAATACAATATCAAAAAAAATCACTTGTAAAGCCACTGTTTCACATTTAATATATAAATGTTAACCTACTGTAAACATCAAAAACTATAGGGAAAAATGAAATTTATAATGGTATCTCATTATAAGAATAGCACAGTAAGTTCCTACAGCAAAATGATAGTAATGAGAATTGTGTTTTAATTTTTGTTTCAAATATTAAAGAAAGATGTATGTTTGTGTTAGAAGACGCTCACTGTCAAGTTATATGTTTTTAACGAGTAAACATTTTTAACATTGGGGGAAAAAAAACGGGTCTAAAATATCTGAACTAAAGTCATAAGGTAACAGAATGGTAGGAGAATAAGGGACTTGAAGAAGTAAAGAGCAGATATATGAAAGAGAATTTGAAGAAGCAATGAGCAGAGATATGAAAGAGAACAACTGAGTGGGGAGCAAGAAAGAACCGAGAGTCACTGTGTAGGCAGACAGAATAAATCTTGGAACAGAGACTGAAGACACTGACAAACAATTCATTGGACAAACTAAAGAGAACTTCAATAATTACTGAGCAGGGAGACAGTACAGCACTTGAAGAAATATCAATGTTTAAGTTTTCATGTGAAATATTAGGACACTTCTTCAAATCATTCTAAAAATCGATGTTTGTGTGCCTCCGTTGATTTTTTTTGTTAATGTACTAACTTCAAAGAGACACCAGAAAAAGGCAGTCATCATTTTTTTTTACCACATTATGGGCAGATAAAAACTACAGCCTATTATTGTCACAAATGGAAAGATTTGTAGAAAGAGAGACAAAGGAAGACAGCCAGAGAAAAGTCTTGACAGTCTGTGTTACAGTAAGGAATGGTGTCAGTACCTGAAGTGATACATGCCGCTGGAAATTACAGGGTGGGGAGAAGCATGATCACCCACGCCAGCTGGCAAGGCACATGATGATGATTACTAACTTTTTTTTACAATATGGCATTTTTTTTTTTACCAACAGAACTATTTTTTTAGCTACTGCTAGTAGTCTGCTGGAATAGAGAAGAAAGGCTATTTGTTGTGAAGATGTTGCTAGTATTTTAAATTTTAAATCCCCAAGACAAAAATGTTTGCCAGGGCAGAATTACAACTCTATACCCCTAAACTTACAGGAAGAAAAATAAGAATAAATACAGGGTGTTTGAAATCAAAAACAGGAAAGATATTATTAGAGGAAGGTGCTATAATGAAGAGGTGGAATGAGTATATTAGAGAATTATATGACGGAGAAAGGGAAGAATTAACAGAAGATAGTAACTTAGAAGGTCCACCTATTCTAAAAGAAGAAGTCGCTGACGCTATGAAATATATGAAGAAAGGAAAAACAGCTGGGCCAGATGAAATCACAATAGAAGAATTAGAAGTATTGGGAGAATTTGGAGTAGATATATTAACCAAAATGTTGAATGATATTTACAGTTGTGGATATTTACCCAGTGATATGCTGAAATCTGTATTTATAGCTATACCAAAAAGACCAGGAGCAATTTATTGTGAAGATTTTCGTACAATTAACCTTATAAACCATATCACTAAGCTTCTACTCAGAATCATAATGAGAAGAACCAAAAAGAAAATAAAAATGGAAATTAGTGAAGAACAGTATGGATTTGTGGAAGGAAAGGGCACAAACAATGCAATCTATACACTACGGACACTAATAGAAAGGTCAATAGAGAAACAGAGAGACATATATTTGTGCTTCATAGATTATACTAAGGCATTTGATAAAGTAAAACATGGTGAACTGATTAAAATGTTGGAAGATATCAACATTGATGGAAAAGATTTATGAATAATAAAGAATGTTTACTGGAACCAAGTAGCAGCAATGCAAATGGGAAATAAAGAGGGTAGTTACGAACAGATAAAGCTAGGAGTACGACAGGGGTGTGTCTTGTCACCAGATCTTTTCTCCCTGTATAGCGAAGTAATAATGAGGGAGATCAAAGAGATGACAGGAATACTAGTTGGAGGTCATAATATAAATAATATACGCTATGCAGATGACACAGTATTGGTGGCGGATAATTCAACAGACCTACAACATTTATTAGATGTTGTAGTAACAGAGAGTGCAAGGAAAGGACTCTCCTTGAATATCAAGAAAACAGTAACAATGGTAATATCAAAGAAAATGGTGACACCAAAATGTGACATAGAAATAGAAGGAAAAATCCTTAACCAAGTGGATAATTTTAGATACCTAGGGGCATTTATAACATCAGATGGAAGATGTACAACAGAGATTAGGAGCAGAATAGGGCAGGCAAAGGCCGCATTTCAGAAAATAAGAGTATCTTATGGAATAAGTCACTATCACTGAATGTAAGAAAGAGAGTGCTGAAATGCTATGTAGAACCAGTTTTGCTGTATGGCAGTGAATCTTGGAATGTAAATGAACAAATTAAGAAGCAATTAGAAGCAACAGAGATGTGGTTCCTGAGACGAATGTTGCAAATTCCTTGGACTGCCAGAGTAACTAACGACGACTGCCTGAAACAGGCTAATGAAACTAGAACATTATATACAACAATAAGACAGAGACAAACATCTTTCTTCGGTCACGTGATGAGAAGAGAGGCATTGGAGAACATCGTAACAACTGGAAAGATTGAGGGGAAGAGAGGCAGAGGCAGACCAAGAGAAATGATGCTGGATGGATTGAGACGGTGGCATGGAGGAATATCAGCAGCAGAGTTGATCCAGAAGACCAAAGACCGAGATCTGTGGAGAGCCATGAACGCCTACGCCAGCCGGCACGGCACTTGATGATGATGACCCCTAAACATAAAACTCTGATAAACTCACCACATGGTAAACACTATTCTTGCTTACTATAGTGCTGCTAAACAAAAAGCTTTCATTTGTGTATAACCCATTATTTTATTTGTTATGCTAAAAAACTGAGACACTTTTGCAAAGATTCAAGGAAAGCCGACTTCTCAATCACATTATTATGCTTTTCTCAAATAAATTTTATGAAACTGTATGGCCAGTTTGTGTTCAGGTCAATGGACGCATGTCAGTACTTCAAGTTGTCTTCAGCTGTTCATCTTTACAAACAAAAGATGAGAATTTGACGCCACTGCACAAAAACTTCAGTAAAACCAGATGTACCATATCTAAACATCTCCTTTTCTCTACATCTTTTTTCCCCTGGAAAATCTCCGAAATCCATTTTGTGAGACTGTCGACTCCAGAGCTGAACTTGTCAAAACAGCCTAGCCATCACCCCTTCTTCTTCCTTTCTTCTTCATCCATCTTCCTTCTCCATTCTTCCGCCACCTTCCTTCTTCCTTCTTCATCCTCCTCCTCTTGACTTCTTCTTCCACTAACATTTAGTTAGTTGCATATCCTTTACAGAACGTTGCAGTCAACACCAGCATTTTTGCTGTTATGATCTCTTGGCAAGCTTACATTCAGAAGTTTGCTATTGCTTTCTGAATATCTGGCACCCATATCATTTCGTAAAAAAAAAACCAAAGCAGGGTGGTCTGCTCCCAAATCGCCCGCAGCTGTGTTTCGAACACGAGAATGTGCGATTACAAACTGTGTCTATAACCTCTTCACCATGGAACCGGCTCACTAACATTAGAGTTAAATATTCAAAGCTGTGTGCTAGTTTTAATTTCTTTTGACTTCCACAAGTTTCCAAGTGCTGTGAAAGCTCCTCTTGCTTTTGTATTCCAAAAGGCATATTTCATCAAATATTATGACTGTTCCAAGATAGTTGTAGCAGTTCACCTGTGTAAAATTGTTCCCATTTACTTGGCTGTTACATTGTGGTATTACTTGGAGATTACCATATTGAATGTCATGCACTCATAGCAGTTATGTCCCCTTTTGAGCATCAGCTGCAAAACTTTCTGGACCTGAAACAGTGAAGAGCTAATGGTCATCACCATCATCATCATAATGTGCCCAGCCATCTGACATTGGAATGTCTCTCAATAGATCTCCTTCCTTGATGTTCTAATCACTTCTGTTGATGATATTCCTCCATGCCACCATCTCAGTTCCTTCAGTATTAATTCTTTTGGTCTGCCTCTTGTCTCTTCTCCCACTAATCTTTCCAGTCGTCACGATGTTTTCCAACGCCTCTCTTCTCATTATATGACCTAAGAAGACTATTTGCCTCTTTCTGACAATCAAATATAATGTTCTACTTTCACTAGCCCCTTCCAGGCAGTTGTTATTAGTTACACTGGCAGCCCAAGGTATTCATAACTTAACCTCAGAACCCCATCTCAGTTCCTTTCAAGCTCTTACTAATTTATTCATCCAATTTTCCATGATTCACAGCCATACAGCAAAACAGGTTTTATATAACAAGTCAGACTCTCTTTTTGACATTCAATGATAATGACTTATTGCATAAGATACTCTTAATTTGTCTTAAATGCAGCTTTTGTTTCACCTAATCTGCTCTTAATCTCTCTCACACATCTTCCATCTGATGTCATGATTATGGTTAATGGTAGTTACATGAAATTACTTACTGTTAGGTAGCATGGATGTGATGAAATCATTCTCATCATTATCTACAATAGCTGCTAGTGCACCCTGCAACAAAGAACTACCGCAAGAAGAATTTGCTGTTGCCCAGTCCACCCCAGTTGAAGATGAAGCAGCTAGGTAGCAGGAACCACGAAAAGAGTTTGATCCAGTGGGACAACCAAATATCACATCACCTTGGTTGATTATATATACAAAACAAACACATTAATATATTAATATGTAGAGTAACGTTAAGTAGAAGTTATGTTTATACAGAACTAGCTGACCCGGCCCGGCTTCGCCCAGACCCTGGTGGGGAGCATCTCATTTAATTCATATAAGTAGTCATATAAGTTCTCGTTTCCGTTACCGACTATCTGTCTGTCTGTCTGTCTGTCTGTCTATCTGTCTGTCTGTCTGTCTGACCCGGCCCGTCTTCGCCCAGACCCTGATGGGGAGAATCTCATTTAATTCATATAAGTAGTCATATAAGTTCCCGTTCCGACTATCTATCTGTCTGTCTGTCTGACCCGGCCCGGCATCGCCCAACTCCTGGTGGGGAGAATCTCATTTAATTCATATAAGTAGTCATATAAGTTCCCGACTGTCTGTCTGTCTGTCTGTCTGTCTGTCTGTCTGTCTGTCTATCTATCTATCTGTCTGTCTGTCTGACCCGGCCCATCCCATGGTGGAGAGCTTCTCATTTAAATTATATAAGTAGTCATATAAGATCCCGTTCCCGACTATCTGTCTGACTGTCTGTCTGTCTTGGGTAAATGGAGGAGGGAGGAGAAAGAGGGAGGTGGAGGAGGGAAGAGGAGGGAGGAGGAGGGAGGAGACAGGAGGAGTAGGGAGGAATAGGAGGGAGGAGGAGGGATTAGGAGGAGGAGGGAGGAGTAGTGTGGAGGAGGAGGCGAGGAGGAGGGAGGAGGAAGAGAGAGGAGGAGGGAGAAGGAGGGAGGAGGAGAACGCAGGAGGAGAAGGGAGCAGGAGGAGGATAGGGAGGAAAAGGGAGGAGGAGGAGAGTGTAGGAGGATGGAGGAGGCGGAGGGAGAAGGAAGAGGGAGGAGGAAGAGGGAGAATGAGGAGGGAGAAGGAGGGGGAGGAGGGGAGGAGGAGGAGGGAGGCGGAGAGAGGAGGAGGAGGGAGGAAGAGGGAGGAGGAGGAATGTGAAGGGAGGAGGAGGGAGGAGGTAGAGGGAGGAGGAGGGAGGAGAGGGAGGAGGAGGAGGGAGGAGGCGGAGAGGGAGGAGGGGGAGGAGGGAGGAGGAGGAGGGAGGAGGAGTGATGAGGAGGAGGGAGGAGGAGAGAGGAGGAGGAGGGAGGAGGAGGAGGGAGGAGGAAGAGGGAGGAGGAGGAATGTGAAGGGAGGAGGAGGGAGGAGGTAGAGGGAGGAGGAGGGAGGAGGAGGAGTGAGGAGGAGGAGAGGGAGGAGGAGGAAGGAGGAGGGGGAGGAGGGAGGAGGAGGAGGAGGGAGGAAGAAGGAGGAGGAGGGAGAAGGAGGGATGAGGAGGAGGAGGGAGGAGGAGGAGGAAGGAGGAGGAAGAGGGAGGAGGAGGAATGTGAAGGGAGGAGGAGGTAGAGGGAGGAGGAGGAGGGAGGAGGAGAAGGGAGGAGGAGGGATGAGGAGGAGGAAGAGGGAGGAGGAGGGAGGAGGTAGAGGGAGGAGGAGGAGGAGGAGTGAGGAGGAGGAGAGGGAGGAGGAGGAAGGAGGAGGGGGAGGAGGGAGGAGGAGGGAGGAAGAATGAGGAGGAGGGAGAAGGAGGGATGAGGAGGAGGAGGGAGGAGGAGGAAGAGGGAAGAGGAGGAATGTGAAGGGAGGAGGAGGGATAGGGAGGAGGGGAAGAGGAAGAGGGTAGGAGGAAGAGTGGAGAGGAGGAGGGAGGATGTAGAGGGAGGAGGAGGGAGGAAAAGGGAGGAGGGAGGAGGAGAGAGGAGGAGGAGGGAGGTAGGAGGAGGAGGAAGAGGGAGGAGGAGGGAGGAGAAGGAAGGAGGAGGAAGAGGGAGGAGGAGGAGGGAGGAGGAGGGAGAGGGAGGAGGAGGAAGGAGGAAGAGGGAGGAGGAGGATGGAGGAGGGAGAGGGAGGAGGGAAAGAGGAAGAGGGTAGGAGGAGGAGGGGAGAGGAGAAGGAGGGAGGAGGAGAAGTAGGAGGAGGGAGGAGGAGGGGATAGGAGGAGGGAGGAGGCAGAGGGAGAAGAAGGATGGAGGAGGAGGAAGGAGGGAGAGGAAGGAGGGACAATGAGGAGGGGAGGAAGGAAAGGGGGGTGGAAAAGGAAGAGGAGGGAGGAGGAAAGAGGTAGGGGGCTGAGGAGGTAGAGGGAGGAGGAGGAGGAAGGAAAGGGAGGAGGAAGAGGAGGAGAAGGGAGGAGGAGGGTGGAGGGAGGAGGAGGAGGTAGAGGGAGGAGGAGGGAGGAGGTAGGAGGAGGAGGAAGAGGGAAGAGGGAGAAGAAGGGAGAAGGAGGAGTGAGGATGATGAGGGAGAAGGAGGCAGGAGGAGGAGGAGGGAGGCAGGAGGAGGAGGGATAAGGAGGGAGAGGGAGGAGAAGGGAAGATGAGGGAGGAGGGGGAGGAGGCGGATGGAGTAGGAGGGAGGAGGATGGAGGAGGAGGGGAGAGGAAGAGGGAGAAGAAAGAGGGAGAAGGAGGAGGGAGTCGGGAGAGGGATGAGAGGGAGGAAGAAGAGAGGAGGAGAGAGTTCGGCATTCGGAATTCATACTTGTCTAGTTCTTCCCTTCTACACGACTGTAGATAACTTCCTTACACATAAAAAGATGAATTGTTATTGATATTGCCGTGGCATGGAGGAATATCAGCAGCAGAGTTGATCCAAAAAACCAAAGACTGAGATCTACGGAGAGCCATGAACGCCTACGCCAGCCGGCACGGCACTTGATGATGATGATTGCCGTGTGACGATTCTGTGTAGTCACGTCATTTTCTTCCCTTTCCCTAGCGTTTTGGTTCGGGGATTCTTTCATCATCATCATCATATATTTACGTACGTATTTTGGGAGGGGGAGGAGGGAGGAGGAGGAAGAAGAAAAAAAAACTATGACAGTTGACAGCTCTGGAATGAAAGGAAGGCGTGTAGAAAATTTCATCTCAATCGGATAGGCCGTTCGCGAACAAATAAAGGACATACATATTTACATACATACATATATATACACATACACTTTGTTTTATAGATATAGATAACATGTCACTGTACTCATAGCTACTTCCATATGTGCTCCAGTCACAGATCACGCATTCACAGTATGTGAATATTTCAAGCAGACTTGTATGTTTATAAAGATACCCCTTCATGCATGCACACATGGCTACTTCCATACAAGTTTCAGTCTCCTCTCACAGACCACGCAGTCACAATATGTGAATGTGTAATGTCAAGCAGACTTCATAAAAAACACCCCTTAATTGCATACACAGATGGCCAATTCTATATGTGCTCCAGTCTCCTCTCATAGATCACACAATCACAATATGTGAATATGTCAAACAGACTTGTATGTTTATAACGGTACAACTTCATTGCATGCACACATGGCTACTTCCATATGTGCTCCAGTCTCCTCCCACAGATCATAAAACATATATCAACACAGTGCAAGAACTCAACAGCACCAACAAGGATTCAAAAATGTGTTTTGTGGGTAGGTTTTTCTAATTGACATTGAACCCCAACAGCAGCATATTCAACCTACTCGTTTTGATTTCCAACTGTTGAGAGATTTATAATATGTACAACATGCATATGGGTCCTCGTGTTCTTTCGCCCTTATCAGAGAAGGATAGGCTTCTGATCCACTACACAGGAATCTGGTTAGCAGCACTCTTTTTTTTTAAAATTATTTTTTCCCATTTGTTAAATGTTTACTTGCTTTGAACTCAAGTGCAGCCAACATACATGCTACTACTTATAAGCGCTGGATTGATTTGTGTGTGTGGATTAGCTTTCTCTATTACCAGTGTCCCTCGCCATGAGGCGAATCCACTCCGACTTCAGAGGTACCTGTAATTTACATCTCCAGGTCAAGGACGAGAAGTCAACATTTTAGTCTAACTGATTGTTGTAGTTGGTGAACCCGCTTCCTCGGTATCAGCACACCAGATATTTAAGAGCAAGCACTCTTATTCATTCGGCCTGATCTCCATTTGGGAGATGAAATGCAGATGAAAAAGAAGAGGGTAATTAATACCTTCAAATACAAATAAACAGAAAACAACTATTTTCATCACACATTCTGAAAACACAAAATAACTATATTGAATGCCATTCATTCAAATAGTTTCATAAGGTCTTTATATAACTGAGTGAATTTGATTCACTTGGCAATTTCTCATGCCAAATCAGTGTTGTGCTTCTCCAGTTTGGGAACCTTATTTAGGACAAAAGATAAACCTGCGGGTGGTAATCACAGGTGTGGACATAATATTCTTTATAATAATATTGGCTTTTTTAAAATATCATTGAATGATATATTTCATTTCCCATAAATTGGCAACAAGTTGTAAGAAAGACCAACAAAATCTAATAAACACTTACCTGGCAATTTTGTTGGAGTTGTAGATGTTGTGACTAAAGATGGTAAGGTGACTTTTCCTAGAAAAACCAAAGCAATTCTCTTCAATAACTGTTAAAGTTTTGTTATCTGAATTTAAGTTGTTTAATAATTGCAATTTTAATCATTGTAAGTTTGCCTTGAAACATCTCTGCTAACCAACAATGCAGATATTTGCCAGTACAGACATATGCAACAAACGCTCTAATAATGAAGAATCAGATTAACTGGGCTGGTCACTTAACTCGTATGCCAGATCACAGGCTCCCTAAACAAATTTTTTACGGTGAGCTGCGTTGTGGTAAATGCTCTCAAGGCGGCCAGAGGAAACGCTTTAAAGACACTCTGAAAATCTCACTGAAAGCTTTTGGAATTCATCTTGACACCTAGGAGACTGCTGCTAAAGACCGTAATTCATGGCGTGCATCATTACATAAGGGTGCAGTCACTTATGAAGCAACCAGGACTGCAAGAGCTGTGAAGAAAAGGCTGGACAGAAAAACCACTGCAGGAGATCCTCCTCCTGGCATGTCAAGCATTCTTTGCCCACATTGTCAAAGAACATTTCGAGCCAAAATAGGCCTTATCAGCCATCTTAGAACTCATGGCTTCGTACTTTCAACCCCACTGGATGAAATGAATGGTCATCATCATTCTTGATGGACAAACAACAACATCTTTCCATTCTATGAATCAGTAAAATATGTGACAAACCACAAGTAAAGGTTCTGAAAACACTCTTTGGAAGTTTCACACATCAGTGCACACTGTGCAAACTCACCAATGTTCTAGATCCTTCAGGAGACATCAAACTGTCAATACAAAAGGCACATACATCATGCTTTTAAAGGACTTGGAAAGGATGATGAGAAAGGTGCAGACAGACATGCTTCGGGCAGAGTGGAGGCTTCCATTCAACGATCAAAAATAGAGAGCATCTATTGGATTTTTTCCCAGGACATGCTGGGGGGGGGGGGGGGGGGGGAAACAAGCAGGTGGACAGATAGGCTGTGTCTGCACCGCAGGGTGGGGTATTGGTGCAAGGTAAGGCAGATGTGGTTGGGGCACTTTGGAATCGTGTGTATAGTGCAGAAGAATGGGTAGATCATCTCGCCTTGAAAAGAATGGTACTGCAGAGAGTGACCAGAGGTCTGGCCGACACTCAAAACTCCAAGGAAAGACCAGGCGGTCATATAATCAGACTGCTACTGGTACCATTATTGGGACTCTTTGCTGGCTGTTGCAGATGAGGATGGAGCACTATGGGAATGTCCCGAGTGCTGTGATTTGGTTCTTGACTCAACTCAATATCAATCAAACTGTATGTATGCTCTTAACCCTACAGTGTTACAGACATGCACTCTCCATACCCATCTACTCATGGGCCCTTATGCAGCATCACCCTCAACCACAAATTCCAGCAGTCTTATACATCATTAGGAGTTGTCATTTGTGAACTCACCTCTCAAAACAGTGATTTTTTTTTATTCCATCCCCTACAATAGCTGAGTTTATTTTTATTCCAGTCAATCAACTCAGCCTTACATAATGGGTACCAGATTTCTGGGAAAGCAAAGAAAACCTATCCATATTATCACTCATATGTTGTTTTAGTTGTTTTAAATATGAGTTTGCCACAATATCCCCAACATGCCTTGCACATTTAGCTTTTAATTACATTGTGGCCAGACTTTCCAAAACAATACGACTCATACCTTTCTTCTTACATATGTACCCATGTCTGTTCTGGCAAGGTAAAGCATCCCATCGTCCACTTTGTCTAACAAATGCCACACAAGAGGCACCCCCACTGTCATCAGGTTGCTCTGAAAATAAACACGAGCATACTGTCTATGATGAAACTTCAGAAGGAAAGAGAGTGAGGAGGGAGGTGAGAGACTGAATGGCATGGCGTAGATATGCTGTCACTTTGATAAGACTGCGTTTTAATCCAGCTGTGGTATCAACAAAATTCAGAGCACATGCTGTTAGAGATTTCAAGTGAGATGACTGATTTCACTGCACTGGGTTTTTCCTTATCTGTCTCATTCTCTCTGTCTGTCTCTCTCTTTCTCTCTGTGTCTCTATCTCTCTCTCTCTCTGTATCTCTTTCTGTCTATCTCTCTCTCTCTGGCTCTCTTTCTGTCTTTCTTTCTCTCTTTTTGTCTGTGTCTCTGTCTCTCTCTTTCTGACTCTCTGTCTCTCTCCATGTCTCTGTCTCTCTTGGTCTGTCTCTCTCTCTTTGTCTGTGTCTCTCTCTCTTTTTATCTCTGTTTGTCTCTCTGTCTATGTCACTCTCTGTCTCTCTGCCTCTCTGTATGTCTTTCTCGAATTCTCCCTCTGTCTCTCTCTCTGTCTGTCCCTCTGTCTCTGTCGGTCTCTCTCTCTGTCTCGAGCATCACACAAAGCACAAGCTGCACTGCTTAGCAATGACCCCCCAGAGGTCTCTGGAAAAATTGCACACAAATTCTTAACGATGCAGTCTGACTTTCAGAGTATAAGGCAGAAGGCTTGAAATATAATGTTATCATCTCCCATGATCATGGAGTGGTGAATCAGATGCCTAGTCTTTTCAGATATGGGTATAAAACTGGGAGGATCCATGTGCATACTGTGCACATAAAAAATCCCTTTGCAGGTAGAAAGTCCAAAATATGGCCAAAATAACCACTGCCCTCTCCAACCTGCCCAATTTCTAATCAATCTACTACCATAAACAAACTCTCAAACTTACGCTCGTCCCAGTTAAGGAATGCAAAAGGTGATCTATCCACCCAACGCCAGCCATTTCTTGTACTCCTATCATTTGCTCCAATCCAAAAGAAGTCAGATGTTAACAGATGTGAAATTGCTGGAAGAAAAATATATTTTTACTATAAGCCATGTTACTATTACACAACAAAATTACAAAAATGAACAACAACCAGCAACAATGTCCAAGCAGAGAACAGGGAGGAGTCAGGTAATACTCTCTAGTCATTGTCATACTGGAATCCTGATGAACACAAAATATAACTAGGAAGCTCAGTGAAAGGAAAACACATGCAGATACAAGCAAATGTTTTGACCAAAATATTTATCAATGAACAAAACCAAAACAATATTTAGTTGATATATAATTAAAATATAAATATTTATATTTAATATTTAGCTGGAACACTGAAATATCACATTCCTAGACAAGTTTGAGACTGTGATAGTACTTCAGTTTTCCAGCTAAGTATTCTTATATTTGTTTTCCCTACCCTGAAACAGTTGTGGCAAAGGGGTTCGAAACATAGCTGCGGGTGATTTGGAAGACCGACTTATGTTGGTTTCGATATAATGGTATGAGTACTGGTCATTCAGAAAGCAATGGCAAACTACTGAACATAAATGTGCCCAGGAATCACAAACAGCCAAATAATGCTGGAGTTGACTGCTACATCCTGTAAAGGATATGCCTGTAAAGAATATACAACTAGCTGTTAACTATGAAACAGCATGCCACAAACAGAAATGATTAAATCAACTAACTTTTAAACCCTGAAACAGCCTGACACAAACAACATTGAGTGAATCAACTATTTTTTAAACTCTGAAACAGCATGCCACAAACAGCAATGGGTGAATCAACTAACTTTTAACCCTTAAACAGCCTGCCACAAGCAGTAATGAGTGAATCAACTAACCTTTAACCCTGAAACAGCCTGCCACGATCAGCAATGAGTGAATCAACTAACTTTTTAACCCTGTAACACATACCACAAATAGCACTGAGTGAATCAACTAGCTTTTAACCCTGAAATAGCCTGCAACAAACAGCACTGAGTGAATCACAAAAATGAGAAGTAGAATTGATAAGCTTTACTAGAACACAATCAAAAGTGACACAATAGACGCTGCGGTTAAAACCCTCATTATCACACAAACAACTGATAAAACTACGTGGAAATATATATAAAGCTGTTTCCTTGTTATTGACTTGACACGTATAGCTTAAAGACTCGTGTATAGAAGATAGAAAATTAACAAACAGTATTGACATGCAGAGGCAGCAGAATCAGTACAAGAGGTATATACAACAAGCATTGCAGTACGGAATGATAGCCACAGTAAACATTACCTTATATACTACAACCATACATTCAAAGACTGTCCATCAAGTTTTTCCTAACCTGATGCAAAGGCATAACAGAGAAAGTAAAAAGAAGTAGGCTTTACCTTAATGGAAACAAAGAACTTTTATATGCAAGATATGTGCCTCACAATGGTACTAATTATTCAAAAAAGTTTCTGAATTGTTAAATTAATGTTATCATCATACATTTACTTGTGACATGAAGAGATCTATTTTATATTTAAAAATATAATGAGATATTAGTTATCCTGTCTTTGACACATATAATGAGATAACAGTTATCCTGGCAGTGACACTTCCACATATAACAAGATATCAGTTATCCTGTCATCAACATTTCCACATATAACAAGATATCAGTTATCCTGTCAGTGACACACATATAATGAGATAACAGTTATCCTGTCATCAATATTTCCACATATAACAAGATATCAGTTATCCTTTCATCAACACTTCCACATATAACAAGATATCAGTTATCCTGTCATCAACACTTCCACACATAATGAGATATCAGCTATCCTGTCTTGCACATATAACAAGATATCACTTATCCTGTCAATGGCACTTACACATATAACAAGACATCAGTTATCCTGTCTTATACATGTAACAAGATATCAGTTATCCTGACTTATACATATAATGAGATATCACTTATCCTGTCAATGGCACTTACACATATAACAAGATATCAGTTATTCTGTCAACGACACTTACACATATAATAAGATATCAGTTATCCTGTCACTCTAACATATATAATGAGATATCAGTCATCCTGTCAGTAACACACATATAATGAAATATCAGTCATCCTGTCAGCAACACTTACACATATAATGAGATATCAGTTGTCCTGTCAGAAAAACTTACATGTATAACGAGATATCGGTCATCCTGTCAGTAACATTTACACATATAATGAAATATCAGTCATCCTGTCAGCAACACTTATACATTTAATGAGATATCAGTTATCCTGTCAAAAACACTTACATATATAATGAGATATCAGTCATCCTGTTAGTAACACTTAAACATATAATGAGATATCAGTTATTCTGTCATTGATACTTACACATATAACAAGATATCAGTTATCCTGTCAGCAACACTTACACATATAATGAGATATCAGTTGTCCTGTCAGAAACACTTACATATATAACAAGATATCAGTCATCCTGTCAGCAACACTTACACATATAATGAGATATCAGTCATCCTGTCAGTAACACTTACACATATAATGAGATATCAGTTATCCTTTTAGCGACACTTCCACATATAATGAGATATTAGTTAACCTGTCAGTGGCACTTACACATATAATGAGATATCAATTATCCTTTCTTATACATATAATGAGATATCAGTTATCCTGTTATTGGCACTTACACACATAATGAGATATCAGTTATTCTATCAACGGCACTTACACGTATGAGATATCAGTTATCTGGTCAGTGGCGCTTACACATATAATGAGATATCAGTTATCCTGTCAGAAACACTTCCACATATAACGAAGTATCAGTCATCCTGTCAGCAATACTTACACATGTAACGAGATATCAGTTAACCAGTCAGTGGCACTTACATACAAGAAAGATTTGCTCCTGACCACTGGATATAGATGCCAGGTAACCGCCCGCACTTCTACAGTTTGATCTAGCATCCATCCAAGACAGGACATCGGTATTGAACTGAACACAATTGTCAGAGTTATTGACACTTATCCATCCTGAATCACAGTTTGTGCTTGAGGCAGCTGCAAATAGAAACAGTATGGGCTTACTTTCTCAATTTTTTAAAAATTGGCGGTGCTTATTTCCTACACTATCCTACATACTGAGGAGGAGATCTAAGTACCTGTACATTTGTCCTGCATACAATTGTGATAGCCCATTTTGATAATTTGACTTACATCTGTGTATGTAACACTGACATTGAACTGCGGATAAAGATCATCTCTGTGCTGCATACCTGGTTCATAACACTATACGGCTCTAAATCATGAAAAGAACTTGGAAGCTGATCAAAGAGATCATCTGCAACAGCCAGCAAAGAGTCCACTGCCAATGGTACCAGTTGCAGTCTGATTACGTGTCCGTCTGGCCTTTCCTCAGAGTTTCGAGTGTCAGCCAGATACTCTCTCTGGTCACTCCCTGCTGCATCATTCTCTCCAAGCCGTGATGGTCTACCCATTTTTCTGCATTATGCTCTTTGCTGCTGATTGTCTCTCATCATTAAGGGGAATTTCTGTGACTTCTAAAGTCTCGTAGCATGAAACATGATAGTCCTATAGGACCTGATAGGACAGCTTGGCATGAGTTGGTTGAGGGCCTGTGATAGGACAGCTTTTCAAATGTTGGTTGAGGGCCTGTGATAGGACAGCTTGGCATGAGTTGGTTGAGGGCCTGTGATAGGACAGCTAGGTATGAGTTGGTTGAGGGCCTGTGATAGGACAGCTTGGCATGAGTTGGTTGAGGGCCTATGATAGGACAGCTTGGCATATGTTGGTTGAGGGCCTGTGATAGGACAGCTTTGCCTGAGTTGGTTGAGGGCCTATGATAGGACAGCTTTGCCTGAGTTGGTTGAGGGCCTATGATAGGACAGCTTGGCATATGTTAGTTGAGGGCCTGTGATAGGACAGCTAGGCATCAGTTGGTTGAGGGTCTATGATAGGACAGCTTGGCATATGTTGGTTGAGGGCCTGTGATAGGACAGCTTTGCCTGAGTTGGTTGAGGGTCTATGATAGGACAGCTTGGCATATGTTGGTTGAGGGCCTGTGATAGGACAGCTAGGTATGAGTTGGTTGAGGTCCTATGATAGGACAGCTTGGCATATGTTGGTTGAGGGCCTGTGATAGGACAGCTAGGTATGAGTTGGTTGAGGGCCTATGATAGGACAGCTTGGCATATGTTGGTTGAGGGCCTGTGATAGGACAGCTAGGTATGAGTTGGTTGAGGGCCTGTGATAGGACAGCTTTGCCTGAGTTGGTTGAGGGCCTATGACATCATCATCATGTGGCAGTTCCTTTGCAGAACGTAGCTCTCATTACAACCAGACAAAAAGTCTCTCAATCCTTTGCCAGTTCTTATGCCTCATTCATTGTTAGACCCATGGTGTCTGCAATGTTCTGTGTTTATCTTATCTTCATGCTAGCTGACCCCCTTCTCTTCTTCCAGGAACCATGAGTTCCATCACTGTTATTTCCCGCCCATCAGAAACTGAAATGCTATTGGCCATATACCTTGGAGAATGTCAGTATTGTTTGGTCCATGATATCCTAAGGACTTTTCTGTTACATTTAAGTTCAAAAGCTGCAATCTTTTTCTTTAGTGATTGTGAAAAGGTCTGTGACTCACATCTGTGACTCACATCCATGACTCACACCCATGATTCACATCCGTAACTCACATCCGTAACTCACATCCATGACTCATATTCATGACTCACATCCATGACACATTCATGACTCTCATCCATGACTCACATCCGTGACTCACATTCATGACTCACATCCATGACACATCCATGACTCACATCCATGACTCACATCCGTGATTCACATCCGTGACTCACATCCATACCTTGTCACATACAAGCTTTATCTTAGCTAAACTCAAGGTTGACCCTCCCTTCATTAGCCATGCTCCAGGATTCCTCAAATGCAAATGATGAACGATCTAGGTCAGTTCGAACCCAGTGCTTTGGCATGCCATCAAAGTCCAGCAAGGCATCACATATCTCACTGACTGAACTGTCATTTACTGCCAATATAGTACCTTGCGGTGTATGGCAGAGGGGTCTTTGAGTCTGAGGAATTAAGGCCGCCTGGCTAGTGCAGTCGCCGCGAACTGTGCAGGTTAGGATTTTCTTTTTGCCCCCGACAGAGGGTACTGAGGATCACACTAAAGGTGTCCATGTTAGTAAGTGGGAATGCTACCATTCTACTACAGGCGCTAAATAACAGGATGAAATAATTATAGAAAACACAGCAAAGACACTATAAAACACATAAAAGAAGCTACTCACTAGTAACAATCTGTGGGGGGACTGTACCAGCCACTGTATTAGAATGAATGAAAATCAAATACATGTTAAATTCTAATTAACCATACCATTTTAATTTCTAATTAATCAAACCAGTTTAAATTCTAATTAATCATGCCATTTTAAATTCCCATTAATCACGCTATGTTACATTATCAGTAATCATGCAATTTTTAAATTCTCATTAATCATACCATTTTAAATTCTCATTAATCATACCAGTTTAAATTCTAATTAAACGTGTCATTTAAAATTTTCATTAATCATACCATATAATGATGAACTAAAGAAAGTCAGTTAAATTATTATAATCAAGTTTTGAGATTCTTCTTCTTCTGTGTTCATCCAGAGTTTTTTTTTCGGATGTGATTGCGTTGTGCATGTTTACAGCAGAGATGCGTTCTTGCGCCGTTCGGCCGACACATCCGACTTCTGCGGGCATTTGTTGACCGGGTTAACCTTCCCGGAAGTTTTGAGATGAGATTAATAATTGACTTCTATGATGAGCCACGGACGCATTGCTATAGGGTGTATTTTTAACGACTGTGCAGTATTTGAAAATCTTGCCGGTCAAAGTGTTATATTCACCCTCTTTAAAGTTCATGCAACATAATAGGTAAATACAAAGCTTGGACTGGCAATATTTTCAAACACTGCACAGCCATTAAAAATACACCCTGCATAACAATTAGAATGTTACGCTGACAATGTGATGAGTAGAGTCAGACAAGAACTCAATGACAGCTCTCATTGTTCACTACAGGGGAGGAAAAACTGCTCACCTATTCCCCGATGAACTGAGGCCTACAAACATGTGATGGTTCTGTCACTTTACAAACCCACAGCATGTCTCTCCTGTGGGATTTATTTAATGATTTAGTGCTGAAGGATAATATACCGCCATGTGTGACCTCCCATTTAGAATGAAGGGTGATATATCGCCATACTGGGTCATTATGTTATTTGTTTCATTTTGTGATATCTTCCACAATTTCCTGAAGGCAAACCCAGCATTATTAGCCACTCGGCCAGCCGCTCCTCCTTCACTAGCTAAGCAATATTCTATTTTGTAACCAGAGGGACGCTTTTTCCACCTTTGATGACATCCACACAAAGAGCTTTTGATTTGGACTTTCCACTTAATGGAATTGCTGGCCAAGCAATATTCCATATCATTGTCACTGGGATACTTTTGCCACCAACATACCTGTGGCTTGAAGTATGGCAGGCAAGGGGAAATTTTTATTCTTCGTACACCTTCAGATATCAACCTGAACATAGCTAATGAAAGCAGCAGTCAACTTAAACTTGTTGACAGCTCCATAGTTTGTCCTGAAGTAAAGTAGTTGTAGGCCAAAATAATTTTCTCTGTTCTACATAAATTGGACACTCCTGCAGCAAACAATTAACTGTCATTTTACGAGCTCCACAATTACATCCATCAATATCTCCTATCTTTAGTTTATTGAATAAGTGGTATTTCTGCCTGTGTGGAGCCTGAAGACTGCCACTTACTCACTTCAGTCGAGCTAGTAATATGCATCATTTTTCTGGTGGCCTGGATGCTCTGATGCCCACTTAGTTTTAGAGGTGCTTTTTATACACCCTTTTTGTCTCATTATAAGTTATATCTATGTCAGGCTGAAGTAGTTATGCGCCCACTTTTGCCAATCTGTCAGCCTCTTCATTTCCAGGTATACTGGTGATGGGATCTACTGTATTATAACATTTTGGGGGATTTCTGACATAGCCCATGGAGTGCTGCGATCAGATCTACTAGTTTTGTGCTCTTTTTTATCTTCTTTATTGAAACTGACTTCAAAAAGTCGCTTAAAGTCGACAAGGTCACCTTCATTGCACCGGGTTTTATCCCACATGGCTCTGTCTCTTTCCGCAGCGAGGAAAGCATCGCACAAAGCACGAACTCCGCAGCTCTATCGACGACCCACAGGAGTCTCCGAAAAATTTAACTCATGAACCGAAGGACACGCCCAGGAATCGAACCCACAACCTTCGGAGCCCGAGTCAAACGGCTTGACCACCTCGCCACGAAGACTCTCAAACTGACTTTGTAATTGTGAAGATAGTTATATGTTTTTTTTTATTTTCCTCCATCAAGCTTTCAAGGCCTGTACATCTGCTTTGAAGTTACTTGAGAATTTTCTTGTTGCCACTGACTTTTTTTTTCACTCCATTTTTTAGATTCAGGAGAATTCCTCCTACTCCATATTCTATTGAATTTGTTGCTGATCCATCCAAATATGCATGCCCCCAAGTGCTACTAAGGTAATGTTCTTTAATGTAATTTAAGGATACTTTTCTTCTTTCTTGTTTCATTCTGGGTGTTGTTTTTCTCAAAACTATGAATTTTTCTATCATCTCAAGCAGCCACTGCTGTCTTCATGCCTCCAGTTATGATCCACATTCCTTGATTTTGGACTATTTATTTTGTTAAAGTTTGACTTAGCTGTTGTTGCCCAATCTGCAATGCCATATTCCAATACTGGCCTTGCCCGTCCAGTATATAGCTTCCTGAGAACTTTCTCATCTGCTCCCCATGTTGTACCAGCAAGCTTTTCATCTTTCATGATTGCCATTCTTTGCCCTGCTATTGTTCGATTTTTCTCAATCTGTATCTTCCATGTCAGATGACAATCAAAGGTGACATCTAGATAGTTTGGATTTTCTTTGTGACACAATTTTGTTTCCATTCAATACTAACTTAGGGTGTTGCATTTCATTTGAGAGGGAGAACACTGTGCATTTTGTTTTCTCCTCACTTATCTTCACTAGCCATGATTTTGACCATTCCTGTAGCGCATAAAAGGCTTTCTGCATTCTATTGTTAGCTGTATGATAGATCGTTAGCCATTTGTTTCTTCCAGGTATTTTCCTTTATTTGAGACTGTAATAGCATAGCTTCCTTCCATGCCTGTGGGACTATTCCTAATTTCCAGCTGTAAATTCGGACTGCTAGTAGTTTTTTTTTGCTTTAGTACCCGGTCATATTAGTACTTATCATTCCATCCTTTGCTGGTGATTTCTTCTTTCTAAGGGTACTCGTTGCCTGTTCCATTTCCTCCATTTTAAAATTTACGATCATATATTCTGCTAATGTCTTTGTATTATTATGATGTGTTGCTTGTTGTTGGATTTAATGTTCTTTTACATTTTGCTGAGATGGCTTTGAGAGAGATGTTCGCTTCAGTTGTTTGTTCTCTCTCTGCTGTCTACCTGGCATCTTTAACTTTATCCTCCAAATTGTGTAGTTCTTCAGTCCAGTATGGTTTGTAATTTTTCTTCACCCCTCTTGGAAGGACTCAGTAATCGCTTGTGGTATTGCTTTGTTTAGACTTTCAGCCCTCTGTTTCATGTTGCCATGTCATGTTTTTATGTTTTCACAGTATTTCTCTGTTAGCATTGCAAATCTATTCCAATCCGCTCATTTGTAATTCCAGCGGAGCAAAGTTTTGCTCCTGTGGAACATACTCCATATTCATTACAAGCTTGATTGGTCTGTAGTCACTGCCTGCTAACAGGTCAAGCACATGGCTATCGATTTTGTAGAGGGTGTCTGCTGTGCAGAAGGCTAATTGTGGAATAGAAGTGGTATACCATTTCCTAGAGTAGAAGCTTGGTATGTCATCCGGTTTGGTGAATAGGTTGAAATTAGAGCCTATTTCCCAGTCCCCTACATCATCTCCTCTGTTGTCGTTATCTGGGTATCCCCTCTTTCTGGGTAGCTATTAAAGCTTCCTACTTTATTGCCGGTCTCCCTGACATAGGGGTTAAGGACATTGTTCATAATTCTGTATACTCTCGTATGAAACACAGCTGCATGAGATTCGGCAGCGGATTGTGTCGCGTTGGTTACTTAAGGGAATATGTGAGCCGGTCGTTCAGAAAGCAATGGCAAAATACTGAATGTAAAACATGCCAAGACAATCAACAGCAGCTGAAAAATTCCGGTGTTTACTGCAATGTCCTGTAAAGGATATGCAAAAAAAAAAAAAAAAAACATTGCAGTTTGTGTCAGTTATTTTTGTGTTTGAGAGTGTAAGGTCCTTATCTGCTGGGCTATATAGATTGTAAATTCTTATTTTCGGGGGTGCACTATCACCACCTGGCAGGACTCCATGGGATTAGCACTATTCTGATTTCTTTTAATTTGTGGCATCATTGATTGATTGAATCACGTTGTACTGTTTTGTCAAGCCTATGGCTCAGTACATCCAAGCATTTCTTCAGATTTGTTTCCCCCATCAACCTACAAGGCAGCAGGTTTGTGTCTCTCATTATCTGGTTCCCATCCCTTGACCTGTCCGACAAGGGGGACCCTACAGCTGTGCTACCGTTGGCATAGCTTTTGGTACACTCAAACCCCTCTACTCTTGTCTGGGAAATTACCAGTGACTTTCTGAACTTAGCAGTTAGCATAAGGTCACCATACAGTGGATACCATCACACTGTGGAGTACCCGGAAACGACAGCTGATCGATTGGCTAAGGAAGGAGCCAAAGAAGAACAACCTGATGTGTCCATTACATTCCACCAAAAGAAAAGAATGATCAAATCAGTCAGAAATCCACCAAAACCTACTCAAGACGACTACCACGTTATGGACAGACCAGAACAAATCATTATTCTGCGCCTCAGAACAGGACACAATAGATTACGCAACCACATGTATACAAAATTCAAGATTGGTGACTCAGCCATGTGCACATGTGGTTTGGCGTCGCAGACAGCAGAGCACATACTCCAGGACTGCCCAAACTACAACATATCCAGGCGAACCTTCTGGCCTAGAGAGACAACATTGGAAGATAAACTCTATGGACCGCTGAGTGAACTAAAAAAGACTGTTAGATACATACAAGAGACAATATTACAGTTATAGACATATTTCAAGCGAACGAAAGAAGAAGAAACCCCTTTACCTGGGTAAGGTGGAGACACAGCAGAAGGAGGCCATGATAAATGCTGCTGGATGGATAGAAACAGTGGCATGGAGGAATATTAGTTGATCCAGAACACCAAAGACCATGGTCTGTGAAGATGCATGAAAGCCAACATCAGCTGGCAGAAAACATCATGATGATGAAAAGACAAAATGATTAGCTTACATGGGCTTCTCTGGCAGACAAATCTGTTCTGTAAACCACAGTCGCCATCATCCCACTTGTAGTTCTTGTTACCATCTATAGCCACACAGTTCTGATTGCCTCCTTCATTGTCAGGCATGTTAGTGTCCCAGTTTGAAAAGTTGGTCTACAGAACAATCAATATACATTTTTGTTTTATCTAAAGTCAGTCTGTTCAACAAATAATACAAGGTTTGCTTTTATCAAAAGCTAACTTACAGAACAATCAATAAATGCTTTTGTTTTATCTAAAGAACAATTAATAAACTGTAAGGGAAATTAAATATAAAATTATAATTCTGAGATTATGCAAAACACAATTGAAAAAGCAGGCAAAAAGCTTCAGAACACAGGTGAAACTTTGCTGTCCTCAGGCCATACAGAGGAAAATATAGGCATATGGCAAAGGAGTGGCACTAATGCTATCTAAAGAGGCAGAGAAAGCATTAGTAGAGTGGGAAGCAGTGAGTTCTAGAATAATAACAGCATCGTGTCCAACTACAAAAAAAGTGGCCCAGTGTTACCCGCTACAAATAAAGATGAATCAGTTAATAAACAATTTTACATGAAATTTCAAAGTACATTTAAAGTACTATAGGTAATATTTTTGATTTCCAACTACAGACAGATGTTTAATGTACATACAGACCCTCCTAGGTGTTAACCCTTCTTAGAGAAAACTAAGCATTTAATCCCCAACCCTCCTGGCCATGCAGGTGTACGGGGGAATGAACAGGTTGATAGGCTAGCAGGGAATGCATCTCTTGGTGGAATTTTGCCTATGGACAAGGGGGAGGTGGTCGTGCACTTGTGGGACCAGGCGGAAAAGGCAGAGGAACAGATTGAGAACCCATATGTGGAAAGATGGGCAGGGGTTCTGGAAGAATCTCAAAACTGAGAGGGAAGACCAGGAGAACTTTTAATCAGATAGTGGTGGGAACGATTAGTAGTATGACTCTTTGCTGGCTGTTGAACGAGGGGACGGAGCACATATGAGAATGTCCTGTGTGCAGTGATGTCGGTTCTTAACTCACCTCAACTCAACTCCCCAACACTAAGATTAGAGGGGAGTTTGTATATAAGGGTTCCTTAATGTATAAATATCCACAGTTTGATTCCTATCCCCAGGGTTCCTTAATGTATAAAAATCCACAGTCTGATTCCTATCTGATCATCCCAAGTTTGAGGTGGACATTGTATATCTAAGTCAGTCCACACCTTTGTCATATGTTGTCTGGAACTGTGGGTATTTTTACATAGCTAGCATCTCCACCAAGATATTTAATTGTTTTGTTGCTGTCATCATTGACCATCTATTACAAGGTTCCAAATAATCTGCAGGCACACAAAGCTTACCAATTCAGATGTGAGTGTATCAACTGGCATCACATTGATCACACCTGTTACAAATCGAATGCTCCCTCTAGGCATTTGGCTGGAGGCTATTGTCCATGTTATAAATTCTTCTTTTGTTTGCTTGAAATATGTCTATAACTGCAATATTGTCTCTTGTATGAATTTAACTGTCTTTTTTAGCTCACTCAGTGATCCATAGCTGCTGTCTGCAGCGCCAATCCACATGTGCACATGGCTGATTCGCCAATCTTGAATTTTGTATACATGTGGTTGTGTAATGTAATGTGTCCTGTTCTGAGGTGCAGAATAATGATTTGTTCTGGTCTGTCCATAAGATGGTAGTCATCTTTAGCAGGTCTTGGTGACTTTTTGACTATTTGATCATTCTTCTCTTTTGGTGGTATGTAACAGGTACATCAGGTTGTTCTTCTATTGCTCCTTTCTTAGCCAGTTGATCAGCTGTCTAGTTTCCCAGTACTTCACAGTGAGATGGTACCCACTGTATGGTGACCTTACCCTGGCTGCCTAGTTTAGAAAGTAGTGTCCATAATACTGACAATTTCCCAGACAGGAGCACCTCAAGTACTGATTTTGCATCTTTCAATAGCACCACAGGCTGTGTACCATGGCTGGTACTTAATAATTTCTCTGTTGCTATCTTGATTGCCTGGATTTCTGCATCATAGTTATGTGCTATACCTTAAAATCTGTGGAGAAAACATTACAAATCCTAGGCAGAATTTCAGCCAGTTTATATATCTGCTGGGCTGAATTACGATCTGGTTACATCCTTATATACCTCTCCACAATGTGAAGTTTCAATATTGTCCACACTCTGCTGGTTTTTGGTCTTCGAGAGGGCACCAGGTCGGGAGAAAGGTCTCCACATCAACCTCACTTTGATAGATGCAAGCCATTTTTTCAGGGCTTAGACAAGTTGAATGTCAAACCATCGGATTTAAGAGCTTAAAACTCAAGTCTTCCAGAGGATTCACAACCAAGCAACCAACACAGATTGAATAAAACCAAGTCTTACTTTAACAGTTTCATTCAGCCAAACAAACAGCCCCTCGTTGGCTCTATCATTCAGACCAATCCAGTAGATACTCTTCTGTGTATATATGAGAGCTGGAATTAAACACCAACAATGCAAAATATCACAAATCTTTTAGTTGCAAATAAAATCGGACATATTTGGTTTTATTCACAAAGAACAGTAGATATTGCTAATCTGATTTCTATTTTAAGATAACAGATTGATAAGATATTAAGTCAACTGGTTTGTATTTTAGGAAGAAAGAAAACATACAGTGCAAATGACAATGATCTGATTATCAGAATTAAGACATTGTGTAAGCTTAGGGACATGAAACATTCTGTATGAAATACAGCTTTTATTGAAAATATTAGTTAGTTAGTTAGTTAGTTAGTTAGTTAGTCGACAGATCATCCTCATTGCACATCGAACCATTCAGTCCATAAGTGCTCGGATCCCCTTCTCAGCAAATCCCGCAGCGTGTAGCGGCTAACGACGCCAGTTCTGTGTTGGTTTATCAATCTTCTTTGGCTTCCTGCATAGTGTTCTTGTTTGGCCACCCCTCTTTTAATTTGCTTTACTCGCAGTCTGGCCATGGTTGTAGATTCACAGTCATCACTTGGTTCACGCAAAAGTCTTACTTCTCATAGAGCATTCAGAATGTCAGCCTGGTCCATAGCGCGTCCGCCCTCCACAGTAGCCTCACCTGCGAGCTTGTCAGCCCGCTCATTTCTTTATACTCCTGCATGCCCTGGCTCGAAGATGAAACTAATCTTTGCCAGCCAAGACCGCTCCAGAGACAGCAACCATTCTCTTCGGATCGACCCCTCCTCTATCCTCTTGATCATCTTCATTGAGTCGCTAAGGAAACATGCCCTAGTGAATGTCTGTGTCTCGAGACATGTTATTGCTTTACTTACAGCCATGACTTCCATAGTCAGGCTACTTGTGGTTTCAGTGAAAGCACCAGAGTCCTCCTTCACAATTCTCCCTCCGGCCCGAGCTGTAAAGACCCATGAGCTTCTCACATGTCGGACGACCAACCCATCTGTGTAGATGACCGCATCACCGTTTAGCGAATTCTCGAAAATCAACGCTTGTACTTCAGCCTCCACAGCAGCCGGATTTTGTTGTCTGCATTTTCTATCTAGTTGGATGCAAACTGAAAAGGATGTGCAGAAATCTGTTGGCACTTGCACCCACTCCTCGCCAGGTTCTAAGTCCTCAAGTGATCACACCTGTTGAAGAATGTCTTCGGCTTGACCCATCCACGACCGTCCTCTTTTTCACCTGCTGCCCTTCACCTTCATAATTTCACTATGTAGTGGATGTTGTATGTTTGCGTTAACTCTGAGGTCCTGCAAACTTGTATTCTCTCTTCAATGGTTGGAAAATAGTAGGTAGCGCATCGCCCTGCATGCTGTATCTCTTTTACATCCAAGAATAATGCGCATAGCTTCATTCTATCTGCTTACGGCTGAGAGTCAGGATTGCCAATGCATACTCCAAAACAGACATGACCAGCCCCTCGTACAGAAGACATAGATGGCGCTGCTCACAGTTTGCTGCCGCCATCACCCGCATCGCAGCCAAACCCCGCTTGGCCTTTGTTATCACCTGGTCTATGTGCTCATTATAAGCAAGGCTTCGATCAAACCGTATTCCCAGGTAATTCATTGCCTGCGTTCTTTCCACCGTCTCTGAACACAGCATTACAGTTGGTGTTAGAGTGTTGACAATATGATTATTCAACGAGAACCAAGTCACTGTTGCCTTTGTTGGGTTGACCATTGCCCCAGCTTCATCACACCAAGTACTTATGCGATTGAGTTCGGTTTGTAGTTCCACAGCAACCTGCTCTCTATCCTTGCCCTGACGATACACTAAAACATCATCGGCATATGACAATGTGAAAATATTAAAATTAACTAAATTAGATAAGTACAAAAATAAACATCACAGCACAATATTCCAACATCACAATGATTCTCATTCATTGTCAAACCAGTCAGAAAACAATCAAATACATGGATACAGATATATAGATAGAATAGTTGCTTCAGCAAACAGAAACCTGTACATTAAGATAAAGTATAAGTAAAGGTCCTTTTTGCACACTTAATATGCGTTGCAAATATGGGGGCTGGACCTAATTTGCATAAACCAAACAGCACTCTGTGGCTGATGTGGTCAGTATTGTGTTGGCAGCCTTTACTTCCCACGATATTTTCTGGTTCCCATTTCAGGCGGAGTCAACTCGGGCACCCAGGCTATGTTTTTTAAACTTTTAAACCGCCCTGATGCGAATCGAACTTATGACCGTTGGTACAGCAGGCAAGCGTCAGGCCACTTTGCTACCACAACTCCCTGAAGGTAAGGTATACAAATAGACAAGCTGCTGGGTTCAAGCTGATGACACACTTTAGATCATGGAAAGTGAAATGCAGGTTGCAGGAATGATGACTAGAATTGCAAACAGAAAATCAAAACAAAGACCTCAGTTTAAACAGCACAAAAACAGAAGTAATAATTAATTGTCATCACAAAGAAACGATGTCTTTTAGAATGCAACATCATAATAAATGGAACAATTATGATGCAAATCAAGTAATTCAAATATCTGTGCACCATGAGATCAGCAGATAGAAGATATATTAAAGAGTTTAAATGCAGAATAATTCCAGAGGAAGCAGCTTTCCACAAGATGAAGGATATTCTATCAATGGATGTTTTCTTGCCCATTAGCTCGCTTTGAACTCAAGCAAAATCCATACACGTGCTAATACTTCTAGTGCACTGAACTAATATTTGTGTGAGGATTAGCTTTCCCTATTACCAGTATCCCTGTATCCCTGGCAACCAGGTGAACCCACTGCGACTTCAGAGGTATGTGTAATTTACGTCCCCAAGTCAATCCAAGAAGTCAACATTTTAGTCCAACTGACCGGTGTAGATACTGAACACGCTACCTTGGCATCAGCACACCGAAAGTTTTAAGAGTGCTCTTACCCATTCAGCCATGCTAGCCTCCATCACTGGATGTAAGAAAGTCCTTGAGAGTTATAAATAACCAATCCTGTTATATGAAAGTCACCCATGGACAACCAATCCTGTTATATGAAAGTCACCCATAGACAACCAATCCTGTTATATGAAAGTCACCCACGGGCAATCAGTAGATTCATGATAATGTAATTAGCCACTGAAAGAATATGGTGCTAGAGAATAATACAGATATTACCATGAGATATATGAGAATTTACAATCTTTGCAAGATCTTCACCAGACAGACATAGACAGCTGAAGTACTCACTGCTGACATAAATATTAATGTGAGAATTTACAATTTTGACAAAATCCCCATCAGACAGAGGATAGCAACTGGAGTACTCATTGTTAACATAAATACTGATGACAGAATTTACCATCTTGACAAGATCACCAGACAGACATAGATATCAGTAGTACTCACTGTTGATATAAATATTAATGTGAGATCTCCATTTGACAAACATGGACAACTCACTGTTGATATAAATATTAATGTGAGATCTCCACTAGACAGACATGGACAACTACAACTGACCGTTGCCATAAATATTAATCTGAGAATTTACAATCTTGACAAGATCTCTAACAGACAGACATCGACAACTGTACTACTCACCATTGACATCAGCATTTAGGTAATGATTTACAATCTTGACAAGATCTCCACCAGACGCCTGGCATGTTTTCCTGGCATTTGTCCATGACTGTGGGGTCGTGAACAGTTTCAAGCATGTTTGTTGGGTGGAATAGCCAGTCCAGCCTGATGGGCAATTCAAAGGAGCTGGAAACAAGAGAAGTACACGTCGGAAACAAAATAAAAATAAATAAATTTGTCCCGAGGTAGTTTCCTGCTGTGGGCTGTGATGTGATGTGATAGAGTCATGACATCTTGTAGGCCTGAATGTACAGAGGAATAGGTGGCCAATCTTTCCCTCACTTAGTTTTATAACGAATGCAGGCATCCAACAATCATAACATTATCAGTGCAGCTCCCTATGTATATAAGAAAGGATCAACTCAAAATGTTTGATTAACTATCAGTATTTACACACAAACACCATGTTTTATTCACAAATGTCCTCGAAAATGGTTAGAGCTTTACAGAAAATTGTTAATGAAACACCTACAGAAACACTAATTGACTGATTGATTGATTGAATGATTGACTGATTGATTGATTGATTGATTGATTGAATGGATTCGTGGACCATATTCCTCAAACTGGAAATTATCCTTAGTGATCTGATCTCCTCTTTTTTAATCCAAACCGTGAAGTTCTCAATTCAGTGAAGATATTAATAGTATGTACCAGGTTGTACTGATTTTATTATTATTATAATTAATTTATATATTGAAGCTCCGACAGGCGGACAGTTAGAGCATTGTTTGGCTGATCTAGCAGCTTCTGTAGCCGGTCTTGTTCCAGACATATTGGCGTTACCTTTCCTCTGGAGTAAACTAGGCAGGCCGAGAGATGGATTATGCTGCATGGGCAACATATGGTCTCTAAATTCAGCCAAGACTTTGTGCTATAGAGAGTCATAAGTATAACTCCATTTTACAAACTACTGTCTATCAAGATAAGCTGGCTCACCTGGCCTAGGGGTGTAACATCTTTCTCCGTGATCCCGTGTGCTCTTGTCGGTGGCGTGACGTACGGCAAGAATCTGTAGGGGTTCTGGCCGCGGCCGTGACTTACGGGGTATGTGAGCCGGTCGCTCAGAAAGCAATGGCAAACTACTGAGCATAATCTTGCCAAGAAATCAACAATCAGCTGAAAGATGCTGATGTTGACAGCGATGTCCTGTAAAGGATATGCTGGGAAAAAAAGCCAAAGTCTATCAAGACAGAAAGGTGCTAGTCAATAATTATTTTGATGTGGGTAGGTTTCCTAATTTTTGAAATGTTTTCAAAAATTATCCTAATCTTTTCAGATTTTAAATGTTGGGAATCTTTAACATGCATAGCACATACAGAAGAGTTCCTATTTTTGTTAACATTATTCGAGAAGATTAGGTATCCTATCCTATATCCCTGAATCAAGGTTGAGTGAGACTAAGCATACAATCTACTACTAGTCCTGGATCAAGGTGGAAGCTAAGCATCCAATCCTCTATCCAAAAATAAACATGGTGGTTAGTCATCGATCCTCTATCCTTGAATCTGGTGGGAGGCTACACATCCAATCCTCTATTCCTGAATTAGGAGGAATGCTAGTCATCAAATTCCTTATTCCTTGTTCAGGAGGGAGGTTAGGCATCAAATCATCTATCCCTTCCTGGGGGATTCCCTTTAATGCTGTCACAGGCTTATTCCACAATTCTAGCATAAAGTGGCGAATGGAGTTTAATAGTTTGCTCTATTGTTATGCATTATGTGACTATCTTGTCCGTGCAAGATCTGTTTGGTCAAAAGCTTGTCTGTTCATCCCTTAGTTGTTTGTCTCTTAATCCCTCCAGAATTATCCTGTTTATTTTTCCAGTAACTGATAATAATGTTATTGTTCTAAGAATTTCCCACTCCTGCAGGTTCCCTTTCTTAAGCAACATTCTCTTCAGTCTGCTGGTATTTCTTTGTTCTTCCAGTTCTGCTAAATAATGTGTGCACTAATTCAATGAGGTGTTCAAAACAATGTTTTCCCGTAGTGAATTTGAATAACGAAGACACAAACAATAGATTGCATGATTTATTTCCTGGTATATTTCACTGCATCTCGTCAGGTACATACTGCACAATTCACACAACATAAAGTGAAATAACTAGATAACGCCTTCAAGCTGAAATATACACGTATTCGCACAGTAATGTTGATTTCTACCACGGTAATTTTAAACTGACTAATTTGTCTTTCTACTTGCACAAAGCCAGCTTATGTAGGTTCAAACTGTTTGCAGAAGCCATAATGATTAACCTACATAAGCCGGCTTTGTGCAAGCAGAAAGACATGTTAGTCAGTTTAAAATTACCGTGGTAGACAATCGACATTACTATGCGAATATGTGTATATTTCAGCTTGAAGGAGTTATCTAGTTATTTCACTTTATGTTGTGTGAATTCTGCAGTATATACCTGACAAGATGCAACAAAATATGCCAGGCAATAAATCGTGCAATCTATTGTTTGTGTCTTCATTATTCAGTGACGTGTCTTTGTTGACTTTAATAGCTTCTACTGGGCCAGCAGCTTTCCCATCTTTCAGTTGTTGTATAGCTACTTCTTACTTCTTCTTTAGATGGGTGTTCAAAGTTTTTCCAGCTGTTTGTGGCATGCTGAGAGTTAACTAATTCACTGCCAAACAAAAAGTAGGTTTGGACCAGACTTGGTGCACAATCAAAAGAACAAGTATTGTAATGTAAATTTCTATTCTATGAGCACTGAAATTGCGGAAAATGCACAAAACAAAACAAATGACATGATAACCCTAGAATGGTGATATATCATCCTTCTGTCCAAATAGGCGGTCACATCTGGCGATATATTATCCTCTGGCATTGAATCAGTTAAATGGTTTAAACGCAGTGATTCTCAAAATGTTTCATACTGCAACCTCCTTGCCTCATAGGTGACATTCCTAGCACCTACATGCATTCATGTTCATATGCATGGATATATGGCAGCAGAAGAAGAGATGGACAAGGAAGAAGAGTAGGAGGCAGAGAAGAAAAAGAAGATGTGGAAAAGGATGAGAAAGAAATGAAGAGGAGGAGAAGTTACAAGCATTACTTACGTTGTGTTGTAATTACAATTGGTGGAGCATTTATGTCCCTCTGGCAAATTAAAGAATATGATGAATTATCACAGCTTGTTGTAACATACCATTTCAAGTTGTAGGACCCTGGGGTAAAATAAATAAAACAAAAAGAAAATCACAAATTTGTCATCATTATTATCATTTACCCTTTTGGGTGTCAGCATGGCTGAATGGATAAGAATGCATGTTCTTAAACATCTGGTGTGCTGATGCCGAAGTAAGGGGTTCAACCCCTACACTGGCCAGTTGAACTAAAATATTGACCTTTCGTCCTTGACGTGGGGACCTAAATTACAAGTACCTCTGAAGTCGAAGTGAGTTTACCTGGTGATGAAGGGCACTAGTAACAGGGAAAGCTAATCCACGTGCAAAATTCAGTCCAGCACCACAATAAGTTGTGTGTATGGACTACGCTTTAGTTCAAAGTGAGCAAGCGCTAAAAAAAAATGTTACCCTTTCAGTCAATATTTATTTTACACATGGATACCACTAGAGTAACTAATAATGATTGCTTGAAAAAGCCTAACAAAAACAAAATATTATATGCAAATATAAGAAAGCGACAAATAACTTCTTTGGTCACATAATGGGCAGAGAGGCATTGAGAAACATCGTGACGGCCGGAAAGATCAGTGGAGAATGAGGCAGGTGTAGACTGAGAAAAATGTTGCTGGACATGCTGAGATGGTAGCATGGAGGAATATCATAAGAGAAATTGATCCAGAGCACCAGAAAGCGAGATCTGTGACAATGCATGAATGCCTATACCAGTTGGCAGGGTACATAATGTTCATGATGACAATGATGAGGAAGATCACGATGATAAATATATTCTGCAAGTTAATACATGAAGTGTTAGTTAGTTGCATATCCTTTACAGGACGTCGCAGTCAATGCCAGCATTTTTAGACTGTGATTTCTTGGTAAGTTTATGTTCAGTTGTTTGCCATTGTTTTCTGAACAATCGACACTTATACCTTTGTATGAAGACCAATGCAAGGTGGTATGCTTCAAAATCGCTCGCAGTAGTGTTTCGAACATGGCATACAGGATTATGAATTGCATTCATAACCCCTTCGCCCTAACACGACTTTTTGTTTTATTTTATATTCTACTAATAGAGACACTGATTATATAAATCGACACAATGATTTTTATAACAGATTCAATGATCTTAGAAATGTCTGGCATATGAAACTACGACCTCCAGCATGAGAATGGAGGTGGAAGAAGTAACAGCGGCATTCCGTTGGTTAAGAGACCACAGCCACACACAATGTATTCATTACAGACTGAAGGAGTATGCTTTGTAAGGTGGATAAAGGAATGTTTTGTGTGGAATGGCTATCCTCGCTTCAAAGGTCACAGATTGTGAGAATTGTATGGATATTTTGCCCTGGCCATGTGGGAGTGTAGGGGAATGACAAGCTGGCAGGGAATGCACCTCTTGGTGGTAAATTACCTATGGACAAGGGAGAGGTGGTCGACCACCTGTGGGACCAGGTGGAGAGGGCAGGGGAACAGATTGAGACCCCGTATGTGGAAATAATGATATTGCGGGATATCAACAGGTGTTCTGGAAGAATCTCAAAACTGAGATGGAAGACCAGGAGAAATTTCAATCAGATGGTGGTGGGAACAATTAGTTGTACAACTCGTCGATGGCTTTTGAACAAGAGGATGGAGCACGTATGAGAATGTCCTGAGTTTAGTGATGTCGGTTCTTAGCTCAACTCAACTCAACAGAAATGGATGCACCGATCATAGTCAATAAGTATAGCACTCTATTTTTAAAGACCTTCAAGTACAGTGTGAGCATATGGTGCTAGACCCATATTTTTATAGACCAATCAACACCCTAGGGGTGATGTGGTTCATATCATGCCGGCTGCTTTCATTTCCCAAGACATTTCCTTGTACCCATTCTGTGCTGGGTTGACCTGAGGGCCCAGGTGTTTTTTTTTTATAACCTAGGTGATTTTAAATCACACTCGATGCAAATCTGAACCCATGAATACTGGGTCGGTAAGTGAGCGTCTAGTCACTACTGCGGCTTGTATGCCAGTCTAGCCACTACTGTGACTTGTATGCCCGTCTAGCCACTACTGTGACTTGTATGCCCGTCTAGTCACTATTGTGACTTGTATGCCAGTCTAGCCACTACTGTGACTTGTATGCCAGTCTAGTCACTACTGTGGCTTGCATGCCAGTCTAGCCACTACTGTGGCTTGTATGCCAGTCTAGCCACTACTGTGGCTTGTACGCCAGTCTAGCCACTACTGTGGCTTGTATGCCAGTCTAGCCACTACTGTGGCTTGTATGCCAGTCTAGCCACTACTGTGGCTTGTATGCCAGTCTAGCCACTACTGTGGCTTGTACACCAATCATACAGATGATACACATAATATGTGAATACGTCTAGCCACTACTGAGGCTTGCACGCCAATCATACAGAGATACACATAATATGTGAATACGTCTAGCCACTACTGTCCACCAGTTCTATTGTTATCTGTTCAGCAGAAGAGTGATAAGTGTGAATTAACTTCATCAGCCGGTAATAAAACACAACTCATACGAATTAATACATGAAGAAGTACTAAGATTGGAAAATATCGTGTGTGTTTCTGTGGTGTTAGGTTTTTCTTAATGAACACTATGCAGAAAGCCAAAGTAGAGTAATAACCAACACAGAACTGGTTGTCGTTAGCCGCTACACGCTGCTGGATTTGCTGAGGAGGGGATCCGAGCACTTATGGACTGAATGGTTTGATGTGCAATGAGGATGATCTGTCGACTAACTAACTAACTAACTAACTGTCTAGCTACTACTGCGGCTTCCCCGCCAATCATACAGATGACCACACATAATGTGTGAATACGTCTAACCACTACTGCGGCTTGCACGCAAATCATACAGATGATACACATAAAATGTGAATACTGTTCTTACTAGTACTGATGTATACACAATCTGCCTTGTTGGGGGTATTGGTGACATTCGGATTTGCAAAGTTTGTGTATGCTCCCAGAACTGGTCCATTAAGCCACTTCCAAGGTCCACCTGTTCCATTGTTATCTGTTCAGCAGAAGAGGCATACATGTGAATTAACTTCATCAGCCAGTAATAAAACACAACTCATACAAATTAATACATGAAGAAGTACTAAGATTGGAGAAAATTATGACAAGTGGAAAGATCAGTTGGAAAAGAGGCAGAGGCAGACCAAGAGAAATGATGCTGGATGGACTGAGATAATGGCATGGAGGAACATCATTAGCAGAGTTGATCCAGAGCACCAAGGACCGAGATCTGTGGAAAGACATTCATGCCTAAGCCAGCTCGGAAGGCAGATTATGATGATGATGAGTACTATTTGGAACTCAGGTTGAAAAATATAACAGAATAGGAGCAGAGATTTAAGTAAGCAATGAATAAAAGAAAATTCTTTCATGAGGGTGACAATCTGAAAGATTAAGATGTTTGTGTTAGGATGATGAAGGAATCTGATGCTAAATTGATTGACAAAGTAACATGGACTATGCCTGCATCATAAAACTATTAAATATAACAGAAATAAATGTATTTGTTACAAATATTGTTTAAGTGGCAACAGAAGAACAGAAGCTAGGGATATTTGATCTTCTGAATGATGCTGTGTAGAAATCTTGAGAACTTTTGGAATTCAGTTCATATAAGAAAACAATGAAGAACATTTTATGGAATAAGTCCTTGTGATTAGAAGTTATAAGTAGAATTGTTGTGTGTTACATAGAACCAGTTATAACATATGGTTGTGAATCCTGGACAATTAGTAAATAGCCGAAAAAAATCGCTACAAGACTTGGAGATGTGGTTTTATAGAAGAATGCTGAAAATTCATTGGACAGTCAAAACGAGCAATCTGGACATTTTGAGGGAGGCTAAGTTGTAAAGACAACTTTTCACAAACATCAGAAAGAGGCAGTCATCCTCTTTTAGCCACAAAAACTGGAACATGTGACAACCTGAAATATTTGTAGAAATATATAGGAAGACAGTGAGAACAAATTCCTGACAGTCTTTATTATGGCATTAAATGGAGTCAACATATGCCGTTGAAGATCACAATTTGTTGAGAAGCTGGCAGGGCACTTGATAATGATAAGAAAACATCCTTAACTATAAAACGCATCAAATAAAATAGTTTATACTGTAATCTTACACTTGTTATATAATTAATAATACTGAGAGAAAAAAATGCTGGACAGATAATATTCAAAAATGGACAGGACAAATTCTGATGGAAATTAAAATGCTGAAAAGAGGCAAGGCAGATAAAGATCATAACTCAAGGGTTAATGTGTAGCACCATGCAAAGACCCCATCGTAATAACTGTAGATATGTGAAAGCTTCAATACAATTATCATATGTCAAGGTCAACTGGATTGTCCAAAACCATACTTACTGGAAATGTCCCAAGAAAAGAAAACAGAGAATACATTCTTATGACAGATAATATCAGGACAAAACAGTGGAAATTGAAATGCTAACATGAGACTAACATATGTAGAAACAAGTCAAACACAGTGCAATAACAGACCAGGTCTTTACATTAAAGTATTAATGTCGAAAGGACTGACTTCATTGCACTGGTTCCTATCCCATTTGGCTTGATCTCTGCACAGATTGGCCAGCCATGTTTTTTCATTGTTCATGATATGCAGTCGTCTCCATGTCACAGTGGTTATACTGCCTGCCTCATGCCCCAAAGGTTATGGATTCTACATTGTTCGGTTCATGAGTGCAATTTTCTCAGAGACTCCTAGGGGTCATCGCTGGAGCTACAGAGTTTGTGCTTTGTGTGACGGTTCTGGCAGGCCACCCTGCGGAAAGAGACCAAACCATGTGGGATAAATCCTAGTGCATTTAAGTCGATCATCTTGCTATTTAAACTTTTAAACTTCATGAGGAAATGTCATCTGATTAAACTTGCATGAACACAAGATTAAAACTGAGTTGCATCAACTTCTCCTGATTTTAGCTCTTATGAAGAGAGTGCAGAGATCTGTGCAATGGGAGGGCAGACTTGGAAATAAACAGTTCATACATAAACAGACATGTATTGTTTGGCACTCACAGAAGTAGAAGACATAAAAAGGTATTCGAGGACGCAATAGGCAACATAAAAATTGTGACAGCTAGTTGAGCTAGCCTATCCTAAGTTATGTTATTATACTAATTACTATAGTACTAACTATAGCTATATATATAGTCTATTCTATAGTTATATTATATAGTATAGTTAAGTGACTGTATAGACAGCTAGTTTAGTTACCCACCGGGATTCCACCTGTTACCTCCATGAGCGCCAAATAATGCATCTGTATTTTTATTTATTAACTGTCTTAGTGGCCCTAAAGGGTGATATTTCTGTTGGAATTAAACATATGATACATGCTCAATGTAGGATTGATGAGGGTATAATGTACAATGATGGATCTGTACTGTGTTGCAGAAATGTCAATAGGGTTTCTCAGCTAAAAGAGAGACAAGTCTCTTCGGATAATTTAGAGTGCATGGCCTTGGCATGAGTGGCAGCCACTTTTAAATGAAAAAGATCCTTTTATATGGCTTAAGGGCGCCTTAAAAACACAGTGGGCAAATGCCTATTTTTATCGACCAATCAGCACTCAATCGGAGATGTGGTCAGTATCATACTGGCCACCTTTACTGCCCTAGACATTTCCAAGTATCCAATTTAGATTAGGTCAATCTGAAGCCCAGGTCAATTTTTTAATCTGCATCGATGTGGATTTGAGCTCATGATCGTGGAGTCAGCAAGAATTAAGAGCCTTAGATCTATTGATAGTGTCATACATTGTACAGAAGGACATAGATTATATAAATAGTGCCACAGATTGATTGATTGAGTGATTTAAGAACCGACATCACAGCATTCGGGGCATTCCCATAAGCGCTCCGTCCCCATCCTCAGAAGCCAGCGAAGAGTTCCAACCCCAATAGTACCAGTAGCAATCTGATTATATGTGCGTCTCACCTTTTCTCTGAGCATCGAGCATCGGCCAGATCCCCTCGTCACTCCACGCTGTCGCATTCTTGCCAGACTATGGTGATCCATTTGCTCCTCCGTGGCGTACACATGCTCCCACAAGGCCGCAACCACGTCTGCGTTGTCATGCATCAATACTCCACCAAGTTTTGCAAAGCCAGCCAATCTGTCTGCCTGTTCATTCCCCAGCACACCAGTGCCACAGATTGAGTACCAAGAACCAAGAGGGACTCTTGGCGCAAGGAATATAGAAGGCGGTGGGAAGAAACAGAACAGAAGAAGCCCAAGAAACTCAGGGGGAAACCAACAGATTACCCTGAAGTACACTATGCACTATGACAGTGAGGCCGACCTCGAGTACTATATAGATGACGGAGAGATCGTCCCTTGGCTGACCACAGAGGAAGAAATCGAAAGACAGCAAGAACTCAAACGCGACAGTGAAAAAAGGTGCAAGGAGGAAAACAACATCGAAAAGCGTTTACGAGCAATACACAAAAAGGAGGCAAAAATACCAAATAAAAAGTCCTTATAAGGACGAGCCATGAGCCTTCACAAACAAAAGAAACCACCAGAGGAGACGGGCACAAAAGACAGCCGCTGACTAACCCCCCAGCTTACGTCACAGACACAAAAGCCGACATAACCAGTCCAGGTCAGGACCAACTCGTAAGAGCGCACAAGAGAGAAACATGGCTAAAAACCCACAAAAACCACGGATCTCAACAATAACCAACGCTGAGGAAGCAGGCTGAACGAGACCGAATTTGGAATTTTTGTTTTTGAAAATTGGAATTGGAATAAATAGTGTCACACAGATTGTGCAAATAACCCATCCTAATGAGGACCACTGAAAGAGAGGACCTAAAAATATAACCAGTCCTTGAGAGGACCCATAAAATATGACAAGTCCTGGAACCAACAACTGGAAGGCTGCGGAACCTGGCAGATCTGACTAAGGACCGGTCTTTAACAGGACCAACATAACACAATAATGACAATTACCAGCCAGCACAATAACCAACCTTTCCCAACAACCAGAGCGGGACCAATATAACCAGTCCGAGTTAGGACTCACTCGAAAGAGAGCACAAATAGAAACAGGATCAAAACCCACACAACTACGGATCTCAACTCTAGCCAATGCTGAAGAAGCAGGTTGAACGAGACCGCATTTGTAATTTTTGTTTACTAAATGGCCTTGTGCAAAAAGTGACATAGATTATAATAGTGACATAAATTATACAGATAGTTATACAGATTGCTCAAACAGTAATTCATGCTGTAAAATTGATACAGTAGCAGTACAAATGGATATGATTTTACATAAGGATGTAGTGATTTTAGGGCAAGATAATCGACGATGAAACTGGTCGAAATTATCACAGGCAAGGACAATTCCAGCAGGCAGTTAACTAGTTCGCAACAAACGACAATCAGTATCAGTATCCCAGCCTTTGTACTGGGAGAGGCTGAATACTTAAAGACTTATCAGTACCACATTTTTAAATTTTTCGTTAAAATCATAATTGCATTATTACTGTGATTCTCCACCTGGGCTCACACTAGAGAGTATAGATTGTAGATGATTTATTGTTTCAGTAGCCTGTTCGTTATGAATGCACGTACTTCATCCTCTACCACGCTCTCCAACCCCCCCCCCCCCTCCCTCCCACACACACACAAAACAGACACCACACACAGTATACTCTAACCACCCCCACACACACCCAGTCGATCACACACTCACACTCACACACACACACACACACACACACACACACATCACAAACCGGTTAAGCCAATCCAGAAGTTTTCTGGGTGGGTATCCGACTTGGCGGCGTCTATAAGTGCTGGCCTCAATGCAGTGTGAACTGCGCTTCTGCAACATAATGGTAAAATCAAATAGAATACAGTTATTTACTTCCAGAAAGACATCATTCAGTCAAAACTGCTATAAGCGGCACAGTAATATTAACAATTTATTTTTACTTTTCCTTCTCTTGCTATTTAATGTGAATTTCATTTTTTTTCTTTTCTAAATTCTTCATTCGTCCGGCAGTGTGGCGGTTGAGTTCTCTGTTTAAAGCAGAGGCAACTATTTGTTTCTGTTGATTGGTTCATCTGATTTAATCACGGCATTTGATATCTGGGTATGTCTTCCTAGGGTAATAGTTACATAACCCAGTGGTAACAATAACTAGCCGTGTTGTAATAGTTCCCATAACTCAACCATTATCCAAAGTAGCATTATAGTAATAGTTTGCATAACCATTTACCTTAGCGGTCATATAGTAATAGTTTACATAAGAGAGGTGAATTGAGTCAAGAACCATCATCACAGCACTCAGGACATTCCCATTCAGGCCCCGTTCTCATCTGCAACAGCTAGCTAAGAGTCCTGATACTAATGGTACCTGTAGTAATCTAATTATGTGTCTGCCTGGTCCTTCCTCGGAGTTTTGAGTGGCGGCCAGATCCTCTGCTCACTCCCTGCATCACCATTCTTCTTCTTCTTCTTCTTCTTCTTCTTCTTCTTCTTCTTCTTTCATCCAGGGTGTTTTATTTTTTCAGACGTAATTGCGGTGTGTCACGTTATGCGCCCTTAGGCCAACACATCTGACTTTAGCGGGCGTTTTTTTTATCGGGTTTGCCTTCCTGGGAGACTCACTATTGTGGTGTCGTCCACATCTCAGATGGTCAAGTTAGAACGGCCAGAGACATCACGGTCAACCCTCAAGCGAAGGCAGGGTCAGACCATGGGCATTCCCCGCCATTCAAGGAGGTTTCCATAATTGCAGAGCCGACACACAGCGCTGGGTTCACCCAAAGAATCGTCTCATCCTGCGCATGGCTGCTTCATGTTCTCACTTCCGTATATTGGGCTTTTCGTTCGCTACTGGCCGCTCCCAACTCAAACCAGGAACCGTCAGTCTGCAGACGACATCCACTCAGCAAGCTTTCGCTTCGGACTTCCACGTAATGGATTCGCTAGCTAAGCGTTCCATTTCGTGTTAATGGGACCAATCATGTAGCAGGCTCAGCATCTCACCTACATTTACAGAGGGTGAGTAACGGCCAGGCCCTCAGTTCCGCGGGATGTTGGCTTAGAAGCGTTCAGCCATATCCCTCAGAGTAGAGCCGTAGATCAAGTGTCTGGACCAAGAATGTAGTGGCTGATAGTCTTCGCGGCTATGGCTTTCATTCTTGATTAATGAAAACATTCTTCACAAATGCTTTCACAATAGCTCGTCTTGCGGCGATCCAAGAATTTCACCTCTAACGCCGCAGTACGAATACCCCCGTTCATCCCTGTTACCTCCAGTTCCGAAAACCAACAAAATAGAACCGAGATCCTATTCCATTATTCCATGCACCATTATTCAAGCAGCCGAGGCCTGCATTGAATACTCTAATTTTTTCGAGGCCTGCAGTTAACACTATTTTTTTTTTCAAAGTAAACGCGCGGCCACCCGGGACGCTCAGCGACTAGCTTCTTCCAGGCTATCATTGTTAGTCAGTTTGGCAGTCTAGGTATTTGCAACATTAATCTCAGAAACCACAGGAATCCCTTGCTTCCAAACTCTTTCTACTTTGTTCATTCACATTTCATGATTCAAAGGCATACAGCAAAACACTTCAAAACAGGTTATATTTAAAATCGCAGTACTCTATCTGACATTAAATGATATTCAATAATACTTATGTTAGTATGTGAAAGTAAGTAATGGACCCTTGTTTAACTCCTTGGGGCATACTGGATATATGATAAAGTAAGGAGTACAGAAAAAGAGTCGTCTCCATACCTATAGTTAATAATAATAATAATAATAATATTAATAATACAGGATATATGATAAAGTAAAAAGTACAGAAAAGGACTCTTTTTCATGCCTGAGTTAATACTGGATATATCATAAAGTAAAAAATAAAGAAAAGGACTCTTTTCCATACCTTCAGTTAATAACAGATATATGTTAAAGTAAACAGTACAGAAACGGGCTCGTTTCCATACCCTGTGTCACAAAAAACGCCTGGAGGATGCGACCAGGAGATGCGGATGTGACAGCAGCTTTTACAGGCAAAGGGGAATAACCCCAGTAATCATTTACCCCTAAGGGAGTTGAGGATTACGCCCATGGATTCTGGAAAGTTCTATATGTGTGTACCGGAAACTTGTGTTTTACTGCGCAGACGCAATCACTCGACTAGAACATAGAGAGAAGATTGTGTTCTGGCCGGCTGGCAAGAACTTCTGTGTGGCTACAGTTCCCATGAAGAAATGGAGCCAGTGTCTACTAAAGTTTAAAGAAGTTGACATCAAGTCCATAGTTTGGACGAGGCTCCATACTTCGAACTGCATTGCCAAACGAAAAGATTCTACCTTCCTGAGAGGATTGATTGACAGTCGTCCAAATCATAGACATATGTCAACGTCAGCAATATGGACAAACCAGTCAATGTAAATTGATCCTACTTCCCATCACCCAGTCAATCGTCTATACCCTCAAAGTATTTTCAGGAGGAGTTGACCATCAGTTTATAACAAAGACGTCGGGGCAAGTATGGTGTGTATGTAATCGTCAAGCTGTTCCACTCATCATCTACCCGACTGCTATTCAACTTGGTGTGAAGTCAAATAACACTGGGTCCACTCAATTATGTTCTATTGTGTCTCAAGCCATGGACACTGTTCTGTTGAAAATATAACTAAGGACATTGGACTCCTATGAACATTAACGAACATTATTATAGATTAGCGGCATACCTATGATGGAGGCATTTGCCTAATAGGATGTGGACAAGAACAATGAGTATCTTATAAACATATTCTGGTGTTCCACTGTCATTAGCCTGATCTGCTGTCAGCTCGGAAGAGGTGCTATCTGGTGAAAGACTGAGGACCTGCTACGAGAGACACGAGCTAAGTGCCATACCTATGTGGTGTGATACGTTGACATTCGTACAGTGATGACCTTCTTCATGTAGCTGCCTCAACTAACTTTATCTGGTAGCAATTAGCACACCAGACAGATCTGCACTACAACCACATTTTCTTCACTCTTTTGTACAATACACTTTTGTTATTGAGTTTGTAGATACCGGAGTTGCATCATTTGTTCAGGACGTTGCTTGAAAGGGTAACACAGAGAGAGAGAGAGAGAGAGAGAGAGAGAGAGAGAGAGAGAGAGAGAGAGAGAGAGAGAGAGAGAGAGAGAGAGAGAGAGAGAGAGAGAGAGAGAGAGAGAGAGAGAGAGAGAGAGAGAGAGAGAGAGAGAGATAGGTGTCCTAGGACTGGTGGGGTCGCAGACTGAAATTGTCCCAGTCCCAGATCTGAAGTCATCCCGAGTTATATATCAATCAATCAATCATGTGCCATGCCGGAAAGCGTGGGCGGTCATGATTCGCCATTTCACTCGATCACCAGAGTCGTGGATCAGCTCAGTGTTTCTGTCTCGTCCATGCCATGTGGCCAAGCCATCCAGGTATTTTCCTCTCGGTCTTCCTCTTGGTCTGTTCCCTTCGATCTTGCCAGCTGTCACTAAGTTCTCCAGTCCATTTCTTCTCATAACATGTCCAAAAAATTTTGACTGTCTACGTCTAATTTCTCTAATCAATCTACGATTTTCATTTGTCTCTTGTAGTACTTGGTCATTGGTTTTTCTATCTGTCCATGGTATTCTTTGCATTTTCCTCAGAAACCACATTATATATATATATATATATATATATATATATATTCATGCTCAGTGTGACAGCCTATTCCCTTCACCCCAGGGAAGCTGTGTGACAGCCTGTTCCCTTCACCCCAGGGAAGCTGTGTGACAGCCTGTTCCCTTCACCCCAGGGAAGCTGTGTGACAGCCTGTTCCCTTCACCCCAGGGAAGCTGTGTGACACCTTGAGTCAACTGGTTCAGTACCAAACAAAAAGTAGGTTATGACCAAACATGGTACACAATCAAATGAACAAGTATTACATACATACATTGGCACCTTGCCGTCTTGACAGACGATAGTTTGTGCTTTAAAAAGGCATAATAACTTTTAACTATGGCGGTAGCGAGTGTGACTGATAAGGCCAATTTGTGCTGTAAATGTCCGTTCACAGTGGGTGCATCTGAACACGTGGTCATTTCCACCATCATGCACCATCTTACGTTTCAAACGCTTGGTGTGTGACTTTTCTGCAATAATTTTCTCCTTTGACTTTATTCCATTTCTGATATTTGCCCTCCATGCAACACGTTCAGCGGCGACTTGCTCCCAATGTGCATTATCAATGCCTGTATCAATCATGTCCCGCTTACACACATCTTTGTATCGTAGTAGAGGCCGACCCTGAGATCTCTTACCCATCTGTAATTCACCAAAAAAGATATCCTTTGGTATTCTACCATCATCCATCCGCCTAAGATGTCCTATCCATCTAAGTCTACGAAGACTGAGCATGGAATAAACTGTCACACAACCTGATCTTTCCAATACTTCAGTATTTGTGATTTTGTCTTGCCACTTAATACCAAGAATTCTTCGCAGACACCGCATATGAAAGCTGTTTAAATTGTTCTCTTGGTGTGAGTAAGTTGTCCAGGTTTCACTGCCATAGAGAAGAGTACTAAGGACACAGGCTTGATAGACAAGGACTTTTGTTTTGGCAGTAAGCTTCCTGTTCTCCCAGACTCTTTTTCTTAACCTGTTCATTGTTGTTGCTGCCTTACCAATCCGGATGTTGATTTCCTGATCTAGGGATAATTTGCTATTTACCACTGATCCTAGATATGTAAAATGGTCTACTATCTCTAGTTCGGCGTCGTCAATAAAGATTGATGGTACCCCATGTGCACCTTGTGACATAATCTGTGTCTTCTTTTTGCTAATTGTTAAACCAAATTCAGAACAAGCATTGGAGAATGCAGATAGTAGACATTGCAATTCTTCCTCAGAGTGGGTCGTAACTGCAGCATCATCTGCAAAAAGCAACTCTCTGATCAGTACCCTCCTAATTTTGGTCTTAGCCTTCAATCTCTGAGCATTGTAGAGGCCGCCATCTGAGCGTGAGTGAATGTATATACCACCATCCTGATCACGAAATGCATATTTCAGTAGAAGTGAAAAGTATATTCCAAAGAGGGTGGGAGCTAGTACACAACCTTGCTTAACTCCACTCTTGATTTCAAATTCTTCAGAAGTTGCACCATCAAACTTGATTATACCCTTCATGCCTGTGTGGAACGATTCCACAATGGACAGAAGAGTTGGTGGGCAGCCAATCTTCTTTAGTGCCTTGAACAGACCCTCACGACTGACCAAATCAAATGCCTTTGTGAGGTCGATGAAGGCAATAAACAGTGGTTGATTCTGTTCACGGCATTTTTCTTGCATTTGTCGCAATGAGAATATCATATCAGTGGTAGACCGGTTCTGTCGAAAGCCACACTGTGATTCAGCGTAGACTTGATCCCCTAGGACTTGAAGTCTGCGCAGAACAATTCTGGCAAATACTTTTCCAACATTACACAGAAGTGAGATACCCCTATAGTTGTTGCAGTCGCTCCGATCGCCCTTGTTCTTGTACAGTGTTATGATGCTTGAATCTTTGAAATCCTGTGGGACTTGTCCTTCACGCCAGCATAGCTCTATTAGCTGGTGGATCTGTATAGTGAGTGTGTCTTGCCCACTCCTGATAACCTCTATTGGAATCCCATCCTTACCTGGAGCCTTGCCAGATGCAAGTTCATTTATAGCACACTTAACTTCTGTTATGGTGGGAAGTGTGTCCAGGTGGTCAAGAGTTGGTAGAGCCTCTATGGCGTTGAGGGCATCATCCGCTAGTTTGGTCTCACTTGAGTAAAGCTCCAAATAGTGCTCTACCCATCTGTCCATCTGCCGTTTCTTGTCAGTGATGATTTCTCCAGTCAAGGTTTTCAATGGTGCACTTCTTTTGATCACTGGACCACAGGCTTTCTTTATTCCTTCATACATGCTTCTTATGTCTCCCTTATCACTTGCGATTTGAATGGACTCACATAACTTGATCCAATAATCATTTGCACACTGCCTGGCAGCCTTTTGCACATCCTTCCTAGCTTGCCTTAGCTCACTCAGAGTGTTACGCGTTGGTCTTTCCTTGTTTCTTAAGAGAGCTTTCTTCTTCTTATCAATCAAGGGCTGCAGAGTCTCGCTGTTGGCCGCAAACCAGTCCTGCCTCTTATGATCCACAGTGCCGTAAACCCCTACGGCAGTTTTATAAAGAGTTTCCTTAATTTGACCCCACTTTTCATTTACTGTACAATTTTCTGGTGTATCAGTGAAAGCGTCTTCAAGTTGCTGTTGAAACTGAAAGCACTTTTCAGGATCATGAGTGTTAATAATATTAATCCTGGGGCTAGATTTGTGTTTAGCTGTGTAGATTCTCTTTGGTCTCAGTCTAACCCTTGCAACAACCAAAGAATGATCCGTATCACAGTCAGCACTGTGGTAACTACGAGTCAATGATATATGGTTCAGATGTTGTCTCCGTGTGATGATGAAGTCCAGCTGGTGCCAATGGCCGGATCTTGGATGTTTCCAAGCGTCTTCAAGTTGCTGTTGAACAAGTATTAGAATGTACATTTCCGTTCACTGAACATTGAAATTGCGGAAGATACCACGAAACAACACAAATAGCACGATGGTCCTAGTATATATCGTCCTTCTGTCACAATGGGAAGTCACATTTAGCGATATATTATCCTTTGGCACTGAATCCGTTAACACTAATACTGGTCTTACTAGATATGTGATGATAAAGTAAACAGTAAAGAAAAGGACTCGTTCCTATACCTACTGGATATGTGATAAAGTAAACAGTAAAGAAAGGGACTTGTTTCCACAACTTGAGTTAATACTGGATATAGGACAAAGTAAAAAAGTAAAGATAAAGTAAAGTAAAAAATTGACGAACTGACTAAAATGTTGAACGATATCATCACCATTATCATCATCATCGTCATCATGTGCCTAGCCGGTAAGCATGGGCGGTCATGTTTTGCCATCTCACTCGATCACCGGAGTCGTGGATCAGCTCAATGTTCTTGCCTCGGTCATACAACGAGGTCAAACCATCCAGGTATTTGCTTCTCTGCCCTCTCCTTGTTCTCTTCCCCTCGATCTTGCCAGTTGTCACCAAGTTCTCCATTTTATTTCTTCTCATCACGTGACCAAAAAATTGTGACTGTCTACGTCTAATTTCTCTAAACAGTTTACGGTTTTCATTTGTTTCTTGTAGGACTTGGTCATTGGTTTTTGTGTCTGTCCATGGTATTCTTTGAATTCTCCTCAGAAACCACATTTTCACAGCCATCAGATGTTTTTCAGCTTGACTACTCCTTGTCCACGCTTCGCATCCATACAAAAGTACAGGCTGTATGGCTCTATATAGAACCTCAACACTCTTTCTCTCGTAGCAATTGACATCTTATTATTGGTCAGTATTGGAAGATATCAACATTGATGGGAAATACCTCAGAATAATAAAGAATATGCGCAGCAATTAAAATGGGAAATAAAGAGGGAAATTATGAACTAGCCATTTTAGTAACATTTTCTAAATTGATTTTTAATTATGCAACTTGCATGGTTGGCGTCCTTGATTTGGGGACATAAATTACACGTACCTCAGAAGTCAGAGTGGGTTCACCAGCTGACAAATGACACTAGCAATAAGGAAAGCTAATCAAAAAGTATTTGATGATGATGATGCTATTATCATTTGTTAACCATATGTGGGCCCTATCCTGTTGTCTTATTGACCCAATGGAGACAACAGCTGTGTAGATAATGCATCGCGTATTCAATTCACAAATGTCGCTGGTGGTGTGCTGAACTTACGAGGTATCTCGTGCCAAATATCCCCCTCGGCTTTGACAGAATGCTGCTGCCGAACTAAATGATCTTCTTTGTGCAGAAAATATCTTGTAGCAAGCTTGGTTGGAACTGGTGTCGTTTGTGGTTATATTTAACCAGTCTCCGGGACATACTGCCGCTGTGGGGAATACACGATATTAAAACATGTTTAAGGTTTGACTTGAAATCGCAGAAAATAGCAGATAGCAAAGGAAACTAAATATAGGGTTATTTTTAATGACTGTGAGGTGTGTTTTTTTCTTCTAATATTGTCGTTCCAAGTTTTGTATTCACCCTCTGTGGAGTTGATGCAACATAAAAGGTAAATACAAAACTTGGAACGGCAATATTTTCCAACCCCCCCCCCCCCCTCCAACCCCCAGTCATTAAAAATACACCCAGGTCATATGAAACGTCACAGTGGCTTGGAAAGAACAGTGATAGAAGGCGTGGTTCCTGGAGGCAGAGCCAGGGATAGACCAGCACGAAGATGGACACGGGACATTGTAGTCATGAGGGTGCTTGAGGCGGGAGACATGGCCAGAGATGGACATGGGACATTGTAGACACCTTGGGCAGGAGGGTGATGGGGGTTGGAGAGATGGCCAGAGACGGACAAGGGACATTGTAGACACCTTGGGCTTGAGACGGGAGAGATGGCCAGAGATGGACAAGGGACATTGTAGACACCTTGGGCAGGAGGGTGATGGGGGTTGGAGAGATGGCCAGAGACGGACAAGGGACATTGTAGACACCTTGGGCTTGAGGCGGGAGAGATGGCCAGAGATGGACAAGGGACATTGCAGACACCTTGGGCTTGTTGAGGGTGCTTGAGGCGGAAGAAATGGCCAGAGATGGACAAGGGACATTGCAGACATGAGGATGCTTGAGGCGGGAGAGATGGCCAGAGATGGACAAGAGACATTGCAGACACCTTGGGCTTGTTGAGGGTGCTTGAGGCGGGAGAAATGGCCAGAAATGGACAACGGACATTGCAGACATGAGGGTGCTTGAGGCGGAAGAAATGGACAAGGGACATTGCAGACATGAGGGTGCTTGAGGCGGGAGAAATGGCCAGAAATGGACAAGGGACATTGCAGACATGAGGGTGCTTGAGGTGGGAGAAATGGCCAGAGATAAGTTTTTGTTTTTTTTCCGGCGCACTGTGATGAGAGCGGTCTCTACTTGAGAGTTAAGTTACTTGCATATCCTTTACATGACGTTGCAGACAACCCCAGCATGGGGGGGGGGGGGGCGGCTGTTCGTGATTTCTTGGAAAATTTACGCACAGTAGTATGCCATTGCCGGTCTTCCTGGCCTAGGTGTTAGCGTCTTTCACCGTATTCCCGTATACTCTCGTGAGTGGCGTGATGTGCGCGAGAAACGGTAGCGGTTCTCGCCGCGTCCGTGACTTACGGGGTATGTGAGCCGGTCGCTCAGAAAGCAATGGCAAACTATTGAGCGTTGACATATGTAGACATAATCTTGCCAAGAAATAAACAATCAGCTGAAAGATGCTGATGTTGACAGCGATCCTACAAAGGATATGCAAACAAACAAAAAAAAGTATGCCATAGCTTTCTGAATGACCAGCACTCACACCTTTGTATGAGAAAACCAACGGAAGGCGGTCTGCTTCCAAATCGCTCGCAGCTGTGTTTCAACGCGGTATGCGGGATTACGAATAGCGTCCGTAACCATTTCGCCACAGATCCGGCCTACTTGAGAGTAGATGTAGACATAAATGGTCGGCCTCTCTGCACGTATGGATTTGTAGATGTAGACATAAATGGTCGGCTCCCTACACGTGTGGATTTGTAGATGTAGACATAAATGGTCGGCTCCCTACACGTATGGATTTGTAGATGTAGACATAAATGGTCGGCTCCCTACACGTATGGATTTGTAGATGTAGACATAAACGGTCGGCCTCCCTACACGTGTGGATTTGTAGATGTAGACATAAATGGTCGACCTCCCTGCATGTGTGTATTTGTAGATGTAGACATAAATGGTCGGCTCCCTACACGTATGGATTTGTAGATGTAGACATAAATGGTCGGCTCCCTACACGTATGGATTTGTAGATGTAGACATAAATGGTCGGCTCCCTACACGTATGGATTTGTAGATGTAGACATAAATGGTCGGCTCCCTACACGTATGGATTTGTAGATGTAGACATAAATGGTCGGCTCCCTACACGTATGGATTTGTAGATGTAGACATAAATGGTCGGCTCCCTACACGTATGGATTTGTAGATGTAGACATAAACGGTCGGCCTCCCTACACGTGTGGATTTGTAGATGTAGACATAAATGGTCGGCCTCCCTGCATGTGTGTATTTGTAGATGTAGACATAAATGGTCGCCTCCCTACACGTGTGGATTTGTAAAGGTGGAGATCGCAGCACACAAAAACACGTGTCTGGGTGCACTGAGGGTCTTCCTTCGTTAACGGTTAACCGTTACTCAGTACTGCTATATGGTTCATGGGGAAAAGACAAAGATCATCATCATCGTCCAGTGCCTTACCGGCTGGCGTGGCGATCATGCCTCTCCACAAATTACGATCTCCGACGTCATGGATATCCCATCAAACCCATGATAGCTTGATCTCCCTTGGTGAAATATTACTTCAGGTGCTAGAGAAATGGCCAGAAATGGACAACGGACATTGCAGACATGAGGGTGCTTGAGGCGGAAGAAATGGACAAGGGACATTGCAGACATGAGGGTGCTTGAGGCGGGAGAAATGGCCAGAAATGGACAAGGGACATTGCAGACATGAGGGTGCTTGAGGTGGGAGAAATGGCCAGAGATAAGTTTTTGTTTTTTTTCCGGCGCACTGTGATGAGAGCGGTCTCTACTTGAGAGTTAAGTTACTTGCATATCCTTTACATGACGTTGCAGACAACCCCAGCATGGGGGGGGGGGGGGGGCGGCTGTTCGTGATTTCTTGGAAAATTTACGCACAGTAGTATGCCATTGCCGGTCTTCCTGGCCTAGGTGTTAGCGTCTTTCACCGTATTCCCGTATACTCTCGTGAGTGGCGTGATGTGCGCGAGAAACGGTAGCGGTTCTCGCCGCGTCCGTGACTTACGGGGTATGTGAGCCGGTCGCTCAGAAAGCAATGGCAAACTATTGAGCGTTGACATATGTAGACATAATCTTGCCAAGAAATAAACAATCAGCTGAAAGATGCTGATGTTGACAGCGATCCTACAAAGGATATGCAAACAAACAAAAAAAAGTATGCCATAGCTTTCTGAATGACCAGCACTCACACCTTTGTATGAGAAAACCAACGGAAGGCGGTCTGCTTCCAAATCGCTCGCAGCTGTGTTTCAACGCGGTATGCGGGATTACGAATAGCGTCCGTAACCATTTCGCCACAGATCCGGCCTACTTGAGAGTAGATGTAGACATAAATGGTCGGCCTCTCTGCACGTATGGATTTGTAGATGTAGACATAAATGGTCGGCTCCCTACACGTGTGGATTTGTAGATGTAGACATAAATGGTCGGCTCCCTACACGTATGGATTTGTAGATGTAGACATAAATGGTCGGCTCCCTACACGTATGGATTTGTAGATGTAGACATAAACGGTCGGCCTCCCTACACGTGTGGATTTGTAGATGTAGACATAAATGGTCGACCTCCCTGCATGTGTGTATTTGTAGATGTAGACATAAATGGTCGGCTCCCTACACGTATGGATTTGTAGATGTAGACATAAATGGTCGGCTCCCTACACGTATGGATTTGTAGATGTAGACATAAATGGTCGGCTCCCTACACGTATGGATTTGTAGATGTAGACATAAATGGTCGGCTCCCTACACGTATGGATTTGTAGATGTAGACATAAATGGTCGGCTCCCTACACGTATGGATTTGTAGATGTAGACATAAATGGTCGGCTCCCTACACGTATGGATTTGTAGATGTAGACATAAACGGTCGGCCTCCCTACACGTGTGGATTTGTAGATGTAGACATAAATGGTCGGCCTCCCTGCATGTGTGTATTTGTAGATGTAGACATAAATGGTCGCCTCCCTACACGTGTGGATTTGTAAAGGTGGAGATCGCAGCACACAAAAACACGTGTCTGGGTGCACTGAGGGTCTTCCTTCGTTAACGGTTAACCGTTACTCAGTACTGCTATATGGTTCATGGGGAAAAGACAAAGATCATCATCATCGTCCAGTGCCTTACCGGCTGGCGTGGCGATCATGCCTCTCCACAAATTACGATCTCCGACGTCATGGATATCCCATCAAACCCATGATAGCTTGATCTCCCTTGGTGAAATATTACTTCAGGTGCTAGAGGTGTATATCTACTCATGTAGCAATGTAGGGACATATAGAGATATTAAAATAAGAATACAAAAGGCAAGAGAAGTTTCATAGCAGTAGAAAATTTGTGAAAAGCAAAAGAAATCAAATTTAGCTCTAAACATACGAAGACAGTCAATAAGTACTGCCTCGTAATTTTTTATTTCATTCAATATGAAAAATAAATAAATAAATAACATTCACATTTAAATGAAGCTCTAAGTCTGTGTTTCAAAAATGTATTTCTCAATGTAGTCTCCGTTATTCGTTATAGTTTTTGTCCATCTTCACACGATGGCATATATCCCGCACGGTGAAATTCCGTACCCTTTTTCCTAAACCACTGGCGTAGGACGCGTTTGATGGTCTCAGTGTCCTCAAAGTGATGTCCGCGAAGAACGTCTTTCAGTGGTCCAAACAGATGGAAGTCTGGTTTAGTTTAGTTTAGTCGATAGGTCAACATTACGGCACACGGGTGTAACCCATAAGTGCTCCGTTCTTCTCCTAACTCAAACCTGAGTCTGGAGAAACTCAGCTCAGTGCACGAAATCCGTAGCACCAGCGAGAATCCTGAAATACTTTGGGTAGATTTTTAACTCCAAATTTTGCCCGGGCAGCGCCGTTAAGCCGTTAGGAAGTCTGAAGGTGCTAAATAGGAACTGTAAGGGGAATGTGGTAATAATGTCCAGCAAAATTATGCGATCGTATCAATGGTGCTTTTTTTTAGCTGACGGTGCTAACATCCACTATTGAAATCTCCATAAACAATACTCGAACGTTCGTGGATGCGAATCGGGGTCTTATCTTCAGCATTGATGATTTCTATGAGATTACGTTGCCTTAACCAACAGAATTGGTGGCCATTTTTAAACCGTTACTGTTGCGCAACCTGTGACTGAAACAGATTGGTGGTGATACACAGTGCAGAAAAGTGTATGAGCTTGAGGAATCCCACTAAATTAATGCTTGATTGCTTGTGTTCGCTGGCTATGAACTCCAGAGCAAGGTCCTGTATGTCGGATGTAGACCTCCTGTTGTCCAACATCAGTGTGATGTCATACAGGACCTGAGATTTGCATGAGTATCCGTTGTCCCATGTCTGGCTTATTGGTGTGCAGACTGGTGGTTCCTCGCCGTGCAGGCAGATACTCTCCGACTTCGGAAGAATCTGCGATCCTACCACGTTAGCCAGGACCCAGAAGGGGTCTGTTTCCCAGGACGCACGACTAGGACGTGTTAGTAGGTCTTGGCCAGTATAGAACCTAGCCCTGGTGCCTTGGAAACACATTCGCGTCCCCTAAATTAATAAATTGCACACCGATAAAGTATTTACATAGATAACAAGAATAGGAGGCATTACTTATTCACCCTCCCTCGTAGAATATTGAGTTCTAACGTTAAATTAGTACTGCTGTAAGATTTCAGGAAGATGAAGAACAGCCACAACAATTATTAATAAATTACAAACATTCATTAACTGGCGTATGTGCAGAACTGGATTAAGATGGTATGACAGAATCACTAATTCAGAAATTACTGAGATAACTAAATAAATTGAGATGAATCAAGGGGTGAAAATATGGCGCTTTGCTATGTTGGACTGACATTTTAAATGTCTGTTGTTAGTATAACTTGAAAGTCCTTTCTCTGGATCTCACAGGGCAAAATAAACAGAGTGAGACCTGAAAACCCATTCTTCGTCTTCCTCTCCTCCTCTTCTTCGTCTCCCAATGAAGTATAGGCCCGGAACCAACTCAGGCTAAACCCTTTGTGGGCAGACTTGTTCATGGCTGGTTGAATTTTGCAGCTAAACTTTTCTACAGGATGGGGTGGTCAGTCCAACCTTCCTTAGTCACCTCTTACGACATGCATGTTAAGTTACAGAGTTAGTGTTCTTTGCTTTCCTTGTGGTCCCTTTAACTCATCAGAGGGAAATCACATAGGAAAGACGACTAGAGACAGATGGATAATATAAGGACTTGGGGATAATTTTAGGAGGATGCAGAGGAATGGATTTCTTATCATGAGGATGCTGACGGCCTATGCTGCACTGAGGTATAAAAGGCTGCGGAAGAAGTAGTAAACGAAGGAGGAGGAGGGGGAGAGAAGAGGAAGAAGAAGAAGAAGAAGAAGAAGAAGAAGAAGAAGAAGAAGAAGAAGAAGAAGAAGAAGAAGAAGAAGAAGAAGAAGAAGAAGAAGAAGAAGAAGAAGAAGAAGAAGGAGGAGGAGGAGGAGGAGGGGGAGGAGACGAAGAAGAAGAAGAAGAAGAAGAAGAAGAAGAAGAAGAAGAAGAAGAAGAAGAAGAAGAAGAAGAAGAAGAAGAAGAAGAAGAAGAAGAAGAAGAAGAAGAAGAAGAAGAATGGTAACTAGCGGTAAATAGCGAGTCTTTTCTTCTTGAGGCGATAAGTGCGACTTCTGCAAAGTACCTAATAAATAAATAAGAAAGGGTTACACCTCCGTTGGAGATCGTGCTTAGAGAATACATAGTCAACCATTTACATTTGTGTACATTTCCTGACCAAAATGGTAAACATTACACATTAATGACAGATGTTAAGCACGGAACGAAATGAAATGCAATTAGGGACAATAATATTCAAACTTACATGACAACTGAAAGAACACGACACTTAAACAAAAGAAAATCCACATTGCAAATCTAACACCGAAAAGCCAGCCTGGCCTCCAAATGAAATGATTCAAACCTTCCTATTGTGAACGCGGCGGGCAATTAATACCATCTGACGATCATAAGATAAATTATTGTACCGTGGACTATAAATGTGAAATTTTATCCTTTGATTAAAAACAATAGATAGGTATTACAAGACGGTAGCACTTATGTTAGTTGAAATCAGAGCACTTTTGTTATCAATCAACGCTTAGACAGTGATTATAATTTCTCAACTGAAAATGCCTTCTGTTACTGTTGTTTTCATTGTTGCTGCTGTTGTCGACTGTATTGTCACTTTTATTTTTATTATCTTATTGGTCTAAGTTTAAGCCGGTGTTTTTAACTTAAATTGCCTTTATTGAATTCACTTTCTGGGGGATTTCGTTTTCTCCCTTTAGAACATCATTATTATTTGAAACCTGGATTTAGCCTGAATGCATCGTGATTGATTATAATGTAAATATTTTAAACTAAACTGAGCAATTATAAGTTTGCCCTGAGTTAACTTCATTCACTTCTGAATAAATGGAGTTAACTTCATTCACTTCTGAATAAATCACATATCCCTGTATATGAACGATGAGAAATGTGGTGATAGCTATACAAATAAAAACAATAATAATAGCAGCAACAATTTTTTGTTAATTTTTTTTTTTAAATGTTGCATATCCCTTACAGGACGTTGCAGTCAACACCAGCATTATTCAGTTGCTGTTGATGTACTAGGCAAGATTACGCTCAGTAGTTTACCATTGATTTCTGAGCGACCGGCTCACATACCCCCGTAAGTTACCAGCCCGGTGCGAACCGCTGCCGATTCTCGAGCAGCAGCGTTACTCACGAGAATATACGGGATTACGGAGAAAGACGTTAACACCTACGTCAAGGAGACCCGGCTTGCTGACGATAAAGCAGTTCTTCTTTGCCGTTGGCTCTTCTGTGTTCTGTTCTCCATGCGGTGTTGTTACGGTCTCTCTTTGGCTGGTTTCTTTACATATGCTGTCTGTATAGGTTATGAACAAGAGGGGAGGGGGGGGGGGGGGACCTTGTAATACTCCTGATATTATGGTGAAGGGTTCTAAGTATTTTCCATGTATTCTTACCGCTCATTCATCGTTGTTGCATAAGCTTCTACGTCATAAGTTTGTTATATGTGTACTCATTGCATATCTTATAAGGATTTCCTATCCTATAGCTCGTTTCTATCTACCCTATCAAATGCCTTAGCAATACACTGTGATAACGGTACACTGTGATAATCATAATATAATACTGATAGATAGAATATTAGTGACTGTTATAGTAGTTAATGTAGCAATTGTTGTGGTTAGTGTATTGGTCGTTGTTGTTGTGGCTAATGTATTGGCTGTTGTAGTAGTTGGTGTAGCTGCTGTTGTAGTGGTTGGTGTAGTGGTTGTTGTGGTTAATGTAGCGATTGTTGTGGTGGTTGGTGTAGCGATTGTTGTGGTTAGTGTATTGGTCGTTATTGTTGTGGCTAATGTAGGGGCTGTGATAGTGGCTGGTGTAGCTGTTGGTGTAGCGATTGTTGAGATTAGTGTAGTGGCGATTGTAGTGGTTGGTGTAGTGGTTGTTGTGATTAGTGTATGGAGTGGTGTAGTGGCTGCTGTAGTGGTTAGTGTAGCAATTGTTATGGTTAGTGTATTGGTTGGTGTAGTAGTTTAGTGTAGTGGCTGTTGTAGTAGTTAGTGTAACAGTTGTAGTGGTTAATGTGGTGGCTGTTGTAGTGATTAGTGTATTGGTTGTTGTAGTGGTTAGTGTAATGACTGTTGTCGTTTTGGTTAGTGTAGCAGTTGTTGCGGCTAGTGTATCAGTTGTTGTTGTTGTTGTTGTTGTTGTTGTTGTTGTTGTTGTTGTTGTTGTTGTTGTTAGTGTAGTGACTGTTGTAGTTGTTAGTGTATGTGACATATTTCCCAGTCACGTCACATTTTCCGATATTCAGCACACTTACCAGAATAGAACTCCATATAGGAAAGGATTTCATCAACCATTTCAAAACTAAGTGAGGACGAGGGGGCGATTTGAAAAAAAGAGAAATTATTGGTTGGAGCCAACCCAGACACCCAACGTTTACTGTGTCTAGCATTATATTTAAACAATGGCCAAAGGTAATTTGGGGCATTCCGATGCAGGATTTTGTGAATTAGTTTAGCTTTATTGATAAGCAGGCGTTTGCGGAGTGATAGTAACTGAAGGCGTTTATACAGGCTAGGATTGTCAGATAAATGTTTGCTATAAATTAGACTCATGGCCCGTTTCTGGAGTGAGTAAAGTCGCTTGGTGTTTGAATTAGAACAACCGTCCCAGATTGTAGAGCAGTAGTAAAAGTGTGTCTGTATATGAGAAGTATAGAAAAGTTTCCTTGTGTCCTAATCAAGGAAGTTTTTAATCTTGGCGAGTTGGTAGACTTTTTTCGCTGTTTGTTTAATGAGCGCTTGAACGTGGGAATTAAAGGTTAGGTTTCTATCAATGATTAGGCCTAATGTTTTGTGCTCAATTACACTTTCTACTGGCATGTTATCGATGTGAAGTTGAAGTGATGTGTGTGAGCTTAGAGTTTGAAGTCTTTGTCTGGTTGTTAATAACATTGATTTTGTTTTAGTGATGTTAATTTGCATACGGTTTGAATAGCTCCACTTAACTACATTATTTAATTCTTGTTGTAAAGACGACTCCAGTAAAATACAGTATTCAGCGTTTGTGTACACTGTACAGTCGTCTGCAAATAGATCGCAGGACAACGAAAGATGCAAAGGTAGATCGTTAATATATATGGCAAATAATAGAGGGCCAAGAATAGAGCCTTGCGGTACTCCAATATTGAAGGTAGTGGTTTAAGACAGAGATTTATTATGTGATACTACTTTCTTTCTGTTTGATAGAAAAGATGATATTAGAGTGACTACATTAGGGCCAATTTTCATTGTCTCAAGTTTTTTAATTACAATAACATGGTCTATCATATCAAATGCTTTCTTGAAATCAATAAACACAGTTCCACATAGACTGTTGTTGTTTATATTCTGGTGCCAATTTTCTATCATGTTTGTTAAGGCCGTATGGCAAGAATATTTTGGTCGAAATCCTGATTGGCTGTCAACAATAAGCTTGTTGCGAACTAAATACTGTAATGTTACTTTATGGATGTGTTTTTCTAGTGGCTTAGATAATGATGATAGTAAGGAAATGCGTCTGTAATTGTTCGGGAGACCATTGTCCAATGAACCAGATTTAAGAAGAGGGACCAAGCGCCATGTTTTTTCCATAACTGCATCTACCATGTTAAAACCTTTCTATTCATCTTTCATTCTATTGCCATATGCTACAGAATACTATTGCATCCAAAATTCGCGCGCGCGCGCACGAACGCACACACACACACACACATATATATATATATATATATATATATATATATATATATATATATATATATATAGAGAGAGAGAGAGAGAGAGAGAGAGAGAGAAACACTTTCTCCATGCAAAAGACATGTACACTTTAAATGCACCTTCTAGGCATTGTTGCTTCTGCAGAGAAAATATTGCTAAGAGTCTATCTCTTCAAACACTTGTACACAAACGACACACTTTTCTGAATATATTATATGATTCTTCTGTTCACGAGTTTTCATGAATTTGCTTTGTGATTTCGCCTTGTTCTTGTCATGAGAATAAATGCTCATTAATAAGGAAAGATAGTTTCACCATATACACAAATGTTTGCCAGACATTGCACACACAGCCAGTCTCTCACAAATGTTACTGATTACTGGGTGATTATTACGTTCAGGGCCTGCCAAGTGTGTTCTGGAAAAGGCCATAAAGCAGTCCAATGCTGAGTTTTGTGCACGAAAATTACTTGCAACAATGGGTGAGTTTATTCCCAAACGTCGTACTCAAACCCCTTATTCAAAAGAGAAAGCTGGGAGAGACAATTTGCGTTTGTGTTCAAACCAGTGCTTATGCTGAATGCACATCTATCAAAAGGCTCTAGCATAATTTCATGAGAGAAGTGATATGTTTCCATTTGTACGTTGTATATGTGAGTTGTATTGTTATGTCATGATCATTACTTTTGTTGTGGTAGGAACGGTTTGAATTTTCCCCCTGATATGAAAAGGCAAATGTGGTGATGATGATGATGATGATGATTATGATGATGATGATGATTATGATGATGGTGGTGGTGGTGGTGGTGGTGGTGGTGGTGGTGGTGGTGGTGGTGGTGGTGGTGGTGGTGGTGGTGGTGGTGGTGGTGGTGGTGATGATGATGATGATGATGATGATGATGATGATGATGATGATGATGATGATGATGATGATGATGATGATGATGATGATGATGATGATGATGAAGGGCACTTGAGAATTAAATCTAACTCCAGAGGAAGGAGGGCTGGTCTTGCTTTACAGACATAGGATGAGATGTTATAATGATTGACTTTAGTTTAACCTGCCTTTGTCTTAACAGACCTTGTCATAACCTGCGTCAGTCTCAACATCTCTCTGACTTACCTTGCTGATGCTACAACATGCATCTATCTCAACAGGCATCTGTCACATCACGCCTTGGTCTCAACCTGTTTTCATCACAATCTGCCTTTATTACAACCTACCTTCATCACAACATAACTTTGTCACAACATTGATGACTTTGTCTCCACTTACCTTGATCACAACCTAATGACTTTGCTACAACAGAACAACTTGTCTCATCTTTATTACCTTATCTTACTGTTCTTGTTTCATCATGAGTTGATCATGTCATGACCTAACAGCATCAAGGGAGAACAATCGGTTATCCCTACACTGGTCACACTATATCAGACATTGGAGTGAATTCCATAGAGAGAGAAGAGGGTAATGATCTCGCCATTGAGTGGAACCCCTCTCCTTCTTACTCAAATTTTCTGTTTCCCCCTTTCATGTTTATATTATAATGACATATTTTTTTCAAATGCTTATGTAAGTTGTACTTTATTCATGCTACAGATGGGCGGCGTACATGTTAGCCTTGCAAATTGAGTGCTGTTAATTCAGTCCTGATGATGCTGACTTGCTGACTGACAGTGGTAGATGTTTTGTGACATTGTCTAGATCCTACCAGGTCAAATCTTATTTCAGCTTATCAGTATGCATCTATCACCATCACCATCCTCCAGAAGATGGACCCTGAGAACATGTCTTTAATTACTGGGAAAATGAGATGTTGGAGACTGCCAGTATAAACCATACCATGCATGGCTCAACTTGTGTGAGGACTCTGAAGGAGAAGTTGCCCCAAGGGATTTAAAGGACCAGATGTACTACCATGGTATGTACCAGTTCCCCAGGAGACAAACTGACACTTAATACATTTTAGGAGTACATCTCGTTTTATGCCTTGTATTGTTTTGCATTTTGATGATATATTGTTTTGCTCTAACAACCAATGATAAACAATGTTGAGCATAATGCTATGCCCCATTCGAATTTGCTCTCCACCTCGTGATTTGACATTACAAAATTTGTGTTATGAATCAAGCTTTGTGTGATTTCTTGATGACTGTTCTGTGGCAACATTTTTGTTCTGCTCACACTGTGAATGTTTTGTAACAACATTGTTTGTTCTGCTCACACTGTGAATGTTCTGTAACAACATTGTTTGTTCTGCTCACACTGTGAATGGTCTGTGACAACATTGTTTATTCTGTGCACACAGTGAATGTTTTGTAACAAGAGTGTTTGTTCTATTTAGACAATACATGTTCTGTTATAACATTATATGTTCAGTGCATATATTAGAAGAATATAGACAATGGAGAATCAATGAGGGTGGATAAACTCACACAAGACCTTTTCAATTCTAGAAGATGTCAACATCTTTTGGGATAGTGGTAAACTCCCGTGGTCTCCATTGGTTGGTTGACTGGTTGATTCAAAAACAAAAATTCCAAATTCGGCCTCGTCTAACCTGCTTCATGAGCTGTGGTTATTGTTGGGGTCCGTGGTTTTTGTGGGTTCATTCACCCTAATTCTTGTCTTGTGAGTCCTATCTCGGACTGGTTATGTAGCATTTGTGTCTGTGACGTCAGCGGTGGGATCGGTCGGCGGCTGTCCTTTGTGCTCGTCTGTTCTTGTGGTTTTCTTTGTTTGAGTAGGCTCCTGGCTCGTCTGGCTTGACTGGCTGCAGTTAGTTAGTTAGTTAGTCGACAGATCATCCTCATTGCACATCAAACCATTCAGTCCATAAGTGCTCGGATCCCCTCCTCAGCAAATCCCGCAACGTGTAGCGGCTAACGACGCCAGTTCTGTGTTGGTTTATCAATCTTCTTTGGATTCCTGCGTAGTGTTCTTGTTTGGCCACCCCTCTTTTAATTTGATGCTCTCGCAGTCTGGCCATTGTTGTAGATTCACAGTCATCACTTGGTTCTCGCAAAAGTCTTACTTCTCGTAGAGCATTCAGAATGTCGGCCTGGTCCATGGCGCGTCCGCCCTCCACAGTAGCCTCACCTGCGAGCTTGTCAGCCCGCTCATTTCCTTGTACTCCCGCATGCCCTGGCACGAAGATGAAACTAATCTTTGCCAGCCGAGACCGCTCCAGAGGCAGCAACCATTTTCTTCGGATCGACCCCTCCTCTATCCTCTTGATCATGTTCATTGAGTCGCTAAGGAAACAAGCCCTAGTGAATGTTAATGTTAGTGAATGTGAATGGCTGCAGTCCTTATAAGGACTTTTCGTAACCCCATTCCAGCTGAGGGATCGGTCGGCGGCTGTCCTTTGTGCATGTTTCCTCTTGTTTTCTTTGTTGGCGCAGGCTCCTGGCTTGACTGGTTGCAGTCCTTAAAAGGACTTTTTATTTGGTATTTTTGTCTCCTTTTTTGTGTATTTTCTGTAGGAGCTTTTCGACGTTTTCATTTTCCTCCTTGTGCCTGTTTTCACTGTCGCGTTTGCGAAGCTTCTGCCTAAAGTTTTCTTCCTCCGTGGTCAGCCATGTTACGATTTTACCGTCATCTATATGGTACTCGAAGTCGTTCTCACAGTCGTAGTGTAAGAATGGGTATACCATCGGTTTCCCCCGGAGTTTCTTAGGCTTCTTCTTTTCTTTTTCTTCCCAGCGCCTTCTGAATTCCTCGCGCTTGAGTTCCTCCTTGTCGACTGGGTATTCTGTGCCTCCTTCAGAGATCCGACGGTATAGTAGTTCCCTCTTGGGCGTTGTTGTTGGGCTGCTGGCTTTAGTTTGCGGTACAGGCTCGGAATCTTGGTTTTCTTCTTGCGGTTTATCTCTGAGTTCTTGTGTGGCTTCTGTTAGTTTGTTTTGAAAGAGTTCCATTTCAGCTCTATGCAGTTCTCTTTCGGTCTTGATGATTTGTAGGATTTCTTCGTTCTCCTTCTTCATCTCAGCCATGCGCTGGATCTCTTGTTTGATGTTGAGCTGGATTTCTTTCATGTCGGCCAGCAGCTTCTCATTATCGCTGGTCGGAGTCGTCGTCAGCAGTGCCTTGACTTGCTTCTTCAACTCGTCTATCTGCTTTTGAAGTTGATCTCTTTCAACTTGAGATATACCCGTGGCTGTCTTGCCCCTCTGCATTGCTTCCTTGAATGGTGTCTTTGTGATAGTGGCGATCTTTAAGACGTCTCTGTGTCTTTGCAGGTACGGACAGCCCAGGTATCTTGCTCCATGTTTGCCCAGGCAGTTGGCGCACTTTCTTTTGTTGTTGGGTGCTCGGAAGTCCATGTCCAGCTTGGCCAGCGGACACTCCTTGAAGGCGTGGTGATCGGCGCAGTATCGGCATATTTCCGTCTTACTGCGACACGTAGTTCTACTGTGGCCGGCCTTCTGACATCTGGAACATTGCGTGATTCTTGGTATGAATCTCTCTGGTTGCTGCATTCTCTTGTTGAATGATACTGTGGTCGGCATCTCGCTGCCCTCCGACGTCACTACTGCCAAGGTTGTAGGTATCTTGGAGTAGGTGAGGAGCCGCTCCGCCTTCAAGAATCGGATGTGAAGATTCTCTTCCCGTAGCTGCTTCAGGATTTCTTCACCTGTCAGCTCCACTGGAATCCGCTTGACGACCCATCGGGCTGTTTTTGAGTCGGTGTTTCCTACTCTGGTGTCTTTCTCCTCCTTCTTCTCTGCTGACTTGGTTCTTGACTGTGTTGGGCTGTCAATCTTCTCCCTCGTAGTAGCTTCAGTAATAGCTGTGGTATCAGGCTCTTTGACGCAGCTAGTAGGTAGGTTCTCCACGTTGTTCTTCTTGTTGTCGGCTCCCACGCTGCACTTCTTGGCCGCAGCGTGTTTCTTGTTGTTGGACTTTCAACGTGACATTTTCCCGCGTATCAGGCTTCTTGACAGAATAATGCGACTTGACTTGTTAGCGCTCGCAGTGCGAATGACGTCGACCGAGTGGTCTTCATTCCTTCCACAGAAGCCTATATTTCTAGATTTCGTGTAGGATACTTCCTGTAGCTAAAGTTGTCCTCACGTGGGGGTAAACGAGCCAACTTCTAGGTTTTCTGCGGAAGACTCCAAAGGATTTGAACCCATCCCAACCGGGATCTCATCCACTCATGTTCCTCTTATACCTTGCGGTGTCGAGGTGAAGTATAAACTTCGTGAGAGTACCCGATTATGGGCTTTATATATAGATATTCCCATGGACTCTGCTATTCCTTCCGTCCAACGTTTACGTGGTCGGCCTCTTCCTCTGTTTCTATCTGGTCTGTACATCATTGCTTGTTGTGGTATGCTGTTGACTGGTAACCTACTTGCATGGCCAAACCATTTGACTTGCTGCTTTCTAATAAAATCTAGTGCTGCTTTAACCCCCACTTTAGTCCTGATTTCTTCATTTCTGATCTTATCTCTTCTTGATACGTTGAGTTTTCTTCTCAGGAACCTCATTTCTGTTGTTGTGATTTTTCTTTTCTCTTTTTCTGTCATTGTCCAGGTTTGGCATTGGTAGCATAGAGTTGGTAGGAAGATTTGTTGTAAAGTGCGTTCTTAGTAGTTATTGATACATGTTTGTTCTTTAGTATTGGAGCCATTTGTCCAATGAGTTGATTTGCCTTATTGCACCTATTTTCGATCTCGTCTTCTGATCTGCATTTGATGATATTATACTTCCTAGGTACTTGAAACTCTTTACTTGTTTCATGGGATGTTCGTTTAAGTGAATTGTTGTTGTTTGTTCTTCTTTAGTTATAGTCATTACCTCTGTTTTGCTTGTGCTAATTTTCATGTTATGTTCCCTACATATTTCGTTTAGACTATTCATGTGGTCTTGTAATTCAGCTTCTGATTTTGCTATTAGTGCTTGGTCGTCCGCAAACAGGAGTTCTCTAATGGTTAGATTTGCGGATGGTTCTTCTTCTGTGTTCTCGTCATGTGGTATTCTTGCTGTCTCTGCTTGGCTGGTTTCTTTACACTTATGGGAATGCCCCGAATGCTGTGATGTCGATTCCTAAATCAATCAATCAATCAATCAATCATGAACAAGAGAGGGGACAGGATACAACCTTGTTGTACTCCAGATCTTATGGTGAAGGGTTCTGAGTGTCCTCCAGTTGCTCTCCCTATGCATTCACTGTTGTTTTATAAACATCTACATAGGTTTGTTAGATGTGTACTCACTCCATATTTTTTAAGGATTTCCCACAGCTTGTTTTTGTCTTCTCTATCGAATGCCTTTACTTGGTCGACAAAGGCTAAGTAGAGTGTTTCATTGAATTCGATTGATTTTTCTATAAGTTGTCTAAGAACACAAATGGCATCTGTGCATCCTTTGTTTTTCCTAAATCCAAGTTGTGTTTTGCTTAGCTGGGGTTCTAAAGTAGTTCGTAATCTTTTTTCAAGAATTTTGCAAAATATTTTCCCAGTATGACTCAACAGTGAAATGCCTCTGTATTCTGTGCAGTCTCTTTTGCTGCCTTTGTTTTTTCCAAATTGGGATAATTATGGCGTTTCCCCAGTCTCGTGGTGTCTGTTGTTCTACCCAAACATGGTTGAATAGTCTATGTAGCCAATCTGTTCCTACTTCTCTTGCTGCTTTAATAAGTTCATTTGGTATTTCATCCTGTCCCGGTGATTTGTTCTTCTTCTTCTTCTTCTTCTTCTTCTTCTTCTTCTTCTTCTTCTCCTTCTTCTTCTTCTTCTTCTTCCTCTTCTTCTTCGTTCATCCGGAGTTTTTTTCCCAGACGTGATTGCGTTGTGCCTGTTTACAGCAGAGCTGCGTTCTTGCGCCGTTAGGCCGACACATCCGACTTCTGCGGGCATTTGTTGATCGGGTTAACCTTCCCGGTGGTGATTTGTTCAATGGGGCTAATCTGATGGCTTCTATAATTTCTTCTTTTAGTATGTCTGGTTCTAGTTCTTCGGCGACATCTGTGTAGGTCTCTTGAATTCCTGTGACATCTGATGGGATGTTGAGAAGTTGTTTGAAATACTGCTACCATCTTATTAGGATTTGTTTTTGATCACTTATTGGTTCTCAATTTTCGCTGTTAATTATTTCAGTTGGGGTCAAAGGGTTCTCCTTTGGTTAGCCTTGCACCTATTTTTTTGTAGAAGTTTCTAGTTGCCTCCTTGTAGTTTTTATTTAGGGTTTCTCCATACCCTTCCCAGTCTTTTTGTTTTTCCCTCTTTACTGTTCTACTCACATGTCCTCTCGCTATTCTATATGCTATGTAATCACATTCCTGTTTGCCCTTCAACCAATTTTTATATTTTTCCTTTCTGTCTTTTACCGCTTTCTTTACTTCTGCGTTCCACCAACTTGTTATTTTCTTTAATCGTGTTTTGTGTTTTTTCGTGGTTCCACATGTTATTTTTGCAGTATTTAAAATGCTTGATTTGAACATCTCCCATTCTTCTTCCACTGTTTTTCTTTCTGTAGGTAATTTTACAAAGCGTTCAGTTAGTTCTTTCTCATAATTTCTCAGTCTACTTTCGCTATCATTCCTTTCATTTTGCTGATCTCCGAATGCTCCCAGATGTTTTTCTATGCTCACTCTGTTATGTCTTAGTCTTGCATTGAAGTCTCCCATAACTATGATGCTGTCCTGCTTATCTATTTTATTTAGCACGTCATGTATGTCTTCGTAAAAGTCCTCGCATTCTTGCTCATTATTGTTTGCATTACATGGTGACTATATTTGTACATATGTTGTAATTGTTTGTTCTTTTATTCTCACTGTTATGATTCTTTCTGATATATATTTTATTTCTAGTATTCCTCTTGCTAGCCGTGGTTCGATGACTATACCCACACCGTATCTTGCCCTTTCTTGCTGTTCTACTCCAGAGTAAACAAACGTGTAACTGTGGTGGAGCTCCTTGCATCCTTTCCCATTTGTTCTGGTGTTCGCTATCCCCATCAGTTCAATTTTCCTCTCTTCCATTGTCTCTATAAGCTCTTCTTCTTACTATTGAAACCACGGACGTTCATTGTGCCTATTTTTTGAGTCGCTGATCTATCTCGTAGTCCATTAACATTGCTGGGTCGATATCCGTTTGGGTTAGTCCGTTTATACTTCTTAGTTTTTCTACGAGCAGTATGAAGATCCCCTGCCGATTTGCTAGGCCAGTCGCAGGTTTAGGACACTAATCTGACCACAGGGAGTCCATCCCCTATGGCGAGCCATAGCCCCGTTAGCTCTTGACCTCGCGGTCATGGTTGCCCGGTCTGCACCACGTGGAGGTGGGGGTTGACTTGTGTAGTCTGCGGATCATCGGCAGGCTACTAATTTTCGCTCTTCACCTCTCCTGGGAGAGGCTAGCCGGTCTGTCAAAGACTCAGGGAAGACCACCCTGAATGAGTGGTCTACCTCAAGTAGATTAGAGGTAACCCAGTGCCCCTACATGAGGGCAGGGTAGGTGTAGGTGGTAAATAGGAAGGGGAACTATCAAACAGTTCTCTCATGAGACACGGAGGTGTCAACCAGAGAGTAAGCACTCTGGTCACGGCGTAATCACGCCAGCGTGACTGATACAGAAAGCTAGATTGAAACTCAAGAGAGACCACTACTCCAAGCGTGCTGAATGATGCAGCACGCAGAAGCCGAAGTACGCACAAGGTCACTCCGCGTACCGTGTAATCAGCACGCGGAGAATTCCTCAGACAGGGGACAGACTTCATAGTGAACGCATCGCTTAGCGTCGATGCGTATTCTTTAGCCTAGTAGATAGAATTAGCAGTAGGGTTAGAAACGACTAGTGATAGGCAATTCTGTGGTGTATTCATGTGTGATTTATTAGCGACCGTTTTGTGCATTGATGTAATGTAAAGAGCCTGTGGCAATAAAATGTATAATCAATACCTCTCGTACGACTGACAAATCTTTTTGTGTGGTGCGATAGAAGTTATCCCGTAATGCCTGAAGCATCGCTTGATGACAGGCTAGGATAAAGTGGTGTCAGAAGTGTAGCTTGGACAATTGTTCAAGCTAAAGCACTCACCCACGGCTCTAAAATAGTATTACTGTCAGTTAATCACAGGGTTTAATTTATGTTAGTGAACAGTGGCGTGTGCAGATTACAACAAAATGCGAGCTGTGCCCATCGTGACCAATTAATGTTTATTTATGCTTATTAGAATATTTGTGCTTATGAACATGTTTTCTTCTGATTTGTAAGTATTATTATTATTGTTTTGTATCATTTATTTCTATAATTACGTATTTATTTATGAATATTTGTCAAAAATGATTTACGGCGGAGCAATACACAAGAATGAGCCGGCGACAATATTGATTTTTCCAATCTAAAAATAGCGCTGCGCCGATGACGTATCGCGACTGACAAACAGCTGCCCTACGCCATTTGCATTCAGCGAGAGATTGTTTACAAATCGCCAAGCGGCTGCTCGCCCAAATCTGTGGCTTATATTACAAATTATTTGTTTATACGAGCTATTTATTAAATATATTTATTTATTTGAACATTATTATTACTTTATATTTATTTCAAAGTATTTATTTAATTATTTGAAGATTGTTTCTATTTGTTACTGTCACGATGGCACTACTTTTGCTAGGCAAATAAGACTCGGTCTGCACATCACTCCCATAAATTAAACGACATAGTTAGGGAAGGCAGAAGACGTTAGAACGAAGACAGGACATTGACATTTAATATTAATTAAACCACATTGTTTTGTCCGGGGGCATGTGATTGTACCAAATTGTCTAAAGTCATATGTCGTTTACAAATTGTTAATTGTTGATGCTCTTGTAAACCAGATGTAACAAGAGCTGTTTATGAGAATAACTCAAGCTGTTTGTCGAAGTACCGAACGATTGGACCTGAGGTGCCGAATGATTGTACCTGATTTTCTGGAATGTTAAGATGAGTATACCCAAACTATTTTCAATGCAATATGATTAATAATGCATCTCTTTTTCAGGGTGTGATCTATTAGTACATTTTTGTTGTGATCTATTTTTCAAGGTGTAATCTAAGGGTGTATTTTTATACACAGGAAGTTAAAAACTTAACATATCTAATAAACCAAAATAAATATTTAACTGCCTGTCAACTCTAGCTAATAACCCAACAACATGGCAACTTTAGCTGATTTCATAAAAGCAGGCAAAGAGTTAGAATACACAGGAAACGAATTAGAACAATATGCTGATCAAAGATTTAGGGAAGCAAAAGATGCTGAGAGAGATGAACGTGCACGAGAAAGACAACACCAAAAGGAGATTGGAGAACAAGAAAGACAACACCAAAAGGAGATTGTAGAACTAGCTGAAATAACTAAACAGAAACAGTTAGAACAAGATAAGGAAATTAAGCAAAAGCAATTAGAACAAGATAAGGAAATTAAACAGAAGGAATTAGAAATTAAACAAAAAGAATTAGAAGTAAAACAAAGAGAGATAGATGAAATGGCAAGAGTGAAAGAAAAGCAAATACAGATTGAATCAGAGACACAGTTAAAGATGAAAGGTGTGGAAGTAGACTCACACTTAGATATTTCCACTACAAAACTAAAGAGTCAGCAAGAAGAGAATAAATTTAATAAATACAAAAATATTATTAAGCCATTCTGTAAAGAAGATTCCATGTCAGCTTGGACAGAAAATGTCTAATATCAGCTGAAATACCACCAAGTACCAATCGATATGTGGGCCATGATTTACATGAAGAACCTCAGTGGGGAGCCCCTTAAAGTTATAGAATCGATACCAACTGATCTTAGATCTAACTATCAGTACATCCACGATAGGATAATGCAAACATTTCTTACTTGATGCCCCTGGGTATCAAGTGCAATTTTCAAATTTAAAACCAAAACCAAGTAAGACTTTCATTGATTATGTCTCAAATGTCCAAAGCGTACTAAATAGATGGCTTAATGCAGCAAATATAGGAAAGGATTATGAAAAACTAAAAAAATTTAGTCAAATTAGAGTCAAAGTTTGTAACGCAACACAGGAGGGGAGGGTGTATGTCAAAGACTCAGGGAAGACCACCCTGAATGAGTGGTCTACCTCAAGTAGATTAGAGGTAACCCAGTGCCCCTACATGAGGGCAGAGTAGGTGTAGGTGGTAAATAGGAAGGGGAACTATCAAACAGTTCTCTCATGGGACACGGAGGTGTCAACCAGAGAGTAAGCACTCTGGTCACGGCGTAATCACGCCAGCGTGACTGATACAGAAAGCTAGATTGAAACTCAAGAGAGACCACTACTCCAAGCGTGCTGAATGATGCAGCACGCAGAAGCCGAAGTACGCACAAGGTCACTCCGTGTACCGTGTAATCAGCACGCGGAGAATTCCTCAGACAGGGGACAGACTTCATAGTGAACGCATCGCTTAGCGTCGATGCGTATTCTTTAGCCTAGTAGATAGAATTAGCAGTAGGGTTAGAAACGACTAGTGATAGGCAATGCTGTGGTGTATTCATGTGTGATTTATTAGCGACCGTTTTGTGCATTGATGTAATGTAAAGAGCCTGTGGCAATAAAATGTATAATCAATACCTCTCGTACGACTGACAAATCTTTTTGTGTGGTGCGAGAGAAGTTATCCCGTAATGCCTGAAGCATCGCTTGATGACACGGTCCCAACCCTGCTGGCTGTGGGGCCAGGCGCATTCCACACCTTACAGATCTTCCCAACCGGGATACCCTTCTCATTATCCAAGTATATTTATTTTCCACCTCAGTGTAGAAGTTGTAGTGGATAGTGTCGCGGTTGTTGTGGTTAGTGTATTGGTTGTTGTTGTTGTAGCTGTTGTGATTAGTGTGGTGGCTGTTATAGTGGTTATTGTAGCAGTTTTGTGGTTAGTGTATTGGTTTATTATTGTGGTTAGTGTAGGGCTGTTGTAGTCGTTAGTGTAGTGGTCGCTGTTATTGTAGTTAATTTAGTGGCTGTTGTAGTGATTAGTGTATCGGTTGTTGTGGTTAGTGTAGCATTTGTTTTAGTGGGTGCCATAATAATGTGGTTGCTGAAATTTCTGGCTTAGTGGTGAAGAGGATGCGATGTTTAACTGTTAGTGAAATGGTAGTTCGTCCGTGTGTTACAGGGGCCAAAGTAAAGAAAAGAAGCGTTACATCGTAGCCTATCATACATGTCGTAAGAGACGATAAAGAAGGGTTCTGCTTAGGGTAGGCTACCCATACAGTTAGACAAATTTAGCGACAAAATGCAACCGACCATAAATAAGTCACATACATAAAAAAGAATAACTCACTCAACCAAGCTAAGAATTGGCTCTTCCAGAAGAGCTATGATGCGATGCGGAGAAAGTTACAAGGAGTCAGAAGAGCTGGTTAACTTCCTTTCACCAAAGAAAATCTCCAGGATTGACATTTCAAATGTTGAAACTATGTAAGAAGTAGGAAAGATTGCACATGTGGTAGAAGAAATGAAATATTATAAGATTAGCAATTTGGGACTATGCGAAACAAGGTCGAATAGAGCAGGCAAAAGCTTCTAAGCTCAGCTGAAACAGCACTGTTATCATGCATGCGGAGAAAATCCCTCCACGATGAATTACTTTAGTGGTCCTAATAATGACTAATGTTCTCTAAAGAGGCAGAGAACGCATTATTAGAGTGGGAAGCAGTAAGTTCCAGAATAATAACAGCAACATTTAGAACCATGAAAACGAAAATACGCATTAATGTGATCCAATAGTATACACCAAACAATTAAGAATGGAATCAGTTAAGAAGGAGTTGTACATGAAACTTCGAAACCTAATAGGCAATCTAAGAAATGGCAGCTGCTCCTGCGCCGACCGAATACTCTAATAATAGAGCAAAGTATTGAACTGCATTCGCCACTTTATATTGTATTTGTGGATTACGAACCGATATTTGACAGCACGGATGGGGTATCCCTTTCTAGGCTCTATGGGATCCCTCGGAAAATCATTAATTTAATAAGGATACATGTGAAAATATGAAATGTAGAGTTCTTCATTAAGGACAACTAACAGATACATTTGAAATAAAAATAGAAGTGCGACAGGAATGCTGTTTGTCACCATTATAATTCTCACTTATTATAGACTGAATTATGAACGCAACAACTACCGTCAGAAATTGAATTCAATGGACCCTGCAAATGAACTTCATGATTTGGGCTTCACCATTGACATTGCACTTCCGTCACACTCTCTCTCTCTCTCTCTCTCTCTCTCTCTCTCTCTCTCTCTCTCTCTCTCTCTCTCTCTCTCTTTCTATCTCTCTCTCTCTCTCTCTCTCTCTCTCTCTCTCTCTCGCTCTCGCTCTCACGTGCACACGCACACACACACACGAAATAAAATGCAAGATAAATACACTTAATGGGAGGTCACAACAAGTAGGTCTCAACATCCAAAGGGGAAAAGATAACGATAATGAGATTAAACCAAGAAAATAACGACCCGATATCCCTCGATGAAACGAGGCAGGGTCCTACGCCTATTTATACAGAAAAATATACAAAGATGGGGGAGTAGACAGAGATATTAGAATAAAATACAAAGGCAAGAAGAACTTTCATAGCATTCGGATATTTGTAGAAGGTAAACGAATTTAAACTTGGCACCAGATAAAAAATATTTAACGTCAGTGTTAAATCAGTACTATTATAAGGATCAGAAACTTGGAGATTGACTAAAACAATTCACATATAAACTATAAACATTCATTAATTGATGACTGTGCAGGACAGTGGGACTGAAACCGTATGACAGAATCACCGACGTGGAGCTATGGAGAGAACTAAACACATTCCAGTGAATGAAGACGCGAGGACAAGCGCTGGTGCTGGATGGAACACATACTGAACAAACAAACGAACGAACGAACTTTATGTTCAAAGGGATAATAATTGGGCTCGCAGGCCCGTCTAATATTCTGCCCTTCTATCACTCTCTTTCGTACATTATTTCATCCATACATCACTTGAGGCTAACGGAGAAAAACAATAATATAAAGGCATGGGAAATATGCAAAAATCAATATTACCTGACTCATTAATATTAATGATTGATGTGGCAATTGTTTTTAGCAATGGGGAACATACTTTTCTACCAAAAGCGGACTGACTGTTATAATTGAGGTTTATTATTATTATTATTATTATTATTATTATTATTATTATTATTATCATTATTATTATTATAGTGTGTAGATAGTGTTCGAATAATTTGCGATTATATGTATAGGGATTGGTGATATCTTTGAGTTCAGCTGAGCAGAGGAGTAGGCTAATCTCGTTTTGTATGAGAAGAGAATTAAAGACTGGGATGAATAACATAGGGAGAACATGGGCAGAGCACAACATAGGGCGGCTTGCCTGAGTTGGTTGAGGATCTGTGCGCCAAAAGAGGAAGAAGCTATTGTTGCTACGATTTTTATTGTAATTAGTTTAGAGTTGACCGTGGACCTGAAGGGTCGTGGGGGAGTACCCTGAAGTGATCCAACAGTTTCGCATGCGACCTGACATTCGTCTTCACTCCTCGAAGGCCAAACAGCTAACGCTGATTGAGCTGACAGTCCTATATGAGTCGAATATTGAGGAGCAGCACACGTACAAGATGGAGAAGTGCAGTGACATGGTCGCTAGTCTGAGACAGGAAGGCTATTCCTGTCAGGCTATTCGCCGTAGAGTTGGGCGTAAGAGGTCTAGTCTCCAACTCCTTACATGACGTGTTAAAGCAGTTAGGCATAAAGGGACAAGCGAGAACTCGGGCACAAAAACAACTGGGTGATGCAGCCGAAAAGGCATCGTACTGGCTATGGAACTGCCGAAACGTAGAATGGGACAAGTTTCGATGGTAATATGGTTAAAAGTTTCTGTCTGTATGTAATTGCAGCGCAAATAACATCGGAACCAATCTCTCAATATGAGCACTGTCTCATGTGGACTCTATAGCCTTCCCTCCGAGCGAGAGTAGTGGATCTGAGCACGGGACTGTTCGGTGGGGCAAACCACCGCACGGTAGCAGTCCCCAAATCATACAAATGTCGGCCGAAATCCAATCTCTACCAGGGCGGTAGTCGTCTTACGAAAGCCACACTCCGCAGCAAAAACCAAGAGATGGGTCGAGGAACTCAAAGGAAGAGCCGGCTTCCCAGAGTGCAGCGCCGTGAATGAGTCACTAAGAAGGAGCATGGCAACGAAGACGAACAGAGGCGACAGAGGCAGTGGCTGGGAAATAAGCCGGCTTCCCACAACCACAGGTGCCAGGATGGTGCGGGGGCACCAAGCACCTGGTGCACGGGCTCTCCTCCCTGAGGGAAGGGTAGCTTGAGAGCAATGTTCGCAGGTATGGGACAAGCACGGAACAACACAAGGACAACGCAAACGACCAAACGTCTCCTATGACAGGAGAAAGACGCCCGGAGTCATGACCCGGACGGGCCCGCCGATAGAGAATGTCAAGTGGGTTAAAGGGCAGAACCATTCGGGAAAGGTGGACCCCTTCTGGCGACCAGAAACCCCCTGCCGTGTGTGCTCCGCGGCGGAGTTTTTATTATAGAAGTTCTTCCTCTTCTTTAGCGTTCCGAGCCTTTGAGGTTCTTTGCTGCAGATACAATCCGTCTCCATTCGTCTCTCTGGTTGACCTTCTCTTGCCAGTCATTGATTCCAAGTGCTTGTAGGTCCGTATATATATTATCTCTCCACCGTCTTCTTGGTCTACCTCGGGGTCTACGGTCATTTATTTCCTGAGTGTAAGCGAGTTTGTTTCCCTATTATCTTCCATTCTTTCTATATGCCCCAGTCATTGTAGTCTGACATATGCCTGGGTCATTGACATTGAGATGAGTGACCTTTGTAGCAAGACTACGAGAAAAACAACTAACCATGAGAAATAATGGTGAGGGTGAGTGAAGACCCCAGGGTGGATGGGGAGAAAGACAGTTTTAGGCTGGGGTGTAATGTTGTTGGGAGCCCAGGGAGGGGCTACACAGCAGGGTTAAAAGACAGTGGAAAACTTTGACTAGTCAGTGGAAGCTGAGACCGACTGAGGTTCGGTTTGTGTGAAGTCAAGGGACTTCAGGCAGTTGATGTTTTAGCGCCGAGCAGATCGGTGGGCTAATACGTGGGAGTTTAGACTGACTGCGGTCAGATCTTGTGTTGTGTTGTTCTCCCAGTTGTGAAGACAGGCTTGAAACCCAGTGGGGGTTGGATAGTTAATGGAGGCCTGAACCCAGAGTGGGTTTATAGTTAGTGGAGACTAGACCCATGTGTGTGGGTGTATTGTGAGGAGGATATTTATATTCTATGGATTATATTGTGTCTGGATATATAAGGATGTTCCGTTTGTCCGTGTTCTTTCTGTATTAAAGGATTATGTGCGCCAAATCAATCTTGTTCAATGAGTATTACTGGGGTGAGTTGCATTGTGAGACAGTTAGATAGCTCAATTGACACATCAGGAGCATCGTTACCTAGACAACGACCATCTCACGCACTTATCATAAAGAACGTCGTGTGATATAGTCTATTAGCCTTCATGATACCAGTTATTAGCGGGGACTTAAACAGATCATAAATGTCTTTGTTACTTCTTCTTTTCCACTCTCCACTTTGTGTATCCCTAATGGGTCCAAAGATGCGTCTTAAAACTTTGTTCTCAAAGGTTTGTAGCAAGGCTTCGTCTCCTTTCGTTGTACTCCAGGTTTCAGAGCCATACAGCACAACTGGTCTGATCAGTGTTTTGTATATTGTGATCTTGGTGTTACGAGATAGCGGCTTTGATTTTAGTAGATGTTGTAGTGCATAGTATATCTTATTTCCAGAGTTGATTCTAGTTTGTATTTCTTCCCTTATGATGTTGGAGCAGTTGAAGATTGTACCCAGGTATTTGTATGCTTCCGTTCTTTTAATGGTCATATTATCTATTTGTATGTGGCCAGAGTTTTTAGCCATTCCTTCTCTTGAAATTATCATATATTCTGTCTTATCTTGGTTGGTTATAGAAGTTGCTGTAAGTAAATAAGTAATTAATGGATTCTTTTATGCTCACAAGCCGGCTCTGTGTCGAAAGGGTTACGAACGCTATTCGCAATCCTGCATACCGCGTTAGAAACACAGCTGAGGGTGTTTTCGAAGCAGACCACCTTGCGTTGGTTTCCCATACAAAGGTATGAGTACCGGTGTTTCAGAAGCAATGACAAACTACTGAACGTAAATTTGCCAAGAAATCACGAACAGCCAAAAATGCTGGGGTTGACTGCAATGACCTGTAAAGGAAATGCAAATAACTTTTTAATACACATTGAGGTGCGTTGTAGATGTGTTGCTGGACTCATAGCTCAAATTTTATAGATCAGTGGTCACTCGATGGGGTCAGTATCACCCCGCCTGCCTTTACTTCCTAAGTTTAGACGGTTGACTTGAGGGCACAGGTCAGTTTAAAAATTCCCGTTTCGTACGAATTCTAACCCGTGACTACAGGACAAGCAGGGATGTGTGCTGCCAGCCAATGCGTCTACCGTGGCTCATAGCTCGTTGCCTATAATGACTAATAGTTGTCATAGTTACTGCCTGTAGTTTTGTTTGTGTAGCGGTTGGTTTCATTGTTTGTGTAGTGGTTGGTGGAGATGGTAGTGAACTGCTTAGTGGAGTTGGTAGTGAAGTTGGTAGTGGACTTGTTAGTGGAGTTGTTAGTGGATTAGCTGGTGGATTTAGTAGTGGATTTGCTATTGGAGTGATTAGTGCTCTGCTTACCAATAAAGTGTTCAGGGCAGGAGATCAAGCCGCAGAAGTGGTTTTGTACTCTTTAAGCGCAGCTCCAAGGTGGGGTGGAGGATTCTTCTCCACACCGAAGAAGCTAGTGTAATTGCCGCTCGGTGAACTAGACACATGGGGGGAAAGGGGGCGGGGGTGTTGCCTGAATGCTTTTGAAGATATATTCCTGAGACTAGAGATATATTCTGGCCTAGAGAGACAACAGTGGAAGATAAACTCTATGGACCGCTGAATGAACTAAAAAAGACTGTTAGATTCATACAAGAGACGACATTGCAGTTGTAGACATGTTTCAAGCGAACGAAAGAAGAAGAAGAATATTCCTGAGACGAATGTACAATTATACGAAAGTGACAAACAATGGGTGATCAGGTTATGAGGAGAGAAGTATTGGAAAATATAGTTACGCCTGGATTGATCAGGCGGTAGAAGAGGCAGTGACAGATCAAGAGAAATGATGATGAATATCTTAGGCTTAGACTGGCATGGCTGAGTAACGTCAACGTGGGGAGACAGACGAACTTCTACACCATTTTCAGGGCCTATGATGATATTTTTGTCGAATATTTTTTTATTTTTATTTTTGGTGTGCGTGCGCTTGCTTTGAACTGAAGTTTAGTCTATGTACGTACTACTACTTCTAGTGCTGTTTGCGTGTGGATTAGCTTTCTCTATAACCAGTGCCCCTCGCTATCAGGCGAACCCATTCCGACTTCAAAGGTGCTTGTAATTTACGCCCCCAAGTCAAAGTTGAGAAGTCAATATTTTAGTACAACTGACCTGCCCTGACCTGTCTATGGGGTTTAACCTTCTACATCGGCATAAGTACACCGGACGTTTAAGAGCGATGGTTCGTATCCATTCGGCCATGATAACCTCCACAAATAACAAGTAAAGTGGTATCTCCATTCTTCCTCATCAAAGTATTAAAGTATCCACTTACATTACTAAAACCTATTTAATTGTGTCGATCTGTGGCGGTAACAAGTACTACATAGATGGCACACCTTTTACTTACTTGGTTCGTATCATTGTGTACCTTACATTCTACGTTGTAGGGGTTATCTTGTCGCGTTATCTCCATGGAGCGCCCAACACCAACAGCCGGTTATCAAACAGAGGCACTTCAAGTACGCAGTTCGTACTGGCAAGGGAAACGTGTACGCCCTCAATTATTTGGTCACGTGGTATTATATCTTAATTTTGTCAGGTCTTAGATATTACTGATTTACCTACCGTATGTTTGGTAGGTTAGTTATGAATCTGGTGGAAGGTTGAGTTTTTTAAGTCCTATTCACTGCCATCCATGTTGTCAGTGCTTCAAATGGTGTTTAGTAATAATTCCCAGTTAAATTAACCACTAGAGGAGAGTGGGAAACAGCTGTCAGTGACCGAAAGAGCTTTTTTTTTTTGCCCTCCCACGCTTTGAACTCAAGCGTAGTCAATACACATTAATTATTGTAGCACTGGACTAAATTGTGTATGTGGACAAGGCCTCCGACAAGCTTTCCTGTACAGGCCTTACTATTACCAGTGCCCTCATGATCAGGAAAACCCACTCCTTAAAACATAACAGTATACGAAACCTCATAAAGGGAGACAATTCTGCAAATAATGTGATAACGTACATTATATGTTTTAAAATATTAATCATATCCAGTATTCACAGCAAGGAGTAACCAATAAACGTATGGTAGTTGTTTAGTACAAATGAGTTTAAAAGTAGTATAATCATACTTTGTACTAAGCAACTAATCTTGTGTTTATTGTCGGCTAGGAAACTAAATTTGTCTCTTTACTCCTTCCGTCGTATTCAGGCGTCACACAACCAGTGTTGCCATTTTAGTGCTTTTCGCACTAAATTTATTGATTTTTTCAAGTCATTTAGTGTGAAAATTTTGCTTTTAGCGCGGCCGCGTAAATTTAGTGCTTCACAAAATTTTTTGGTGCTTTTTTGGGGTGGGTAAAAATTACTTTAAAAATCATTTTGGGAACACTAAAAAGCCGGATTTGAACTGAAGCGAGGGAGTAAAACAGTCTTAGTACGTTACCACGCAATATTCAACTAATTTAACACCCTTTAATACGATTTAGGTGAAAGCGAACGCCATCTTGCAGACAAGTCCAAATGTCAATACATTAGCTTGTAATCGAGTTCATAATTTTGTGGTGTCTACATTATCCTTTCATTTAAGCTTATTTCTCCCCCGATGTGTCTCCACCTTGCCGTGGTGGGGGAGCTTGCGTGTCCCATCGACCCCATGTGCTTGCCGATGGGTGAAAAACTACATATCGGACAGCATATGGGATAGGGACCAGACTAAGAGAGACACAACCTGCTGCTCTGCAGGTGAGACTGAGGATAGCAGTCCAAAATTTAAATCAGGCGCACGAAGGCAGAAGTTCTTGGTCCGGACAAAACACTAAAGGCTCCCTGTCGAGGGCTGTGGCTGAACGCCTCTAAGCCACAAACCCTCGGACCTGAGAGCCGGGCCGATAGCCACCTCTCGAAAAATAAAGGCGTGATACTGAGCAAGCTACATGCTCAGGTCTGATAGAAGTTCGAAGGCTCTCAGCTGGGGGATATGAGAGATTCCCGGATGAGAGGCCAGGCCGTTTCTCGTTCACCGCTGCACGAAGGTAAGGTGCTGATCCGGCAGCACAAGTAGCCTACCTCGTGAGCGAGTACAAAAAGTCAAAAAGTGCCCCAGTCGAAGAAAGTGGCTGCGAAAACTGTATCTAACTCATAGAGAGTGTAGACAAAAGTGGAAGAACGTCTCAATGCCGCAAAATGGAACGCACGGCGAGCGAACCTATTGCGTGGTCCGAAGTCAAAAGCGTGGGTGTCGCTTGCAGTCTGACCGTCCCTAGTGTGTGCTTGAGCGATCAGTGGCAAACGAGTTGCCCAACACATGGAAGTGAGGAACTAAAGCAGCCATGAGCAGGACGTGGCAACTCCTCGGGTGAGCCCAGTCACAGAGCAATATGTGCCGGCTCTGCAATTATGGAAGCCTCCTTGGATAGCGAGGGAATGCTCATGGTCTGCCCCTGCCTTCCCTTGAGGGCCGACCACGATGTCGTTCGTCGTTCTATCTTGACCAGCTGAGATGTTAGCGACCTCACAACAGTCCAACGTGCCTCGAAACCAGAGGATGGCTAACCTCATTAAAAAATGCCCGCTGGAAGTCGGAAGTGTCGTCCTACGGGTGGCAAACTAAAAATTGACACTACGCAATTACGTCCGAGTGAAATGTCTCGTCCGAATGTCTCTCGTGCTAGGAACAGCTCTGACTACCTAGTTTCCGAATGCCGCTCTTGTTCGGAACAGCTCTGACTATGTAGTTTTCCGAATGTCTGTTGAGCCTGGGAAAGCTCTGATGGGCGCAACGACAAGCACATGTCCGAAAACTCGCTGAGTGGATGCCGTCTGCAAACCTGTCTGGTTTGTGCGGGAATGACCCGGGGAAACGAAATGACCAATATATTGAAGTGAGGATTTAAAGCAGCCATGAGCAGGACGTGACGATCTCCCTCGGTGAGCCCAGATCCAGGGCGTTATGTGTCGGCCCTGCAACTATGGAAGCAACCTTGGATGGCGGAAAATGCTATGGACTGTCCCTGCCTTCCTTTGAGGGATGACCGTTGTCTTCGACCGTTCCACCTTGGCCAGCATGGTTGCAGATGGCGCCACAAAAGTGAGAGTCTCCCAGGAATGCTACCTGGTCAAAAATGCACGCTAAAGTCGATGTGTTGGCCTACGGGTTTAGGCCCAAGGGCGCATAACAGACACACCGCAATCACATCTGAAAAAACACTCCGGATGAACGAAAAGAAGAAGAAGAAGATTTAAGCTTATTTGTGTTTCACCATGTGCAAGAAATAATGTCAACAATTCAGTGAATAGTGGCTCAGTGCCACGAGATTTCAAAAATGGTTGTTAAAAGTAGAAGGGGATAATACTAAGTGTTTTTGCAAATATTGCAAATGTTCAATTGCAGCCAGGTTAAATGATATTGAGAGGCACAAGAATACAACGAAACATCAGAAAGCCGAACAACCATTCAGTACACAAAAGCAAACAACAATTTCATTTGACAAACTGAAAGATGATGTCAAAGAAACAGAAGGATGCATGTCTTTGTTCATAGTTGGCCATTGTTCGCTTCGCGTTGTTGGCCATTTAAGTGAACTCTGCAAGGTACACTTTAGTGACAGCAAAGGTTGCAAGAACTTTAAGCTTAGGAGAACTAAGTGCAGAGCAGTTATTTCAAATGTACTTGCAACATATTTCACAACAGACTTGACAGCTGATACTGGCAAAAGTAAATACAGCTTATTGATTGATGAGAGCAATGACATTTCTGAAACTAAGCTACTTGGAGTAGCTATTAGGTACTATTCAGAGACAAGAAAGCAGTTTGTGATTACTTGCTTAGATTTAGTTGAACTGAGTGACTGCAACGCACGGGCAATATGCAATGTGTTAAAAGATTGTTTAAACAAGAATGGACTTGAGTTGCAAAGACTAGTTGCACTCGGCACTGACAATGCGTCTGTCATGACAGGTGTAAACAATGGAGTATATACAAAATTAAAATCCGAATTTCCTCATCTGGTACTAATTAGGTGTGTATGTCATTCCCTTCAGCTGGCAGTGTTAAGGCTGCAGCTGCTTGTCTGCCTAGGAACATAGAGTTCATGATTAGAGAAACATATAACTGGTTTTCTCACTCAAGTCTTCGTCAAGTAAAGTACAGGGAGCATTTTGCTTCAATATATGATGGACAACATCCGCTGAAGATTGTTCAATTAAGCCAGACACGATGGATGTCCATTCTTCTTCTTCTTCTTCTTCTTCGTTCATCCGGAGTTTTTTTTCGGATGTGATTGCGTTGTGCCTGTTTACAGCAGAGCTGCGTTCTTGCGCCGTTAGGCCGACACATCCGACTTCTGCGGGCATTTGTTGACCGGGTTAACCTTCCCGGGGGTTTCTTAGGACGTTTGACTCTCACTGTTGTGGTGTTATCTCCCATCCTAGCTGGCCCATATAGAACAGCCTAAGAGATCCTGGTCAGCCCTCAAGGGAAGGCAGGGGCAGACCATGGGCATTCCCCGCCATCCAAGGAGGCTTCCATACTTGCAGAGCCAACACACAGCGCTCTGGTACTGGGCTCACCCAAGGAATCGTCACGTCCTGCACATGGCTGCTTAGCCTCACTTCCGTATATTGGGCCTTCCGTTCACCATAGGCTGTTCTACCGGAAACCAGAAGAATGCAGTGTGCAGATGACATCCACACAGTGAGCTTTCGATTCGGACTTTCCGCACAATGGATTTGCTATCCGAGCAATATTCCATTTCGTGCCACTAGGACACTTTTCCACCTTTTTTGAAAGCCCACACAGTGAGCTTTTGATTCGGACTTTCCACATAATGGATTTGCTATCCAAGCAATATTCCATTTCGTGCCACTAGGACACTTTTTCCACCTTTTTTGAAAGCCCACACAGTGAGCTTTTGGTTCGGACTTTCCACGTAATGGATCTCCTATCCAGCAATATTCCATTTCATGCCTCTGGGAGGCTTTTGTAACCGACATGCCTGTGGTATGAAGTGTGGCAGTCTGAATACTTCTTCATACTCCTTTAAATGTCAACCTGAATGTAGTTAAAGTAAGCTGCGGTCAACTTGAGCTTGTTGATATCTCCATAGAGCTTGTCCTCAAATGAAGCAGGTGTGGGCCAAAATATCTTTCTCTGTTCTGCATACGTTGGGCAATCCTGCAGCAAATGTTTTGCTGTCATTTTTCCAGTTCTACAATTACATTCATCGGTATCTCCTATCTTTAGTTTATTGAACAAGTGGTATTTCAGCCTGTTATGTCCTGTGCGGAGTCTGAAGATTGCTACTTGTTCTCTTCGGTCGAGTTTGTAATATGCATCATCCTTCTGATGGCCTGGATGCTCTGATTCCCATTTGGTTCTATAAGTGCTTTTTATCAACCTCTTTGCCTCATTATAGGTTATGTCTATGTCAGGTTGTGGTAGTCGTCCGCCCTCTTTTGCCAGTCTGTCAGCCTCTTCGTTTCCAGGTATACTGCAATGTGATGGGATCCACTGTATTACAACTTTTTTGGATTTCTGGCATAGACCATGGAGTGCTGCTCTTAGGTCAGTTAGTTCTGTGCTGTTATTGCTCTTCAGTATTGAGACAGCTGACTTTGCATCTGTGAAGATAGCTATTTGCTTCTCTTTATTTTCCTCCATCAGGAGCATTTCTGCTGCAGTTTTCAAAGCCTCTACCTCCGCTTTGAAGTTACTTGAAAATTTTCCAGTTGCCATTGAATGTGTTTTTTTCACTCCATTTTTTAAATTTAGGAGAATTCCTCCTCCTCCATTCTCTATTGAATTTTTGGCTGATCCATCTGTATATGCATGGGTCCAATTCCTGCTTGGGTAACGTTCTTTTATGTAGTTTAGGGTTATTTCTCTTCTTTCGGTTTCATGCTGAGTGTTCTTTTTCTCAATACCAGGAATGTTTTCTATCATCTCAGGCAGTTGCTGCTGTCTCCAAGCTTGGAACTTGTGTGCATTGTGTATGGGCTTGACTGTTGATATGTTAAGTATAGGATCTGCCCTAATCCTTCGTTTTGCAGTTTCTACAAAGTTGCTACGCTTCAGTCTTCCCTTTCCAAAACCATTAAATCTGTTGTACATAGGGTGGTCTGTCAATCTTCTAAATTTTTCTGCTTGTTGCTGGGCTCTGCTATCTCTTCTATCCTGCATTGGTTGTAAACAAGTGATCTTTTCTAGTTCATTAATAGGCGTTGTCTTCAGGCTTCCAGTTATGATTCGCATTCCTTGGTTTTGGACTCTACTTATTTTGTTAAAGTTTGACTTAGCTGCTGTTGCCCAAGCTGCAATGCCATATTCCAGTACTGGCCTCACCCGTCCAGTATATAACTTCTTGAGAACTTTCTCATCTGCTCCCCACGTTGTACCAGCAAGCTTTTTCATGATTGCCATTCTCTGCCTTGCTCTTGTTCGATTTTTCTCAACCTGTGTCTTCCATGTCAGGCGACGATCAAAGGTGACTCCTAGATAGTTTGGATTTTCTTCATGGCGCAATATTTTTCCATTCAATACCAGCTTAGGTTGCTGAGTTTTATTTGAGAGGGAGAACACTGTGCATGTTGTTTTCTCCTCACTTATCTTCACTAGCCATGATTTTGACCAGTCCTCTAGCGCTAATAAGGCTTGCTGTATTCTGCTGTTAGCTGTACTAATATATTCTTCAGATGTCCATATGGCTAGGTCATCTGCAAAGGAGGATGTGTGTACCCTGGCTGGAAAATTTTCTGTGATGTCATTTATATATGCTAGGAATAATGTTGGTGAAAGAACTCCTCCTTGGGGGACACCTTGCTCCAGCAGCATCATTTTGCTTGTTTGTCCTTGTACTTTTGTCCTGGCAGTTCTGTTCTCAAGGTAGTGGCTGATCCATTTATACATTTTTCCACAAACATGCATGTTTTGCAGTTTTACTTTCAGTCCTTCCTTCCATACTTTATCAAATGCTTTTTCTAAATCTATCCAGACTGCTAGTGTGTGCTTTTTCTCTTGGAAGGCATCCTCTATTTCCTGAGCTATATAGGTTATTTGATCTTCAGTGGATCTGTACTTTCTGAATCCTGCTTGGTGTGGTGTTAAGAGTTTGTTTTCTTCCAGATGCCATGTTAGCCTGCCATTGATAATGCGTTCCATTAATTTTCCTACACAGCTAAGTAGACTGATAGGTCGATAGCCATTTGGTTCTTCCAGGTCTTTTCCTTTCTTTGGGACTGGTATTAGTATAGCTTCCTTCCATGCCTGTGGGACTATTCCTCTCTTCCAGCTGTTATTTAGGACTGCTAGTAGTTTCTTCTTTGCCTTGTTGCCTAGTCCTATTAGCATTTCATTTGTGATTCCATCCTTTCCTGGTGATTTCTTCTTTTTTAGGGTATTCATTGCCTGTTCCATTTCTTCCATTGTTAGATTTGCCATCATATATTCTGCTGCTGTCTCTGTATTTCTATGATGTATCTGTTTGTCTTTGATTGCTTTCTTCTGTTCGGTTGTAATATCAATGTGGTTTGCATTTGCATAGTGTTCCATTAGTGCATTTGCAGCCTTTTTTCCTGTAAGCAAGGCATTCCCTTGTTTAATTGTTATTTGTTTGTTTCTAGGTCCTTCATTGTTCATGGCTTTCACTAGTTTCCATAGTTTGTTTCCATCCCTGTCAAAATTCAGGTTTTCTGTTTTTTCCCTCCAACAATCTCTTGTTGTTTGATTTACTGTTCTTTTATATTTTGCTGAGATGGCTTTGAGAGAGATATTCGCTTCAATTGTGTGTTCTCTCTCTGCTGTCTTCCTGGCATCTTCAACTTTGTCCTCCAAACTTTGTAGTTCTTCAGTCCAGTATGGTTTGTAATTTTTCCTCGCTCCTCTAGGAATGGACTCAGTGGCTGCCTGTATTATCGCTCTGTTTAGACTTTCCACCATTTGCTTTATGTTGCCATATCGTGTATTTATGTTTTCACAATATTTGTCTGTTAGTATGGCAAATCTGTCCCAATCTGCTCGTTTGTAATTCCAGCGGGGCAAGGGCTTTTGCTCCTGTGGAACATACTCCATATTCATTACAAGCTTGATTGGTCTGTGGTCACTACCTGCTAATTGGTCCAGCACATGGCGATCGATTTTGTGGAGGATGTCTCCTGTGCAGAAAGCTAAGTCTGGAGTAGAAGTGGTAAGCCATCTTCTGGAGTAGAAGCTCGGCGTGTCATCCGCTTTGTTGAGTAGATGGAGATTTGAGTCTATTTCCCAGTCCTCCAATTCATCTCCTCTTTTGTCAGTATCTGGGTATCCCCATCTTTCTGAACGGCTATTAAAGTCTCCGACAATAATGCAGTTTGTGTCAGTTATTTTCATGTTTGAGAGTGTAAGGTCCTTATCTGCTGGGCTATACAGATTGTAGATTCTTATTTTCATGTCCTTTATCATTATATCAACACCTATAATTTCTGTTTGGTTGTCAGAGATCACAGATACTTCGCTGCAAGGTATTGTATTTCGTGTAAGTATTAGAACTCCTCCTTTATGTCCTTCACGGTCGAAACGTGTGGCCTGATATCCTCTGACTGAAAATTTGCGATTGGCATTGAGGTGTGTCTCTTGAATGCATGCCACATCTATTCTATCTTTATGAAGACGCTGTGTCAGGGATTCTTTCTTGTTATAAACTCCTTCGGCATTCCACTGTAGTATGTTGAGTGTCCTTGGTATTTGGTCAATAGCTCTTAACCTACTCCTCTGTGCCTTGACTCCACAGCACAGGGGAAGGTGACCACCAGTAGTCATGGGTGGACCCCCTCGAGGCCGGGGGCCCGGCACTATCACCGCCTGATGGGACTTCACGGGATTAGCACCATAACGATTAATTTTCATCTGTGGCATCATGAAATGATAAAGTTACGTTGCACTTCTTTGTCAAGCTTGTGGCTCAGTACATCCGATTTCGACAAGCACTTTTCGGGATGCTTTCCCTAGCCTTTGACTGTCCCCAGTCTACCTACAAGGCAGCAGGTTTGTGCGTCACTTCGTCTGGTCCCTCTCCCTTGACCTGTCCGACATGGGTGACCCTACCAGTAGCAGTGCTACCGTCGGCATAGCTCTTGGGGTCATTGGAACGCGCAAGCCCCTCTACCTCGTCAAGGTGGACGCACGGCAGAGGGGGGATGTCCATTCAACCTGCCATTGTCAGAATATTGCAGCAGTGGGTCGAGCTCAGAACTTCTACATCCCCTCTGCTGTGTGTCCACCGTGACGAGGTAGAGGGGCTTGTGCGTCCCAATGACCCCAAGAGCTATGCCGACGGTAGCGCAGCTACTGGTAGGGCCACCCATGTCGGACAGGTCAAGGGAGAGGGACCAGACGAAGAGACACACAAACCTGCTGCCTTGTAGGTAGACGGGACAGTCAAAGGCTAGGGAAAGCACCCCAAATACATGCTTGTCGAAATCGGATGTACTGAGCCACAGGCTTGACAAAGCAGTGCAACGTAAAACCTGCTGCCTTGTAGGTAGACTGGGTACAGTCAAAGGCTAGGGAAAGCATCCCGAATAAATGCTTGTTGAAATCGGATGTACTGAGCCACAGGCTTGACAAAGCAGTGCAACGTAACTTAATTCATGATGTCACAAATCAAAATTAATCGATATGGTGCTAATCCCGTGAAGTCCCATCAGGCGGTGATAATGCCGGGCCCCCTGCCTCGAGGGAGTCCACCCATGACTACTGGTGGTCACCTTCCCCTGTGCTGTGGAGTCAAGGCACAGAGGAGTAGGTTAAGAGCTATTGACCAAATACCCCGGACACTCAACATACTACAGTGGAATGCCGAAGGAGTTTACAAGAAGAAAGACTCCCTAACACAGCGTCTTCATAAAGATAGAATAGATGTGGCATGCATTCAAGAGACACATCTCAACGCCAATCACAAATTCTCAGTCAGAGGATATCAGGCCACACGTTTCGACCGCGAAGGACACAAAGGAGGAGTTCTAATACTTACACGAAATACAATACCTTGCAGCGAAGTATCTGTGATCTCTGACAACCAAACGGAAATTATAGGTGTTGATATAATGATAAAGGACGTGAAAATAAGAATCTACAATCTGTATAGCCCAGCAGGTAAGGACCTTACACTCTCAAACATGAAAATAACTGACACAAACTGCATTATTGTCGGAGACTTTAATAGCCGTTCAGAAAGATGGGGATACCCAGATACTGACAAAAGAGGAGATGAATTGGAGGACTGGGAAATAGACTCAAATCTCCATCTACTCAACAAAGCGGATGACACACCGAGCTTCTACTCCAGAAGATGGCTTACCACTTCTACTCCAGACTTAGCTTTCTGCACAGGAGACATCCTCCACAAAATCAATCGCCATGTGCTGGACCAATTAGCAGGTAGTGACCACAGACCAATCAAGCTTGTAATGAATATGGAGTATGTTCCACAGGAGCAAAAGCCCTTGCCCCGCTGGAATTACAAACGAGCAGATTGGGACAGATTTGCCATACTAACAGACAAATATTGTGAAAACATAAATACACGATATGGCAACATAAAGCAAATGGTGGAAAGTCTAAACAGAGCGATAATACAGGCAGCCACTGAGTCCATTCCTAGAGGAGCGAGGAAAAATTACAAACCATACTGGACTGAAGAACTACAAAGTTTGGAGGACAAAGTTGAAGATGCCAGGAAGACAGCAGAGAGAGAACACACAATTGAAGCGAATATCTCTCTCAAAGCCATCTCAGCAAAATATAAAAGAACAGTAAATCAAACAACAAGAGATTGTTGGAGGGAAAAAACAGAAAACCTGAATTTTGACAGGGATGGAAACAAACTATGGAAACTAGTGAAAGCCATGAACAATGAAGGACCTAGAAACAAACAAATAACAATTAAACAAGGAAATGCCTTGCTTACAGGAAAAAAGGCTGCAAATGCACTAATGGAACACTATGCAAATGCAAACCACATTGATATTACAACCGAACAGAAGAAAGCAATCAAAGACAAACAGATACATCATAGAAATACAGAGACAGCAGCAGAATATATGATGGCAAATCTAACAATGGAAGAAATGGAACAGGCAATGAATACCCTAAAAAAGAAGAAATCACCAGGAAAGGATGGAATCACAAATGAAATGCTAATAGGACTAGGCAACAAGGCAAAGAAGAAACTACTAGCAGTCCTAAATAACAGCTGGAAGAGAGGAATAGTCCCACAGGCATGGAAGGAAGCTATACTAATACCAGTCCCAAAGAAAGGAAAAGACCTGGAAGAACCAAATGGCTATCGACCTATCAGTCTACTTAGCTGTGTAGGAAAATTAATGGAACGCATTATCAATGGCAGGCTAACATGGCATCTGGAAGAAAACAAACTCTTAACACCACACCAAGCAGGATTCAGAAAATACAGATCCACTGAAGATCAAATAACCCATATAGCTCAGGAAATAGAGGATGCCTTCCAAGAGAAAAAGCACACACTAGCAGTCTGGATAGATTTAGAAAAAGCATTTGATAAAGTATGGAAGGAAGGACTGAAAGTAAAACTGCAAAACATGCATGTTTGTGGAAAAATGTATAAATGGATCAGCCACTACCTTGAGAACAGAACTGCCAGGACAAAAGTACAAGGACAAACAAGCAAAATGATGCTGCTGGAGCAAGGTGTTCCCCAAGGAGGAGTTCTTTCACCAACATTATTCCTAGCATATATAAATGACATCACAGAAAATTTTCCAGCGAGAGTACACACATCCTCCTTTGCAGATGACCTAGCCATATGGACATCTGAAGAATATATTAGTACAGCTAACAGCAGAATACAGCAAGCCTTATTAGCGCTAGAGGACTGGTCAAAATCATGGCTAGTGAAGATAAGTGAGGAGAAAACAACATGCACAGTGTTCTCCATCTCAAATAAAACTCAGCAACCTAAGCTGGTATTGAATGGAAAAATATTGCGCCATGAAGAAAATCCAAACTATCTAGGAGTCACCTTTGATCGTCGCCTGACATGGAAGACACAGGTTGAGAAAAATCGAACAAGAGCAAGGCAGAGAATGGCCATCATGAAAAAGCTTGCTGGTACAACGTGGGGAGCAGATGAGAAAGTTCTCAAGAAGTTATATACTGGACGGGTGAGGCCAGTACTGGAATATGGCATTGCAGCTTGGGCAACAGCAGCTAAGTCAAACTTTAACAAAATAAGTAGAGTCCAAAACCAAGGAATGCGAATCATAACTGGAAGCCTGAAGACAACGCCTATTAATGAACTAGAAAAGATCACTTGTTTACAACCAATGCAGGATAGAAGAGATAGCAGAGCCCAGCAACAAGCAGAAAAATTTAGAAGATTGACAGACCACCCTATGTACAACAGATTTAATGGTTTTGGAAAGGGAAGACTGAAGCGTAGCAACTTTGTAGACACTGCAAAACGAAGGATTAGGGCAGATCCTATACTTAACATATCAACAGTCAAGCCCATACACAATGCACACAAGTTCCCAGCTTGGAGACAGCAGCAACTGCCTGAGATGATAGAAAACATGCCTGGTATTGAGAAAAAGAACACTCAGCATGAAACCGAAAGAAGAGAAATAACCCTAAACTACATAAAAGAACATTACCCAAGCAGGAATTGGACCCATGCATATACAGATGGATCAGCCAAAAATTCAATAGAGAATGGAGGAGGAGGAATTCTCCTAAATTTAAAAAATGGAGTGAAAAAAAACACATTCAATGGCAACTGGAAAATTTTCAAGTAACTTCAAAGCGGAGGTAGAGGCTTTGAAAACTGCAGCAGAAATGCTCCTGATGGAGGAAAATAAAGAGAAGCAAATAGCTATCTTCACAGATGCAAAGTCAGCTGTCTCAATACTGAAGAGCAATAACAGCACAGAACTAACTGACCTAAGAGCAGCACTCCATGGTCTATGCCAGAAATCCAAAAAAGTTGTAATACAGTGGATCCCATCACATTGCAGTATACCTGGAAACGAAGAGGCTGACAGACTGGCAAAAGAGGGCGGACGACTACCACAGCCTGACATAGACATAACCTATAATGAGGCAAAGAGGTTGATAAAAAGCACTTATAGAACCAAATGGGAATCAGAGCATCCAGGCCATCAGAAGGATGATGCATATTACAAACTCGACCGAAGAGAACAAGTAGCAATCTTCAGACTCCGCACAGGACATAACAGGCTGAAATACCACTTGTTCAATAAACTAAAGATAGGAGATACCGATGAATGTAATTGTAGAACTGGAAAAATGACAGCAAAACATTTGCTGCAGGATTGCCCAACGTATGCAGAACAGAGAAAGATTTTGGCCCACACCTGCTTCATTTGAGGACAAGCTCTATGGAGATATCAACAAGCTCAAGTTGACCGCAGCTTACTTTAACTACATACAGGTTGACATTTAAAGGTGCAATCTTCTAAATTTTTCTGCTTGTTGCTGGGATCTGCTATCTCTTCTATCCTGCATTGGTTGTAAACAAGTGCTCTTTTCTAGTTCAATAATAGGCGTTGTCTTCAGGCTTCCAGTTATGATTCGCATTCCTTGGTTTTGGACTCTACTTATTTTGTTAAAGTTTGACTTAGCTGCTGTTGCCCAAGCTGCAATGCCATATTCCAGTACTGGCCTCACCCGTCCAGTATATAACTTCTTGAGAACTTTCTCATCTGCTCCCCCACGTTGTACCAGCAAGCTTTTTCATGATTGCCATTCTCTGCCTTGCTCTTGTTCGATTTTTCTCAACCTGTGTCTTCCATGTCAGGCGACGATCAAAGGTGACTCCTAGATAGTTTGGATTTTCTTCATGGCGCAATATTTTTCCATTCAATACCAGCTTAGGTTGCTGAGTTTTATTTGAGAGGGAGAACACTGTGCATGTTGTTTTCTCCTCACTTATCTTCACTAGCCATGATTTTGACCAGTCCTCTAGCGCTAATAAGGCTTGCTGTATTCTGCTGTTAGCTGTACTAATATATTCTTCAGATGTCCATATGGCTATGTCATCTGCAAAGGAGGATGTGTGTACTCTCGCTGGAAAATTTTCTGTGATGTCATTTATATATGCTAGGAATAATGTTGGTGAAAGAACTCCTCCTTGGGGGACACCTTGCTCCAGCAGCATAATTTTGCTTGTTTGTCCTTGTACTTTTGTCCTGGCAGTTCTGTTCTCAGGGTAGTGGCTGATCCATTTATACATTTTTCCACAAACATGCATGTTTTGCAGTTTTACTTTCAGTCCTTCCTTCCATACTTTATCAAATGCTTTTTCTAAATCTATCCAGACTGCTAGTGTGTGCTTTTTCTCTTGGAAGGCATCCTCTATTTCCTGAGCTATATAGGTTTTTTGATCTTCAGTGGATCTGTACTTTCTGAATCCTGCTTGGTGTGGTGTTAAGAGTTTGTTTTCTTCCAGATGCCATGTTAGCCTGCCATTGATAATGCGTTCCATTAATTTTCCTACACAGCTAAGTAGACTGATAGGTCGATAGCCATTTGGTTCTTCCAGATCTTTTCCTTTCTTTGGGACTGGTATTAGTATAGCTTCCTTCCATGCCTGTGGGACTATTCCTCTCTTCCAGCTGTTATTTAGGACTGCTAGTAGTTTCTTCTTTGCCTTGGTGCCTAGTCCTATTAGCATTTCATTTGTGATTCCATCCTTTCCTGGTGATTTCTTCTTTTTTAGGGTATTAATTGCCTGTTCCATTTCTTCCATTGTTAGATTTGCCATCATATATTCTGCTGCTGTCTCTGTATTTCTATGATGTATCTGTTTGTCTTTGATTGCTTTCTTCTGTTCGGTTGTAATATCAATGTGGTTTGCATTTGCATAGTGTTCCATTAGTGCATTTGCAGCCTTTTTTCCTGTAAGCAAGTCATTTCCTTGTTTAATTGTTATTTGTTTGTTTCTAGGTCCTTCATTGTTCATGGCTCTCACTAGTTTCCATAGTTTGTTTCCATCCCTGTCAAGATTCAGGTTTTCTGTTTTTTCCCTCCAACAATCTCTTGTTGTTTGATTTACTGTTCTTTTATATTTTGCTGAGATGGCTTTGAGAGAGATATTAGCTTCAATTATTTGTTCTCTCTCTGCTGTCTTCCTGGCATCTTCAACTTTGTCCTCCAAACTTTGTAGTTCTTCAGTCCAGTATGGTTTGTAATTTTTTCTCGCTCCTCTAGGAATGGACTCAGTGGCTGCCTGTATTATCGCTCTGTTTAGACTTTCCACCATTTGCTTTATGTTGCCATATCGTGTATTTATGTTTTCACAATATTTGTCTGTTAGTATGGCAAATCTGTCCCAATCTGCTCGTTTGTAATTCCAGCGGGGCAAGGGCTTTTGCTCCTGTGGAACATACTCCATATTCATTACAAGCTTGATTGGTCTGTGGTCACTACCTGCTAATTGGTCCAGCACATGGCGATCATTTTTGTGGAGGATGTCTCCTGTGCAGAAAGCTAAGTCTGGAGTAGAAGTGGTAATCCATCTTCTGGAGTAGAAGCTCGGTGTGTCATCCGCTTTGTTGAGTAGATGGAGATTTGAGTCTATTTCCCAGTCCTCCAATTCATCTCCTCTTTTGTCAGTATCTGGGTATCCCCATCTTTCTGAACGGCTATTAAAGTCTCCGACAATAATGCAGTTTGTGTCAGTTATTTTCATGTTTGAGAGTGTAAGGTCCTTATCTGCTGGGCTATACAGATTGTAGATTCTTATTTTCACGTCCTTTATCATTATATCAACACCTATAATTTCCGTTTGGTTGTCGGAGATCACAGATACTTCGCTGCAAGGTATTGTATTTCGTGTAAGTATTAGAACTCCTCCTTTGTGTCCTTCGCGGTCGAAACGTGTGGCCTGATATCCTCTGACTGAGAATTTGTGATTGGCGTTGAGGTGTGTCTCTTGAATGCATGCCAAATCTATTCTATCTTTATGAAGACGCTGTGTTAGGGAGTCTTTCTTCTTGTAAACTCCTTCCGCATTCCACTGTAGTATGTTGAGTATGCAGCAGGTTTTACGTTGCACTGCTTTGTCAAGCCTGTGGCTCAGTACATCCGATTTTGACAAGCATGTATTCGGGGTGCTTTCCCTAGCCTTTGACTGTCCCCAGTCTACCTACAAGGCAGCAGGTTTGTGTGTCTCTTCGTCTGGTCCCTCTCCCTTGACCTGTCCGACATGGGTGGCCCTACCAGTAGCTGCGCTACCGTCGGCATAGCTCTTGGGGTCATTGGGACGCACAAGCCCCTCTACCTCGTCACGGTGGACACACAGCAGAGAGGCGATAACGTTCGAGTGTTGCAGTCCATGTCAGGTCTTAGTGGAAGTGAATGTCTACAGCCAATGAAGCCCTGTATATTGGATCTTGCTAAAATGTTTGTAGAAGATGCAGCTACTCTCACCCGCATCGATTTCCAGTTGAGAAAACTTCATCGTATGTAGTGGACACAGACCTCTGACACACTTGGACTGTGGGTAGAAATAGCCTCATACAGATATGCCACCGGTGAAAATCCTTTCCAAGATCTTACAAATTTAGCTTTAACTGTGCTCATTATACCTCATTCTAATGCGGACGTGGGACGTATTTTCAGTCAGATGGGAGTTATAAAATCAAAATTGCGGAACAGACTGAGCATCAAGAGTTTGACAGCTGTTTTGACTATTAGATATGGAATGAAAAGATATGGCAAATGCTGCCATGATTATAAACTACCTAAGGATATTCTGCGAAAAATTGGATCACAGGAGGCATATACGTGTTTCTTTCAATCATCCTCCTCATCCTCATCATCGCAGGAGCAAACACAGCAGGAAATAGCTACAGAAACTGAAGAGGAGTTGTTTGACTGGGATTTGGCAGATCTGGAATAAACTTCATTCTAATATTCAGTGATAATAATAAATTATAATGTGCTACTTTATAACATTTTGAATGAATACCACCAGTGCGTTTTAGTGATTTCCCAAAAAAATAGTATTGCAATTTGGTGCTTTTTTGGCTCGAAAGTAGTTCTGATTGTGATTTGGCGGATCTGGAATAAACTTCATTGTAATATGAAGTGATAATAATAAATTATACTGTGCTACCTTGTTACATTTGTAATAAAAACAGTTGGTGCTTTTTTTTTTGGTGCTTCCTAAAAATTTTTGTGCTTTTTGGGGGTCGATTTTGGTGCTTTTTCATCAAAGGGAGATGGCAACACTGCATATAACTTAGTTAGTTATTCGACAAATCATCCTAATTGCACATCGAACCATTTAGTCCATAAGTGCTCGGATCCCCTCCTCAGCAAATCCCGTAGCGTGTAGCGGCTAACGACACCAGTTCTGTGTTGGTTTATCAATCTTCTTTGGCTTCCTGTGTAGTGTTCTTTTTTGGCCACCCCTCTTTTAATTTGCTGTTCTCGCAGTCTTGCCATGGTTGTAGATTCACAGTCATCACTTGGTTCTCGCAAAAGTCTTACTTCTCGTAGAGCATTCAGAATGTCAGCCTGGTCCATGGTGCGTCTGCCCTCCACAGTAGCCTTACCTGCGAGCTTGTCAGCCCGCTCATTTCCTTGTACTCCCGCATGCCCTGGCACGAAGATGAAACTAATCTTTGCCCGCCGAGAATGCTCCAGAGATAGCAAACATTCTCTTCGGATCCACCCCATCTCTATTCTCTTGAGCATACTCGCTGAGTCGCTAAGGAAACATGCCCTAGTGAATGTCTGTGTCTCGAGCCATGTTATTGCTTTACTTACTGCCATGACTGCCACAGTCAGGCTACTTGTGGTCTCAGCAAAAGCACCAGAGTCCTCCTTTACAATTCTCCGTCCGGCCTGAGCCGTAAAGGCCCATGAGCTTCTCACATGTGGGACGACCGACCCATCTGTGTAAATTACAGCATCACCGTCTAGCGAATTCTGAAAATCAACGCTTGTACTTCCGCCTCCACAGCAGCCGGATTTTCTTGTCTGCATTTTCTGTCTAGTTGGATGCAAACTGAAAAGGACGTACAGAAATCTGTTGGCACTTGTGACCACTCCTCGCCAGGTTCTAAGTCCTCAAGTGAACACACCTGTTGAAGAAAGTCTTCGGCTTGACCCATCCACGACAGTCCTCTTCTTAACCTGCTGCCCTTCACCTTCATAATTTCACTATGCAATGGGTGTTGTGTGTTTGCGTTAACTCTGAGGTAGGCGCGAACTCTGCAAATTTGTAATCTGTCTTCAATGGTTGGAGAATCAAGAAGGTAGCGCATCGCCCTGCATGCTGTATCTCTTGTACATCCAAGAATAATGCGCATAGCTCCATTCTGTATCCTTTCCATCCATTCTATCTGCTTACGGCTGAGAGTCAGGATTGTCATCGCATACTCAAAAACAGACACGACCAGCCCCTCGTAAAGATGACATAGATGACGCTGCTCACAGTTTGCTGCCGCCATCACCCGCATCGCTGCCAAACCCCGCTTGACCTTTGTTATCACCTGGTCTATGTGCTCATTATAAGCCAGACTTCGATCAAAACGTATCCCCAGGTAATTCATTGCCTGCGTTCTTTCCACCGTCTCTGAACACAGATTTACAGTTGGTGTTGGAGTGTTGACAATATGATTATTTAACGAGAACCAGGTCACTGTTGATTTGTTGGGTTGACCATTACCCCAGCTTCAACACACCAAGTACTTATGCGATTGAGTTCTGTTTGTAGTTCCACAGCAACCTGATTCCTATCCTTCCCCTGACGATACACTAAAACATCGTCGGCATATGACAGTGTCCTCCCCGGTCCATTGATCTGCTCGCTGGTGATTCTCACAGTGTAGGCGTTGAACAGTACCGGAGATAATGGTGATCCCTGTGGTAGGCCAGGATATATTGTTGTTGGTTCCGAAGTCCAGCTGCCACGTCTAAAAACTACTTTCCGTTGGAAGAGGGCTGCAGCGATCCAACTAAGGAGGAATAGACTTATATTGAGTTCAAGAAGCTGAAGCATTAAAAAATCCAATGGTACTCTGTTGTACGCGTCCTCAAGATCAATCGCTGCAGCAAAGGTTTCAGTGCCTGAGTGGAAATCTTCATAGTCATCATGGGCAAAAACTGCTGCATTGGTCCAGGTTTCTCTTTTTGGACGGTACCAACCCAAGGTAGGTGGGAAAACACCTTGCCCCTCTAGCTGACTTGATATTTTTTCTGGCAATTACCTTCTCCAGCAGCTTGCCTATTGTATTCTGCATGGTTATAATTCGATATCCCTGAATTTTTGTGTGGTCTTTGCCAGGCTTCGGCAAGGGAATCAGATAGCTGTGTAACCACTCCTCCTTGATGATAGCACTCCCTATACTGTTGTACATGTCTGCTAGTTTCTCTAGCTCGTTGTCGGTACACCTATTGATGTCGTCGTATCTTATGCCATCTGGCCCTGGAGCGCTGTTTTTTTTTTATCGTCGAAGTTCAGCCTTGATTTCTTTCACTGTCACTGTGTCTTCATCCGAAATGTTCTGGGCCTTGCACCTGTCTGAGGTAACCTCCTTGGCAAGATTTCGGCCTCCCATGTCTGTCTGGTTGCTCTGCTCTAGATAGCGTTCAAAAAGGGCTTTGCCCTTGTCCTCGTCAGTCCTCTGCCAGCTGAGGTCAGCTCCTTGGAAGACAGAAATGCTCTTATTCTTGACTACACCACTCATGCTTTTATGTAGTCGCCAGAACAATTTCAGTGACTTGTCTGCGCTTACTCTTTGACATACCTCTGCCAATTTTCACTTTTAACCACCTTGACCAGTTTGTTTAAATAGCTTACTTTTGTGTGCATCTCTCTTTCTAAGTGCATGCAGGGAGTAGGATGGCCAGCTCTGTTCTTTTTTGTATTTTTCCATCTCCTTACAGCACTACGCTTATCTACCCAGGCCTTCTCCACCTCGAAATTCCACCAAGGTGGCTGCTCCCAGCTTTTTTTCCTGCCCTGAAGCTTTCTGCGCTTGTCACGTCTTATTTTACACACCACATCTTGCATTATACTGTCATACCGGAAAGTCTTGACCGTTAACTTGAGCTGCCTGGTTCTGCCTTTCTCCACCAATATGCTGCAAGGGTGGTGGTCGCTGCCATCTACACACTGTAGTGAGTGAAGGAGAAACCAGCGCCAGATCAATAGCACTGTCCTCATCACCTCGACGGCTTGCTGTCCTGGTGACACAGCTACTGTTGATACAAACCATGTCAATGATTTCAAGTGCATTCTCGAGCTTCTCTCCCCCCCCCCTCCTGTGTGTTGGAGCAAATGTTTCCCCATGATCTGCCTTTAGAGTTGAAATCACCACAGAAAATAACATTTCTCTTGTGGCCTAATATGTCACTTAAGCACTGCCACTTCTGGGAATCCATACTCGCGTTGCGGGCATAAACATTAACCAACACGAATGGTAGACCTGATTGAACTCTTACCGCCTGTATTTGTATGTCGTCACTGTCCCAACTGGACATGTCTAGCTCTAACGCCACAAAACTGTCGCGGATGAGAATCGCCATTCCCAGATGTCGTCTGTTGTAGAAACATTTGAAGCCGGTAATTTGGAGTAGCCGATCACCCAGTCTCGTCTCCTGGAGCGCTACAATGTCATTCCTGTAAACCAGGTTTTCTAGAATAGGGCCCCGTTGTTTTAGGTTGGCGCAGTTCCAAAAAAGAATGCGGATATTTCCGGGGCCCAGACGGTCACACTTGAGTCTAAAAGGCCTTAAACCACCACGCTTACCTTGCCGCTTGCGACCTGCCAGGCGCCCACGTCGCCTTGTTAAGTTGACTGCCCACCGCTCGGAGAACACACGTTGTTCCGCCATGTTGAAAAAAAAAAAAAAAAAAAAACGACCACAGAACCACATACGCTACGAAAAATCACTCAAGGATAGTTTCGCTCGATGCAAGAAACTCTGTAGCATCGGCGCAGATCTTGAATAGAAACTCCTGGTTTTACATCATGTTACACAAATTACACACAAGAGATGAAAAAATCCATCTCCTACGCGAAAAGGGTAACGGTCACAAAACCTGGAGGTTCCACCGAGATCATGATAGCCTGAAGCGTCATGACTTAATCTCACACAACTTAATCTATCCAAATAAAGTTAGCTATTACCTTCTACGGACAACGATCCCTTTCAAATTGAAATCCGAAGTGTGGCTGATTCGGTCACAGGATGGTAAATCTGAGACGGGTGGGTTCTAATGATAACGTCTCTTCTGGCGTTGAATAATGTAGAGGTAATGGAAAAACATTATCCAAATTGTATTCCCCCACGGACAGTGGGTTAGAGACTATAACAGGGGTGGGGAACCTTTTTTTCTGTCAGGGTTCATTTAGATATTTATAACCTCAATCGATGGCCATACAAAATTTATTCGTTCATTCGGTAGCATGTCCTTTGCGGAACTTCGCTCCCATAACAACCTTCTGGAAAACTTCTCGGTCATAAGCAAGATGTCCCGCGTCCGATACACCCATCTAGAGATCATCCACATCAGCCACATCCTGCACACATTTTCTCTGTGGCCTTCCTCTTCCTCTCTTCCCGGGCATATACCCCTCCATTATAGTTCTCTCCAAACTTTCATGACGTTTCAAGCGACCAAAATATTTCAGTTTTCTTTATTTTATCGTCTTCAGTAGCCAACCGTTTTCAATATTCAGCTCTGGTTGTATAGATGCATTTGTTCTTTTCTGTATCTAACATATTCTTAGAACACGTCTATAACATTTATATTCAAAGGCATTTACGCGCTGTTCAGCTTGTTTAGTAAGTATAGTTTTTTTTTTCTATTTTGTATATCCCTTACAGGACGTTGCAGTCAACACCAATATTTTTCAGCTGCTGTTGATGTACTAGGCAAGGTTACGCTCAGTAGTTTGCCATTACTTTCTGGGCGACCGGCTCACATACCCCGTAAGTTACCAACGCGGCGAGAACAGCTACCGAATCTCGCGCAGGTTACGTTATTCACGAGAATATACGGGATTGCGGAAAAGACGTTAACACCTAGGCCAGGGAGACCAGTATAAAATTAGGAACTTAAATATTAACCTGCTATATTTGGTCAAACCATTATTTAACTCATCATTAATGTGATGGCTGCAACTGCTTCTATTTGGTGATGCGTATGTTGCAACTCGCAACTGTTTTTTCCAGATTTGCATTGGTCAGTCTGATGCGCAGTTGACTCTTTGCGATGGTACGTTTTGAAATTAACTGCTCGCAGCAGTAAGTTGTTCCGAACACAGATGTATATTTCAGTGCATTTCTCCTCGAAGTTGGAAATTCATCACTACTTATTTACCGTTTATAGAACTTAAGATGCCTTGGCGGGACCAGACCAAATGATTTCGCTGGCTCTATACGGCCCTTGGTCCGGATGTTTCCTGCCCCTGCGTTAGAGTGTCGACAATAAAATACCTAAAACCAGTGGTGGAAACAATGCCAACTTATGCCTACTTTCATTTAACCCGTGTGTACTATGTTGAATCATGACGTGGTTACATCTGAGTATGCCTATTAGTATTAGCAGCTGTGAAGTTCCTTCGCTGGGCTCATGCCTTAATGTAGTCACCGGTGCGTCTTCTCCGTGATTATATGTTATGTTTTGTGTATGTGTTTATTTGCTGATTAAGGCTAATCGCCGCAACGTCCTGTGTTTTTCGTAATTGTTTCGTAATTCTGTTCTGTAAAGCTGCATTACTTTGTGTTATTTTATACCGTTTACATCACTGGTCTAGCACATCCAGGTAGTTTCTAAGCTTACAGAAGGGAATGGGGATTTTGCATCAGAATCCCCATAGAGAAGGAAGATACTTTGGTCATACGTCGGGAGAACATTCCCACCACCACCCTCACTCCCACTGATTCAAGCTCTTCTCAGAGCTCAAGCAACCTGAGCCCCAGTGCATCAGACTTAAAAGACTCAAATCCTTAAGAAGGTTAACAACCAATCACTCGCAATTGCTACTTTAACTCTTTACCCCACAGTTTTGTTTTACCTCATAATTAAACACGCATTTATTGTCTGCCGCTGATAGAAGTAGAAGAAAGAATTAGGGATTAGACAACATAAAAATTGAAAGCTTTAGTTACCGACTTTCTCCGTAATCCCGTATATTCACGTGGGTGACGCAGCTGCGCGAGATTCGGTAGCGGATCGCGTCGCGTTGGTTATTTGCGGGAGTATGTGAGCCGGTCGCTCAGAAATCAATGGCAAACTACTGAGCGTAATCTTGCCAAGACATCAACAGCAGCTGAAAATGCTGTTGTTGACTGCAATGTCCTGTAAAGGATATGTGAGGGGGAAAAAAAGTTACCTACCGGGATTCGAATCTGTTACATCGATGATCGCCAAATAATACATGCGTGTTTATTTATGAACTGTCTTAATGGCCCCCAAAGGATTCCCCAATTGATATGTCTTTGTCTTAGCTCCTTCGTGCTAAAAAATAAATGCAACATCAATTCTGGGGCTTGTCCTGTGCTGGACTTTGCTCCCATAACAATCTTGTGAATTTCTCCATATCTCAAGTCATATGTTACTTTATGTTAAAAGCTAGTTACATGTTCTTTTTTTTGTTTTTGTTTTACAAAACGTTGCAGTCAACTCCAGCATTTATTTTCAGTTTGTGATTTACTAGACTATTATATTGTCAGTAGTTTGCCATTGCTTTAGGAGTAAAATTAAAGTAAGTTTAACTGCGGTAAAGCTGTTAAACATACAAGTCACTATTTAAGTATTTTACTCTTAAAAAGCGGGAGAGGGAAGTGACAGCTGTCACAAATGACAAAGTAGACATTGTGGTAACACAGTCTTCAGCAATAGAAAACAAACACAGACAATGGGATGACAACACAACATTTACATGAAGAACAAAAAAAAAGAAACTTATCTTATCATCATCATCCGGTGTGATGCCGGCTGACGTGGGCGATCATGCCTCTCCACAAATTATGATCTCTAACGTCATGGATGAATTCGTGTGCTGATTCCCTTCCGTGCCATGACACAAGACTGTCAAGAATCTTCTGACGCTGTCTTCCTCTATCTCTCTTTCCGAAAATCTTTCAGGTTGTCACAACATTTTCCAGTTTTTGTCTTCTCATAACGTGGCAAAAAAAAAAAAAAAAAAACGAGGACTGCCTCTTTCTGATGTTTGTGATAAGATGTCTTTGCGACTCAGCTTCCCTTAAAACATTCTGATTGCTTATTTTGACTGTCCAGTTAATTTTCAGCATTCTTCTATAAAACCCCATCTCCAAGGCTTCCATGAATTTTTTGGTCTGTTTACTAATTGTCCAGGATTCGCTTCTATGGAACATGCACGAGCACTTTTTCTAACTTTCAGTGACAATGACTTATTTTCTTCATTTGATAGAATGCAGTTTTTTCTTGTCCTATTCTGTTCTTTATCTCAGTGATGCGTCTTCCATCTGATGTTATTCATGTGCCTAGATATCTGATATATAGATATCTAGATACACATCTCAGACAACTTTAATCCAACTGCAGTGGATAAATTCTACTCTAAGAAATCAGATCCTACTGCCAGGAGAAGTCTGATAGCGTTCTGTGAAACGTGGCGTTGCCTGATCACTGCTTGTAAGATTCCGAGAAAACTAGGCCAGGTAATATCCCAAGTTTGAAAGAGTCTTCTATGCGTCAATATGCAAACTGTCCCTGACAATGTTTGGACACATGTGGGTTCTCTCCCTCGCTCTATCTCCCTCACCCCCTCCCTCATATACATTAACCACGAAAAAATACTCAAGGAGACTTGGGATGCACTACCCAAACAGGTCATGGGACGTAACTATGACATGACACGCAGAAATCAGTCACGTCTCATATCACCCAAACACGGCCCGCTCACACGTGTAGACTCAGCGGACGACAGAATCCTCCACACACACACCAGTCACCCCAAAACCTCTGTGGTTGTTCTCAAGTAGTTGTCCTTAAGCTGTCGTGGGAGTTGGGAGGTGAGTTACACACATCAGTCATTCTCATTCCGAAACCTTGGTAGCCGTTCTCAAGTAGTTTTCCTTAAGCTGTCGTGGGAGTTGGGAGGTGAGTTACACACATCAGTCATTCTCATTCCGAAACCTTGGTAGCCGTTCTCAAGTAGTTGTCATTAAGCTGTCGTGAAAGTGGGGAGGTGAGTTGCGCTCACCTGCGTCAACACTTTACTTATTGTCTCATCTCATGGCACACCATACTCGGACTTACCCCACCCCTCCCCCACACACATGCCCGCGCGCACGCACACACACCAGCTCACACAAAATCACTTACAGGTTTTAGGGAGAGAGGAGCTACCCTACCATGCAAGCGAAGCAAGCAACCCTATGACTGGCCCAGAAACTAACACAGTGTGTAAGATTGATATTGAAGGTTTACCTCTGTGTAGAGGCATATTGGGGCGTAACCAGGTCATGATCCAGCACAGCACACGTGCACTGGTTGAGATTAGGCCTAGGATGGTCATGTTTCTTCCGCGGGTTTTAAGTATTCACTATCAACATACTCCTGTCCTACGCCCAGATGGAAAATTTACAGGTATAATGACAGCAAATCAAGACGAAAAGAACATACTGACCTTCCACAAGGTCAAAACACTGAAAAATGAAAACATAACTGGTTTGTTTGTTTTGCTTTGCTCTCGCTCGCTTTGAACTCAAGCGGGGACGCAGAGGTGTTTCCAAGGCACCAGGGCCGGGTTATATACTGGCCAAGACCTATTGACGCGTCCTCGTCGAGCGTCCTGGGCAACAGGTCCCTTTGGGGTCCTGGCTAAGGTCAATAGGATCGCCGATTCCTCCGAAGTCAGAGAGTGTCTGCCTGTACGGTGAGGAACCACCAGTCTGCACACCAATAAGCCAGACATGGGACAACGGATACTCATGCAAACCTCAGGTCCTGTATGACATCACACTGATGTTGGACAACAGGATGTCTTCATCCGACATACAGGACTTCGCGTTGGAGCTCAAGCCAATGAACACAAGCAAGCAAGAACTCAAGCGTAGTCAATACACACTATTTATAATAGTGATGGACTGAATTTTGCATGTTGATTAGCTTTCCATATTAACAGTTTCCCTCGCCATCAGGCGAACCCACTTCGACTTCAGAGGTACTTGTAATTTACTCACCCAAGTCAAGGACGACAGGCCAACAGTTTAGTCCAGCTATCTGATGTAGGCCGGTCTCTCTGGCTGTGGGGTTACAACACTTTCTCTCTGTAATCCCGTTTATCACGCAGAGTCTCGCAGCGGAGCGAGAACTGAGGTGGTTCGACCCCCGCTCGTGACTTGCGGATACTGAGCCGGCCGCTCAGAAAGCAATGGCAAACTACTGAGCGTAATCTTGCCAAGAGATCAACAGACAGCTGAAAGATGCTGCTGTTGACAGCTAAGTCCTGTAAAAGGATACGCAAAACATCTGATGTAGGGATGAATTGCCTACCTTGGCATAAGCACACCGGATGTTTAAGAACACGCGCTCTTACCCATTCGGCCATGTTGACCTGCATTACTGGTTTGTGAACAGTTTTATGTCTCAGAAACTAAAATACTGTGGCCACGTCAAAGGCCACAGGGAAAGAACAGACATGTAAAGAGCGGTTACTGGAAGACGAAGCTGGAGTCCACCAAGGGGGCGGTGTACACAAGATAATAAAGGCACCTTAGTGTGCCAGGGGCAGGAGCGTCGGCGGAGAATCGCCCCCCTCCCCCCCCCCCCCAGGTGGGTGAATGTGATGAGAGCAACATTCTCGCGGTGAAGAAAAGTAGAGGCCTCTTTCGCCTTTTTTAAAAAACAATACGAAGTTCTTCACAGGGACATACTATTAATAGGAAAGGATCGGGACAACCATCGCGGAAAGATTACAATGTCTGCCTTCGGCTAAACGGGGTTCGGTCCTGGCATAGAGATGGGCATTTCCCCGAAACCGTTGGTATCTAAAGAAAACACACGTCGCCCCTGATCTCTTAGACAGTGAGATCTAAAACGTAGTTTTTTTTCGGATTGGGGCGAAAACATGAATCCTCGTGTGCAAGTTAAAATTCTCACGGCAGTTGGAAAATCGCAAAGAGTAGGCCGTAATTCCACCTGTCCTGGCAAAATTGATAGGAAGTAAAAATATACCAGCGGGTAGATAGAGCCAGCTACCTTGGATGGAATATGTTTAGAGGAAGCAAACTGTACACAAATATACGCAGAAGTCCGACACACTAACCTTTGAGGTGCATAACTATGTGTGACGTTCCCACCCCGAAACAGGGACGAAGAAGAGAAAGGATAAATAGACGGACCACCATAGTTGAATTTACTAAGTTCAACAGGCTGATTTGATTTCACCATAACCCGGTCTTTCCGCCGCGTCTGCACCTCTAGTCGTTGCTTTCTGTCGGGTAAATTTTGGGATTTATTTCCTCGTTTGAAACAACTTAACATAACTTATAGTATATTTTGTTTACACTTATATGTCATTAATATCTAGTATGTGTAAGTTGCTTATTGACTGCAGTACGCTGAACATGTTTTAATTAGTTTATTGTGAAGAATGCCACTTTATTTCCTTAAAATGTTGAAAGTTTAGAAACTAAAAATAAAAGTGATCCAGAATTGACTTCATCCACGGCCTTTGTGTTTTTAAGTTAAGTTGTTTATTATAACAGATAACGCTTGCATTCATGTAAGGTGATAAAGAGTGTCGAAGAATCCATAGTGCAATCTAATGGAATGATATCATATTAATAATATATTATTACTGATATAAATTTTATAATTTAATTAGTTTAAGTGGCAACCGTTTGAAATTTTTTTTTACCACAAACAAAACGTCAGACGCCAGAGTAGCATATAAATTATAATAGAGAATATTTAAAAATTGGGTTTTTACTTATGGAATCATCGCAGTTGGATACAGGGTGACAAGACAAATCCAACGGTATCTCAATAAATACTGTACGTTAATTCTAAGCGGAGTTAGTTATATTTTTGTGTTGTGAGCTTTCTTTTGTTGATTAAATATCATGCATTAATTTAATGTAAGTAAATAAGTTTGTAACTGCTGCACAAATTAAGCAGCAGTTAATAATAATAATATTAAAATGTTAAATAATTAAATAATAAAAATATTAATTAATTAAATATTCGCTAATAATTGATTTCTACGTCTGCTCTATAATTACACTGTTCTGTATCTAAAAGTGAGCAGTTAAAAATTAAATACTATAATTTAAAAAAACAACTAATTTTACAGTATTTTATTTAAATTTAAATAATTATGTACTGGTGCACTGCTAAGAAAAAAGGATACTTTTGCCTTAATTAGTTAATTCACCCCAAACAAACAGAATCCCAGGGTATGACGTCACATCCAGGGGTTCCCTGTGTTGTGCCGTAGCTTGGTGCGCAATTTTATTGGTGTGCAACAATTGCTTTCGGCGACATCCCCCCAACTGACGGGCAAAATGAAATGCTTGTCAACTCTTGAGACCAGCAGTATATGAAAAGAATGATGATGATCTGTCTGTACAGGAGACGCGAGGCCTTGCAGCCATGTGGCCTTGTCTCAGCGGGAGGATGTCCTGCCGACATACATGGTGAATGTCGTCGTCGGCATCTCCATCTGTCCTGACGCTCAGTCAGCGATAGCACCATGATGACATGATTATGAGAACAGTGTCTAGCAGAATGTCAGATGCCATGATGCTGCTGCAGAAAAGCAACGCTACTCTGCTTGTCGTGGACAGCTTCTGCTGCTGCTGCCAGTTCTAGAAAACTCATGATGAGACAGACACAAACACACACACTCACACAGAAATGGTTGCCAAAGCCAAAGAAACACTGTGGGACAATTGAAATGCACTGTACTCGAACACAGAGGAGATCACCGTCAGTGCTAAATATAGCTGGTGACCCTAAATATAGCTGGTGACGTTTGTTTGGGGTGAATTAAGGCAAACGTACCGAAAAAAGTACTCCTTACAGGTTTACAGATGAGTCTGAAAACTTGGCTTTCAAAATTATTTTCAGTCATGTCATATGCTGAAAAATTATACAAGTACACAGATAAATTACTGCTACAAATGAAACTTGTAATCTGTTTAATTTTAGTAGTTAAATTGCCAGTTCTAATTATAAATAAATACAGGTCCGCTATAGTTTAGTACTATACTATTGTATGGGCGCTGCCATTTTGAATTTTGTGTTATGACTGCCATATCTCATTTTCATGGTTGTGTTAAACATGTTTTCCTGAACGCTGTTGAAAGCCATGATTGTTGAAACTCTTCATATATATGTAAAATTGTACGGAGAATTCAAAAAGTCAAGGTTGGTTTGAAATACAGGAGTTATAAGACAAATTAGCTTACTGTTCATGAATCAACTTCAAGGAATTCAAGAGAAGACAGTTTCTCAAATGCTTGCAGTTTAGCAGACGGACCACTGCTGCAATTATTAGAGTTGTTTCCCGCGACGTCGTGCCACGTTTGTTTCAAATACATCGAATCAAACCAGACATGGCTAAAAATCGGAAGTGACTGGAGGGTTGCTAATAATCTCCCTCGAAAAAGATTTACGCCTTCTTCCCCCATATTAACCAAGTTCGGTAACTGACATTGTTAGCCATAGCATAGCAATGCAGAGGTTGAAATTGAAATGATAAAAATTATGTTACAGTACCTGCAAATAAATTAAGATAAAATTTTTGAGAACATGCAGTGTTCTTGTGGCAACATATAGATTTGTGAGTCATGGACAATTTCACATTCACTAAGGAAGAAAATTGATACTTTTGATCTTAAAAAAAAAGGTTGCAGAAGTTCTTATATATTGAACATTTTTGGATCAAAAAAGAAGATAACATGCTGACATTCTGCAGGATCTGATTAATAATAAAGACAACCGCTTATAAAATAAACATCTTATTTAGGGAGTTCAATCAAATAGTTTGGCGATATTGAATGTCACAGTGAGTTGGAAATAGTGATGGGAAGCATGACTGGATTATGCAAACATATAAATATAACGTAATGAAATTAATAAAAAAAAAGTTGTTACAGTCATATTTCAAATGATTGCAAGCCCTTGTGGTGGTGAATTTTGTGCACTGGAACCTGCTAGACCAGTGGTTCTCAACCTATTTTGGCCCGTGTCCCCCTTCACCATATTTTCAGAACATCATTCCCCCCCTTTTGTATTTCCTACCTAAAAATTCCCCCCTCCCGCCCCTACACAGTATACGTAATAATGGAAGCATATACTAAAACAAGTCTAGATGTCCACATAAAACATGATTTGTGGGTCTACTTTATAAAATGAATTTTAGAAGGGTGAGACGTACAGAACCGTAAAGTATGAAGGGAAAAACAAGATCAAGTAATCAGTTCTTGTATTAACGCGATCTTGAAATAATCTTCATCCCCCCCCCCCCCCCCCCTGGAAACTCCAAAATTCTCCTCCCCCCTTCTCCTTCTCCTTCTCTTCAACTTAAGTTTTTAGTACCTAGTCATGACCTAAGTAGTAGTAGTAGTAGTAGTAGTAGTAGTAGTAGTAGTAGTAGTAGTAGTAGTAGTAGGCCTCTTTCAGTCCTGAAGGACTATAGAGTTGTGCTGTTGGGGAGGTACCTTACTGCTGGTGACTATAGTTCAATGCGAAGACTTATAACTGGTAACTGCTGCTTTCCATGTTGTGTCACCGCTGTTACGCAGTGCTGAAGTGACCTCTTCAGGGCACAAGCCTGGGCAATGGAATTTGGAGAACCAGCTGTTGCCCAGTAGCAAGTTCCCCCTCTCCACGTCACCAATGTTGACCAAGGGAAAGGTAGTAAGTAGTCTATGCATCTTAGCATTGGTGCCGTCGCAGGAGTTGCCAGAACTTTGTTGTTTACAACATGGAACCGCCTTAGGGACTCCATCTCCGGATTTGTCCTCAGGGTTTACTCCTGAAGCCTTTCCCATATGGGTATACCCACAAGGCAGCAGAGGTTTGAGTTTTAGAATTCCTTATCTTAGAAGAGCTAGCAACCAAGACTGACAAGCCTCCTCTGTCTGGGAATCAATGAGGAGGGAAGTCTACCATTCTTCCTTCCTGGCAGTGATCATACTGATCAAATGACCATACCCATTGTCTCTATTGAGAGATCCTCAGCCCACCGTCACTGACTTGAAGCCATAACCAACAACTATCTGTCGGCTGCTCCCAAGTCCAATCCACCACTTGCTCATGTGGCTTCACATTACTCTGTTTCGGGGGCTAAACGGGTACTCCACTTTGCCGAAGGGCATCCCATATTACTCCATGGTAAGCTAAAATGCAGAAGTAAAGGAATATTATTGTTGTTACATTTGTCTGTTTTGTTCCAGATGTGACTATCCATCTAGTTTTGTTTTCTTCTTTCCTATCTCAACAGATTGCTTGCTGTTTATAATGACTGTATAATTGATTCCAGTATTTTAGTCGAGATTCTAAGGGGAGCTGTGTCATACAAAACAGAGCATAATGGCTCTGCCCACTATGAGGACGGTCAGTACAGTAACCTCCCCACTTCCACGTAAGTCAATTTTCTGTTATTTTTGTTTAATTGTTATGCATCTAGCAGTTTTTGGCCTCTACGTCATTTAGTTATTCATTGTCGTTCCTTGTCTACCCGTGGTGAAGCGTGGATAATGAACAGAAAAGCTGAAAAACATCTGATGGCTGTGGAAATGTGGTTTCTGAGGAAAATGCAAAGAATACCATGGACAGACAGAAAAACCAGTGACCAAGACCTACAAGAAATAAATGAAAACCGTAAACTGATTAGAGAAATTAGACGTGGACAGTCAAAATTTTTTGGGCACGTTATGAGAATAAATAAATTGGAGAACTTGGTGACAACTAGCAAGAACGAGGGCAAGAGAACAAGGGGAGGGTAGAGAAGTAAATACCTGGATGGCTTGGCCACATTGTATGGTCGAGACAGAAACACGGAGCTGATCCACGATTCTGGTGATCGAGTGAGATGGCAAAACATGACCGCCCACGCTTATCGGCTTGGCACATGATCATGATGAAGTTGACCTGGGAGATACTAATATTACTGTACTTTACTTTATAACTCTGCCATTTTGATGTTACTGCATGTATCACTTATGTAATGTTACTGTTTAACTACCTTTATATTTATAAGCTATCACAATGCACATGTTGATTATCCACAGAGAAATCTAAAATTCTTGTGGGAACTCCAAACACATCAGAAAAGGTGAGCTTTCTTCTGTAGATAGACTGCACAGGCACTTGTCATGTATGCAAGCTAGGGTTGTTCTTTCCAGCCAGAACAGTGGGGTGTATTATTTATAGACCACTGAGGGAACTAAATAGACTGAAGTTTATATATTCTACTTCTTTTTCAGCGTTCCGAGCCATTAGGTTCTTTGCTGCAGATACAATCCGTTTCCATTCGTCTCTCTGATTGACCTCCTCTTGCCAGTCGTTGATTCCAAGTGCTTGTAGGTCTGTATATATATTATGTCTCCACCGTCTTCTTGGTCTACCTCGGGGTCTATGGTCATTTATTTCCTGAGTGTAAGCGAGTTTTGTTTCCCTATTGTCTTCCATTCTCTCTATATGCCCCAGCCATTGTAGTCTATTAGCCTTCATGATACCAGTGATTAGCGGGGACTTAAACAGATCATAAATGTCTTTGTTACTTCTTCTTTTCCACTCTCCACTTTGTGTATCTCTAATGGGTCCAAAGATACTTAAAGAAGATTATATATAGGAGACAATATTGCAGATATAGACAATCAATGTCAAGCTAATGAAAGAACAATTTTCAGACAAGTCAGGTAGATCCACATTGTTCGCTCTACCAGAGATTAGAGCCGGTCTTTTTATATGAGAGACTTAGCTCTGTGGTGAAGGGGTTACGGACGCAATTAGTAATTCTGCAATCCGCATTCAAAACACAGTTGCTGGTGATTTGGCAGCAGACCACCTTGCATTGCTTTTCATACTCTGGTATGAGTGCAGGTCTTTTAGAAATCAATGGCAAACTTACTGAACATAAACTCACCAAGAAATCACAAATAGCCAAAACATGCTGGGGTTGACTGCTACACCCTGTAAAGGATATGCAATTTTTTGTTGTCTGCTAACAGTGTGGCCACCTGCACTTCTCGAGGTCTTGCTGTGAGAAGAGAATAGACAGGTTTTCAATTGCACTCCTCTAGGTATGGAAAGATAGCAGCGTATGATTTAATAAAACACACAAGAGATCAAGGTTTGTGGCTAGGCATTACTCACACCATTCAGTAGTCTGTAAAAGTGTATAGCTATGGCAAGAGACGGTTTGTTGAAGATCCACTCCAGCCAACCTTCATTGTTGGGACCACATCTGATTGATTGATATTACTGTTATTCGAGGGGATGCCGTTAAGTAACAAGAATGTTACAAATAACCTTTTTTTTTTTTTTTTTTTTTTTTACAATAGTGTGAAACATAAATTTTGTGTGTGTGATTTCTCAACACAGTCCTTCTGCCTGGCAACACGCTGATCCTCCTGTCCACTAGCTTGTCAATGCCTTCTAGAAAAAAGATGTTTGTGTGTGGTTGTAAACCAATTTTGAACCTCCATTACCTCATCATCTGCAAACCTCTGACCACGTAAATGTGTACAAACATGGTACAAACACGTGAAAGTCCGATAGCGACAAATCTGGACTGTATGTTGGATATTTCAAAATCACGAATTTCAGAACATGTTTTATAGCCACTGTATGTGCAGCTGTTTGAGAACAGGTGTTGTCGTGCAGCAACAATTTTCCTTTTGAGAGAAGTCTCCGACATTTCAGTCTTATCGAGGTCTTCCGTTTGTTCACTAGCATTCACTGTATCGAGCTGTAGTCACATTTCACCCCTTTCCTGGAAATTCACCAATATAGAGTCCTTGATATTCCAAAGATTGTCATCATGACTTTCCCAGTGAATTCCTGCGTCTTAACTGGAGATTATCAGTTGCTCTTCAAAGACTAAAACAACTTAATAAATTATGGAGTGGGACAGATAGAACTACAAACATTGGAGTTTTAAGAGCATGCATCTTTCCCATTGCAACATATGTCTGTGAGACCTGGATACTTACTAAACAAGCTGAACAGTGCATAAATGCTTTTGAATATAAATTTTACAGAGGGGTTCTAAGAATATATGGATAAAGAAAAGAACAAATGCATCCATGCTTCAAGAGCTGAATATTGAAGAGGGTTGGCTATTAAAGATAATAAGACAAAGAAAATCGATATTTTGGTCACTTGAAACGTCATGAAAGTTTGGAGAGAACAATAATGGAGGGGTATATACCTGGGAAGAGAGGAAGAGGAAGGCCAAAGAGAAGATGGGTGCAGGATGTGGCGGATGATCTTCAGATGGGTGTATTGGACGTGAGACATCTTGCTTGTGATCGAGAAGTTTTCCGGAAGGTTGTTATGGGAGTGAGGTTCTGCAAAGGACATGCTACTGAATGAATGAACTGGAGACAACAGGTGTTTCCACTGCATTGACTGCCTCTGACTCTCTGGTTCATAATGGTGTCTCTGTACTGAACCTTCATTCTTCTGTAGATTTCACAAGGTTTCACACCCTCTGAACATAAAAAAACAAACAAATAACGCTTCATTGTTCTTCCACAACTGCTAGATCCTCACGACCCATACATGGGGTATTGGTTAAGAGCCAGTTTGTGTCCTGAAATAAGATTTTCCTTCGCGGGACTCTTCTGTGTACTTTATAATAAACTTACTTAATGATTTTCCCTCATATTTAAGTGCTTCCACATTGACGTGGATAGGCCTTAGGTTCATGCCAGAATGCGATCAGCGTTGGCAGTAGTGGGTTGTGCTCAATATTTACAAATCTCAAATCCCGAAACAACAAATAAATCATATTTAAGAGTAAATTAAAAGACATATTCTTGATGTCAGAAGGCTAGAGTAATGTCATAAAACTAGCTTATGGTGTCATTCAGTATAGACTTTTTTTTTCCAAACAGGAAAGAAACAGCTCAACTCCTTTTCTACCATCACCACATGGCCACCCAAACTTTAACCCAACAAAGTCCAGAGGAGCAGCATCTGTAAGTGATTGGTTTCATTTTACCTAAATCATTGGAATCTATAATCACTGTTTTTTAACATTTTGTATTAATTATACTTCAGTTAAGTTAATAATTCTCTATTTGAACTAATCATTCATCAGTTAATTCACTCATTTCCTTTCCCATTTATATTAATTCTCTAGTTAATTGAATTATTCCCCAAAATTGTATCATGTTTTTAAAAATTTTAATATCTAAGGGTTATTCAGTAATACAACTAGTTCTATCACATGTAATCTCTCTCTCTCTCTCTCTCTCTCTCTCTCTCTCTCTCTCTCTCTCTCTCTCTCTCTCTCTCTCTCTCCTCTCTCTCTCTCTCTCTCTCTCTCTCTCTCAGAATGTTAGACGGGCCTGCGTGCCCAATTCTTAACCCTTTGAAAATAAAGTTTGCTCGTTCGTTCGTTCGTTCTCTCTGACAGACTGGGAAGATGTATGGAAAGAGAGAGAGGAAGACAAGCGGGAGAAAATTCTAATGCCATGGTACGAGAGGGTGTCAGGACACAAATTGATACTTGCTGTTGGAGATCGCAAGATGTGGAAAAACATAATCACCCAAGCCTGTCAGCAATGCACTGGATGATGATGACAATAATTAATCACAGACTAATGTTTTATATATGATATATATATATATATATATATATATATATATATATATATATATATATATATATATATATATATATATATATTGTATGGCTTCATACATTTTTGTATGGTCAGTGAATGCATTGTATAATGTAATATTTTTGTGAACTCAGATATGTTTATAATAAACTAATTGACTACAATTTTCTTTGTCTTCTGCAGGCTGCTAGAGTGTCAAGCTCCGTAAGTTAACTTTATAAGTACTTTCAGAAATTTAGTTTTTGTATTGAAAATGTTTTACCAGGTTTCAGTTTTGTATTGTAAAGTTTAAAGTCACAAAATCAAGAAGTGTAATTGTGCCAGGAGTTGTTGCCGGCTGAGTTGTTCACTCATGTACAGCTGCAAGAATAGGGGATAGTGATGGCTGTTTTCCACCCCATTGGGCAAACGACACTGCCCATGACATCTCCAAGTTGTTAGTGCAAGACTTAAAGTGCTGATTGTCCACCATTGTCCTGGAGAATTTCTGTGACTGTCTTGCAGTATTCAGCTGGCTTACCACAGCAGAAGCAATGGCCGATCCTCCTTTCTTTCGCCAGACTAGTGTATGTCCTGAATGAATCACTGAAAAATGAGAAGTAGATTGAGAGCTTTACCAAAGCACGACTACAAGAAACAATGGACGTTGTGACCAATGCCTTCGTCAGCACAGAACAAACAAACAAAAATAGATTAACAAATACACAATCGACAGTACATGAAAGTATAAATTTCAACTTATCTGTGTCCTAGCATGAACAGCTATCCATGGATGGATAGTGTATGTCCTGAGTGTCCCCATGGTAACAGCGGAGAAAGCGTAAGTTACCTTTGCGCGCTACCTCAAAAGTTGGAGTGGGTTAGCCTGATGGTGAGGGACACTGGTATTAGGGAAAGGTAACCCACACATTAAAATCAGTCCAGTGCACTAGAAGTAGTAGCACATGGATGGGCTACGCTTGAGTTCAAAATGAGTAAGCGCCAAAAAAAAATTCTTCACACCAGGATAGTAGAGGATAAATTAAGGTATCTGCATCCTGCACCACAGGGAAGAAAATGTGAGACAACTGAGATATCTCTGCACACCCCAGGGTAATAGAAGAGAGGTATCTCTGCACACCCCAGGGTAGTAGAAGAGAGGTATCTCTGCACGCCCCAGGGTAGTAGAAGAGACAACTGTGAGGTATCTCTGCACACCCCAGGGTAGTGTAAGAGAGGTATCATCACGCCCCAGGGTAATAGAAGAGAGGTATCTCTGCACACCCCAGGGTAATAGAAGAGAGGTATCTTCACACCCCAGGGTAGTAGAAGAGAGGTATCTTCACACCCCAGGGTATTAGAAGAGACAACTGTGAGGTATCTCTGCACACCCCAGGGTAGTGTAAGAGAGGTATCGTCACACCCCAGGGTAGTAAAAGAGAGGTATCTTCACACACCAGTGTAGTAGAAGAGAGGTATCTTCACATCCCAGGGTAGTAGAGAGGTATCTTCACACCCCAGGGTAGTAGAAGAGAGGTATCTCTGCACACCCCAGGGTAATAGAAGAGAGGTATCTTCACACCCAGGGTAGTAGAAGAGAGGTATCTTCACACCCCAGGGTAGTAAAAGAGCAGTATCTTCACACCTCAGGGTAGTAGAAGAGAGGTATCTTCACACCCCAGGGTAGTAGAGAGAGGTATCTTCACACCCCAGGGTAGTAAAAGAGCAGTATCTTCACACCCCAGGGTAGTAAAAGAGCAGTATCTTCACACCCCAGGGTAGTAAAAGAGCAGTATCTTCACACCCCAGGGTAGTAGAAAAGAGGTATTGTCACACCCCAGAGTAGTAGAAGAGACAACTGTGAGGTATATGTACACATCAAGGAGTAGAGGAAAGACTAATGTAACTCTGCTCAGCAAGGTAGTAGAAGAGAGACGACTGTGAGATAACTACACACACCAGGATTGTAGAAGAGAGACAATTGTGAGGTAACTATACACTTGTGAATGTGAGCCTTGCCAGAAAATTTCCTGATAAAAATTGTGGGAGCCCAGCTCAGTTAAAAAATTTGTTTGCCTTGATGGGGATTTGACACGTAACCAAATTGACCAGCTGGCAAGCATGCCAACACTCTGCTACTGTGACTCCCAGAAGAGGATATGGGTACAGTATAATATTGATAATTTTTGTGCATATTGATTGTGAAGAAGGGAGTTGATAACCTCATCTCATTATGTCATGGGCTGCTATATGTATGAAGGCTCCATACTGCTTCATAATTTTATATGGCATGAATTTACCTGTTCGTGTATGTATGAATGAATATGAGCATTCTTGTATGTATGTATCACATTTTCAAATGTCCAATTTACACAATTTTCTTTTGTCAGTCTGAAGGCCGTGTGCCTAAACCTCCAAAGCCCCCAGACAAGCCACTCATGCCTTACATGCGATACAGCAGAAAGGTAATAGGAAAGGTTTGTCCACTGATTTTCTTTTTGCAAGTCGTGTCCATCCAGTTTTCGGTGTTGTGGTAGCTGCATCCTGAAGAAGGTAGAGAAACCTCGGTGCAGATCTAATTTTCCTGTAAATCTGATGTTAACTAATATTAAAGAGCTGAAATTTACTTGAGCTAACTTTTCTGGTTTGGAGGTAAAATACTTATTTTATATGTTAAAAATATTTTGATTAAATGATACATTTTTCTTCAAATTTGATGTTATCGTAACATGTAATCCTTACAACTGTTTGCACATTTTAGATAAATATTTGACTCTTTGCGTTAACTTCAGCAGTAGCAAATTTTAAATGTTTGTTAATTTAAAACTTGATATTACCTAACACTAAAGAGATATTCTTTACCAGAGGTAACTCAAGTTTTGAGTAAAATAAACTACATGTATTCATTTATTAGCTAAAACAGTTCTTTTTTAAGCAAACAGTTCAGCATCAACCCATTATCATCGCAGATTTTAAAGCCCTGGCACGTTTAAGAAACTTAAAATTCCTAACAGAAGTCATTTTACTTGGAAGCCAAAAAAAAAAATAATTTTTAATGATTATTTATTTATTATTTAGTGCACTGATGTTTTTCTTTGGTTAAAATTGGGATCTATAAAACATGAGCAACAAACGAGAGCTAATCATTCTATCTCTACAACAAAATACAAACTATCCTATTTTTAGTATGTTATCCTCAGTTGTAATGCTAAACAGGAAATATACTCAGTTGAAATTGTTGTATATTTGCTTGTTGAAATAAACGGGTGCACAAGAACCTCATTGGTGTATGTAAAATCCAGCTTTCTTATTGTGCTCATGGTTTATCAGCTCCTGTTTATGTTCACATACCCACAAAGATCAGCAAGTATGTTTGTACATCTGTCTATATATTGTGGCTTGATGGTGCATGAGCGGCCAAGATAGCAATAAAACTAGTTCCGTGTATGTTTATATATATATAATTTTGTCTGTCGCCATTAACTTTATGTAGACCCAATAGGCAGGTGTTCGGTGAACTGAGAGAGGAATGTAAAGCATATGTTTCCACCTTTTCAGTTACAGCTGTGGATATTTAACTGCTTAACGATGTTTGCTGAGTAATACTTGTGTATCACTAGTTGCTATTAACCTCCTATGTTTTAACAAATATCGCATGAATGACTGTTAATACTAATGTAGAGGATGTTAACACTTTCCTATATTGGTACTGTGATGTATTTGCCAAGTTTTGGCACCTAGTGCCACAAAGTCACATTTGCATATACTCTCCCTTTTTATAAAGCGCAGAATACGGAGTGAACACTGTTGGCAAAATGTGAGGCTTTTAATAGTGGTTATGTTGATGAATAGGAGAAATGGAGTTGTTAGGTATTTCTTCTATAGCTATATGAAACTGGTCTCCGATTGAAGCTCTGACAGGCGGACAGTTAGAGCATTGCTTTGTTGATCTGGCAGCTTCTGCAGCTGGTCTTGTTCCAGATGTATTAGTGTTACCTTTCCTCTGGAGTAAACTAGGCATGGCGAGAGAGGGTTCATGCTGCATGGGCAACACATGGTCTCTACAATTCAGCCCAGGCTTTGTGCTATGGAGAGGTATAACTCCATCCCTGGTCCCCATCATGGGTTGTAGTTATTATGCCCTTTCTTTAATTTTAGCACAGTGTATCAAACTCGTCTGTCCATTCAGCAAGGTATCAGTAGGAAGGGTATACAGAAGAAAACAAATGACAAAAAAGGTATCAGGAAAACATTAGTGAATGAGATCAAAGTAAGATAGTTACTGTACTATGAATATATAAAGAGGCATGGCTCTTTAAAGCATGTGATGTAGAGAAGATTGAAGAGCTAGCATGCAAGAACAAAAAATAGTTACATGTAGGTGGACCGCGTCAAGAGATGCACTAACAAAAGCCTGGTTAAGTGGACTGAAAGCAGGGTATGAGACAGTTTTGGAGATGCGTAACAGTTGACTTAAATGCAGACATGGCATGGGATCCCGATGCTGGATATGAAGCCGTTGCTATAGGTTTTGCGAAGGGGTTGTGGATGCAGTTTGTGATTCCCCCATACCACGTTTGAAACACAGCTGCAGGCAATTTGGCAGCAGACCTCCTGCGTTGGTTTTTTTAATGAAATGGTATGGGTGCAGGTCGTTCAGAAAGCAATGGCAAACTACTGAACATAAACTTACCCAGGAATCACAAACAGCCAAAAAATGCTGGGGTTGACTGCTAAGTCATGTAATGGATTTGCAACTAACTATGAAATTGTTGCTGGCTTTCATATTACTGTCTTGAATATTTTAAACAAAAGTAAAACATTCTGTAGATTTGGAAAAATCCTTTTAGTTATAGATATTTGCTATTTTCTTGTAACTTTCATCATCACATGGTATTGACAGTTATGTGGTTAAAACATTTATAGTTAGCTCTGAGGTGCAACATTCTATTAGTTTCTAGTTATAATAAATTAATAACATATAATACCCAGTAGAATATCCCCTGTTAATAATTAAAGGATAGTGTGTGTGTATTTTTTTTCTTCTTCAGATTAACTTGTGTGTGAATGATCTTCCCACCTCCAGAAATAGTGTTTTTAAAATCAGAAGAAAAATTTCAAAATGTTATTTGAATATGGGGGGGGGGGGGGGATTTAAACATAAAGCTGCGAGCTGCATGTCCATACTTAGGCATACTTTAAATTACACACAAATAATAGCTTTCCCTTCCAAGTTGAGTGGTATGATTTCAGCACCTAGTTTTGTAGCCGTGAACCCAGGTCATGTAGTTATAAGAAATAGCTAACTACTGTATTTATTTAGTTGCTCATGTCTGTGTGGAATGCTGATTTAACATTGTGGGTATAATTGCTTTGGAAAAGTCATTAGTTAAATAGTTATTTTTTATTAATTTCTTTTGGGATGTTGGGGTTGTCTGGAGTATTTCACAAATATCCTTAGCAGCAGCTTTATTTCCATCCATCATGTGCCATGACGATAAGCGTGGACGATCATGTTCTGCCATCTCACTCGATCACCAGAGTCGTGGATCAGCTCTGTGTTCCTGTCTCGACCATGCCACATGGCCAAGCCATCCAGGTGTTTACTTATCAGTCTTTCCCATGGTCTCCTCCCTTCGATCTTGCCAGTCATCACCAAGTTCTCCAAGTCATTTCTTCTCACAACATGCCCACAACATTTTGACTGTTTACAACTAATGTCTCTAATCAGTTTACGATTTTCATTTGTTTCTTGAAGGACTTGTTCATTGGTTTTTCTGGCTGTCCATGGTATTCTTTGCATTTTCCTCAGAAACCACATTTCCACAGCCATCAGATGTTTTTCAGCTTGACTGCTCATTTGTCCATGCTTCCAACCATACAAAAGTACAGGTTCTATGTAGCACCTCAATACTCTTTTTCTCGTTTCAATTATCTTTTTATTGGTCAGTATGTTTTTCATCTTGTAAAAGGCTACCTTCGCAATGCCAATTCTTGTTCTAATCTCTTCAAGGCATCTCCCATCAGATGTTATGACTGTGCCGAGATAACTGTATTGATTCACTTGCTTAAGAATATGCTCATATACTCGTATATCACATTGTGGTATTTCCTTCTTCCCAGTGATGACCATAATCTGTGTCTTCATAATATTCAAGTTGTTCACTGTGTACAACAACCGCATCTACTAAATTTTGCAGGTCCTGTTCATTGTCTGCAATCAAGACTGTGTCATCTGCATATCTAATGTTATTGATGTATCTGCATATCTAATGTTATTGATGTATCGTTCCCCAATGTTGATTCCTTCCATATCTTCTATATTTCTGAAAATATTTTCACTGTATAGGGAAAAAAGATCTGGAGACATTACACATCTCTGTCTCACACCTCTTTTAATAGGCTGATATTGACCTACATCGTTATCAATTCTGATGGCAGCTTGTTGTTTCCAATATTTGTTTTTTACAAGTCTAAGGTCTTTCCCATCAATTTGTAGATCTTCAAGCATCCTTACCATGTTGGCATGTCTCACTTTATCGAAAGCCTTTGTGTAGTCAATAAAGCAAAGATATAGATTTTCATTTACTACTATAAAACGTTCAATTACTGTTCTCAGTATATACACAGCATTTACTGTGTCCTTGCCTTCTACAAACTCACATTGTTCTTCTCCTATTTTGTATTTGCCAAGTAAAGCTTATTTTGTAGTATGTTTATTAGCATGTGAATCTAGTCCCCAGTTCATCGTTGTCACTCCAGCAATCTCTTGGTAGATCAAGTCTTAATTCTGGGCATTTGGTCCACAAGGCTCTTCTCAGGGCTGCCATTCCCCAAGCATGTCTGTACCATTTTATCTACGATCTCTTCACTGGGTGTCTGCATATATTGTGCATCTCTAGGCTTTGTTGTCGGGTTGTGAATTGTGCCTGCTTCCAGTCACTTCAAGAGTCTCATTTTAAAGGTCTGGTGCTGCGCCCCCCCCCTCTCTCTCTCTCTCCTCTCTCTCTCTCTCTCTCTCTCTCTCTCTCTCTCTCTCTCTCTCTCTCTCTCTCTCTCTCTCTCTCTCTGTGAAGTGGGGGGGGGGGGAGAATTTGGTCTTGCCCCTGATTCACATCCATATGTTGTTGTGGCTGGTATGTAGTTGGTGAGGTGTGCAACTGTCTTTGTCTTCTGATTTATTCCTTTTTTTCCCTGCAGAATCCTTGGTTTGTGATCTGGAATCATTTTCCATTGGTTGATCTTTCAGTGTTCAGCTCTTCACTTATGTGTGTGTGTTGTTTGTCCATCAAGAATGATGATGACCATTCATTTCATCCTGTGGGGTTGAAGGTGTGGAGCCGTGGGTTCTAAGATGGCTGATAAGGCCTATTTTGGCTCGAAATGTTCTTTGACAATGTGGGCAAAGAATGCTTGACGTCTCTGGAGGAGGATTTCCTGCAGTGGTTTTTCTGTCCTGCCTTTTCTTCACAGCTCTTGCAGTCCTGGTTGCCTCACATATGACTGCACCTTTGCGCAATGATGCACACCACGAATTTCGGTCTCTGGCTGCAGCCTCCCAGGTGTCATGATGAATTCCAAAAGCATTCAGTGAAATTTTCAGAGTGTCTTTAAAACGTTTCCTCTGGCCACCTTGGGAGCGTTTACCACAACGCAGTTCGCTGTAAAAAATTCGTTTAGGGAGCCTGTGATCTGGCATGAGAGTCAAGTGATCAGCCCAGCGAATCTGATTCTTCATCAGTAGAGTGTGGATACTGGGCATGGATGCTCTTTCTAGGACTTCAGTGTCTGGAATCTTGTCTTGCCATTTAATTTTCAGTAGCTTCCTTAGGCAGACTTGTGGAAGTGGTTTAATTTCCTAGCGTGTCGCTGATAAACAGTCCAGGTTTCACAAGCATATAGCAGTGTGGATAATACAACTGCTTTGTAGACTTTTAGTTTTGTTTGCAGGCTTATTCCATTTCTGTCCCATACATTCTTGTACAGTCTGCCAAAGGCCGCGCTGGCTTTGGAGATTCTTGCATTCACTTCGTCATCGATTGTGGCAGCTTGTGACACGGTGCTGCCAAGATAGGTGAATTTGTCCACAACACTTAGTCTATGATCATTCACTTTGATATTCGGCACAGTGTGATTATTCCCTGGAGCTGGCTGGTACATAACTACAGTCTTCTCCAAGTTGATATTGAGCCCAAAGTTGGCACAGGCATGTGAGAAAGCTGAAACATTATGTTGCATGTCCGCCTCTGAGTTGGCGTATAGAGCGCAATCATCAGCAAACAGGAGCTCTCTGACGGTGCCGCTGTTAATTTTGGTTTTAGCTTTCAGCCTTCTGAGATTGAATAACTTTCCATCCATACGGTAGTTGATGTCTATACCAATGTCGTCGTTCTCGAAGGCATTCATCAACATGGCTGAAAACATGAAGCTGAACAGTGTTGGTGCCAGGACACATCCTTGCTTCACTCCATTGGTGACAGGAAAGGGTTCAGACAGTTCACCATTTTCCTGTACTCTTGCCTGCATGCCGTCATGAAATAGCCGCACTATTTGGACAAACTTTCGTGGACAGCCATATTTTGCCATAATCTTCCACAGTCCTTCTCTGCTGACTGTATCAAAAGCCTTGGTAAGGTCAATGAAAGTGGAGAACATTTCGCAGTTCTGTTCCTGACATTTCTCTTGCAGCGAAAATCATGTCAACAGTTCCACGTTCTTTTCTGAAGCCACATTGACTCTCAGGAAGAAGACCTTGATCGAGATGGGCTGTGAGGCGATTGAGAAGAATTCTGGCGAGTATCTTCCCTGCAATTGAAAGCAAGGAGATGCCTCGGTGGTAGTCACAGGGTTGGCGGTTTCCTTTTCGTTTGTAAAGGTGGACTATTGACGCGTCCTTAAAATCTTGTGGCATGATCTCGTTCATCCATATGTTTGTGAAGACTTGGTGAAGCTGCTCTGTTAGGACCGGCCCACCTGCCTTGTATATCTCTGCTGGGATGGAGTCAGGACCAGGTGCCTTGCCGCTGGAGAGTTGCTGGATGGCTTTGTTTACTTCCACTATGGTTGGCAGGTCATCAAGTGTCTCATTGGTGGGAACTTGAGGAAGGCAGTTGATGGTTTCATCATCGAAGAAGGAAGTTGCATTTAAGATTTTGCTGAAATGCTCTGCCCAGCGTTGAAGGATTTCTTTCTTTTCGGTGACCAATGTTCCCCCATCTGCACTGAGGAGGGGAACTATGCCTGGTGATGAAGGACCATAGACCGCTTTCAGTGAGTCGTAGAAGTTTTTCATATCATGTCTGTCAGCAAAGCCCTGAATTTCATCAGCTTTGCTGCTCAGCCAGGAGTCCCGCATGTGCCGAAGTTTCTGCTGCACTACTCTCTGAATGTTCTTGAAAGCATTTTTTTTTAAGTTGACTTTGGGTCATTCAGATGTGCCTTGAGGAGAAGATGTTTCTCGGCCAGCAATTGGTTGATGTGATATGTGACGTTGGATGAAGAATGACTTGCGCGATGACTTGGATTAAAGTGAGGAAGAGTTGCGCAATTCGTCGACCTCACTCTCTCGCCTGAGTCCATCTGTGTCCAGTGGCAAGACAAGTCGAGACGACTGGAGACAAATACAGGTGCAGTGGATGACCAGGGCGCTCTACGTGCCTTGCCGTGCTCATTATGTTCCACAACGCTTTGCAGGTAAACGCCGTCTTGCCCGTTGAATCAGGAATGATTTCTTCCGCGCAGTCTGCCGAATCCTGACTTCACATGCTGGGTAGGCATACCCTAGTTTACCTCTTGGTTTGACACCAAATCGGATACCCATGCCTGGTTTAGCCAGCCTCTCACAGTTGTTGCCAGGGGGGTGGCCGCTGTCGCATGCTGACAGCTACTAGGAGCCACAAGCACGAGCTGGGTGTCAGGCTTGGACCAGTGGGGGATGGGTCCTGAAAGGACATGAGAGTCATCCTTACCAAAGGTGCTACCAATGCCTGACACCCCGTACCCCCCAGTATTTCACTTATATTGCCCTTCCAGTAAACTAGCTCCTTGCTGAATCTGTCAGCTCTGTTCATTCTCATTTTGGTTGTCTGAGCACTTTCCAATCCAGTCAGCCAGTTTGGTTCATTGGTTTTATTGGAGCCCGTGGGATGCAGAGGTGTTTCCAAGGCACCAGGGCCGGATTATATACTGGCCAAGACCTATTGACGCGTCCTCGTCGAGCGTCCTGGGCAACAGGTCCCTTCAGGGTCCTGGGTAAAGTCAGTAGGATCGCTGATTCCTCCGAAGTTGGGTGTTTCCAAGGCACCAGGGCCAGGTTATATACTGGCCAAGACCTATTGACGCATCCTCGTCGAGCTTCCTGGGCAACAGGTCCCTTCGGGGTCCTGGCTAAAGTCAGTAGGATCGCTGATTCCTCCGAAGTCGGAGAGTGTCTGCCTGTATGGCGAGGAACCACCAGTCTGCACACCAATAAGCCAGACATGGGACAACGGATACTCACGCAAACCTCAGGTCCTATATGACATCACACTGATGTTGGAGAACAGGATGCCTTCATCCGACATACAGGCCAACGAACACAAGCAAGCATTGGAGCCCGTTAGATGTTTTAAGGATAATCTCCTATCTTTGTTCTCTCTCTCTCTCTCTCTCTCTCTTTCTCTCTCTCTCTCTCTCTCTCTCTCTCTCTCTCTCTCTCTCTCTCTCACACACACACACACACACACACACACACACTCACTCACTCACTCACTCTTACACACTTGATAGTTCTAGTGTAGCAACTTTTGGTGCTTGTTAAATGTCCTTAGTTTGTTCGCTTTCCATAAACATGAGGCTGGACATTGAGGGTACTGAGTAGGGATATTTCAGCTTAGACTACTGGCAGTAGAAGATTGTGGTGTTGGCTTGAACGTAGTCTTAGTGTTAATCGCTTACAGTGTTGTAGTTGTAATATAGATGTTGTACATCTGATGCTTGTCTGTTAGAAGTTACCTTTATATTGTGATTTAGAGGTAAGCTTATTGTAATAAGCACTTTGTATGAGGTTTTTGTAGCTTATTGTAAATAGCACTGATGTATGTTAGTGAATTAGGTGATGGTTTATTGTTGTAGCCAGCTCTGTGTGGTAGTGAAGGGCTTACGAACACAATTCGTAATCTGGCATACCGTGGTCGAAACACGGCTGCGTGCGATTTGGCATCAGACCGCCTTGTGTTGGGTTTCATATCGTGGTATGGGTGCTGTTCGTTCAGAAAGCAGTGGTAAACTACTGAACGTAAACTTGCCAAGAAATCACAAACAGCCAACAAATCCTGGGGTTGACTGCGACATCATGTAAAGAATATGCAGCTAACTATAACTTATGTTTGTAAGGTAGATTTATATTAGATGTTGTTAGCAGTTTTCGTCTATGGGTCTGTCATTTACTGCCAATATAGTACCTTGCGGTGTATGGCAGGGGGGTCTTGAGCCTGAAGAATTGAGGCCATCTGGCTATTGCAGTCGCCACAAACTGCAGGTTAGAGTTTTCTTTTTGCCCCCGACAGAAAAAAAAAACAAACACACCTTACTGAGGAGTTGAACCCGGGTCTCCCGAAGAAGAATCTGGCATTGTATCCACTCGGCCAGCTGCTCGTAGGTCTAAATGCATGAAAGAGGTGGCCAGTCTTTCTCTCACTTATCAGGGCGACTGACACAGGCATCGAACCCTTGAAGGGTTATCATTTAGTTTATATTGAATTAAACGGAACTGTGGTGGCAGAGTGATTAGTGCACTTGCTCAGTGATAGTGGTCCACTGTAGTGTCAGGACAAAATATTTTAACCCATGGTTCTGGGGTCAAATCAGGCTCATAAAATGGTTACTAGGGATTTGTCTAAACTAGAAAGGGTCAGTAGGTTCAGAGCATTGACTCTCACACTCTGGAGCCCTGATGGCGACTGCAATAGCCTGATGGTGAGGTAGGTGGTTCAACCCCTACACTGGCTTTAAGTTGGGACTTCAACATTGACTTCTCGTTAGGAAAGCAGTGGCAAACTACTGAGCATGCAGTTGTTTAGAAAGTCATCCTGTGGTTGATAGCAATGTCCTGCAAAGGACATGCAACATTTATTTAGAAAGGCATCGGTGGGGAAAATTTGACAGCTCGGCTCATTATCTCACATCTTGTTTTGAATGTCACCTTGGAGAGGTTATGGCATCCGTTTCAGATTCGGAAGGTGCAGGGTTTGGTCTCAGCATAGAGCTGTGTATTTTTGCAATAACCACTGGTATCTGATATCACACAACCAACACACCACCACCACCATGCCTCTCTGATCCTTTGAATAAGATTCCTAACCTTCTCAGATATGGGGTAAATGACCACAGGTCCCTTATACAACATGTGCATTAAAAAATCCCATGGCAGTTGGAAATTGCAAAAGAGTAGGCCGCAAGGGCTGCTTTACTTCACAGGGGAAATTGTTAGGAAACCTGCTGACTGGTTGATATCTTGGATGGAATCTGTCTAGAGAAGGCAAACCTGCTGACTGGTTGATACCTTGGATGGAATCTGTCTAGAGAAGGCAAACCTGCTGACTGGTTGATACCTTGGATGGAATCTGTCTAGAGAAGGCAAACCTGCTGACTGGTTGATACCTTGGATGGAATCTGTCTAGAGAAGGCAAACCTGCTGACTGGTTGATACCTTGGATGGAATCTGTCTAGAGAAGGCAAACCTGGCGCAAATGGATGACAAAGTCAAACAACACTGCAGTGCAGAGCCAGGTGTAAAAATGTACTGCTCTTGAAAGAGTAATGAAGAAGAGAATTGACTTGCTATATGGAAAGACTTGATGTCTGATCCTTATGCTGTATCTCTAATGGGGTTACCATTGCCTTTGGACGAAGTGGATGGATGTATTATGTATTTGTATTTACATGTGCCTGATTGTTAGGACACATGAGCTGTTTCTCAGATAAGGGAGTGATCTTGCTACAATACATGAACATCCCATGTCCTTCTCAGGCAACTAACCATCCAGTAGATAATTGTCTGGAAAGGAAAGTTGATGAGGGAGGGGACTCGCCACTCCATCTAATATGTCATGGCCTATGGTATGCAGAGACCTAAGACTTCACACCTAACTAGCAGTATAGCCTTTATCCCTTAACGTGACTGTCTTGGCTTGGACACACCCTAAGACATGAAGAAACATTAAAGCGAGTTCCAGAGGCACAATACTGGGATACAAAGGAGGGTGCAGTATAGGAACATGCATGCAAAACAGAGCCGTGCAATGGGATGATCAGGAATTTTTACGACTAACCCAAGGGCTGAAGTCATCATCATCATCATCAAGTGCCGTGCCGGCTGGCGTAGGCGTTCATGGCCCTCCACAGATCTCGGTCTTTGGTTTTCTGGATCAACTCTGGTGCTGATATTCCTCCATGCCACCGTCTCAATCCATCCAGCATCACTTCTCTTGGTCTACCTCTGCCTCTCTTCCCCTCGATCTTTCCAGTTGTTACGATGTTCTCCAATGCCTCTCTTCTCATCACGTGACCGAAGAAAGATGTTTGTCTCTGTCTTATTGTTGTATATAATGTTCTAGTTTCATTAGAACATTATATACAACAATAAGACAGAGACAAACATCTTTCTTCGGTCACGTAATGAGAAGAGAGGCATTGGAGAACATCAGGGCTGAAGTACTTGATGATATCACTGGCAACTCTTATTTTAAGTATTTTTGGAGAAGTCTTATAAAAACTGGGATTGCAGAAAAAAATCAGTGGGATAAATGCCAGGTAATTATGATGCTTTGACCATGTCAAAAAACATACAGCTTCTTGTTAAAGAATGTGCTGGAGGAGAAGCATACTAGACGACATATGTGGGTGGGTAACAATAAAACTTGGACGAGGTAGCCTCTAAAAGTGCAGGAGGAGACTGGAGCACCTCTATAGAGCTATCCTTATGTAATCTGTGGGAGGAGACTGGGACTCTCCATAAAGCTATCCTTGTGTAATCTGTGGGAGGAGACTGGAGCACCTCTATAGAGCTATCCTTATGTAATCTGTGGGAGGAGACTGGGACTCTCCATAAAGCTATCCTTGTGTAATCTGTGGGAGGAGACTGGAGCACCTCTATAGAGCTATCCTTATGTAATCTGTGGGAGGAGACTGGGACTCTCCATAAAGCTATCCTTGTGTAATCTGTGGGAGGAGACTGGAGCACCTCTATAGAGCTATCCTTGTGTAATCTGTGGGAGGAGACTGGGACTCTCCATAAAGCTATCCTTGTGTAATCTGTGGGAGGAGACTGGAGCACCTCTATAGAGCTATCCTTATGTAATCTGTGGGAGGAGACTGGAACTCTCCATAAAGCTATCCTTGTGTAATCTGTGGGAGGAGACTGGAGCACCTCTATAGAGCTATCCTTGTGTAATCTGTGGGCGGAGACTGGAGCACCTCTATATAGCTATCCTTGTGTAATCTGTGGGAGGAGACTGGAGCACCTCTGTAGAGCTTTCCTTGTGTAATCCGTGGGGGGGGGGGGAGGATACCAGAACACTTATTTAGAGCTATCCTTGTATAATCTATGGGAGGAGACTGGAGCACCTATATAAAGCTATCCTTGTGTAATCCATGGATGGAGATTGGAGCACCTATATAAAGCTATCCTTGTGTAATCCATGGATGGAGACTGGAACACCTATATAAAGCTATCCTTGTGTAATCCATGGATGGAGACTGGAGCACCTATATAAAGCTATCCTTGTGTAATCTATGGGAGGGTACTGGAGCACCTGTATAAAGCTATCCTTGTGTAATCTATGGGAGGGTACTGGAGCACCTATATAAAGCTATCCTTGTGTAATCTATGGGAGGGTACTGGAGCACCTATATAAAGCTATCCTTGTGTAATCTATGGGAGGAGACTGGAGCACCTATAGTGATATCCTTGTTTTTTTTTCTATGGGAGAGACTGGAACACCTATAGAGCTATCCTTGTGTTATCCATGGATGGAGACTGGAACACCTATAGAGCTATCCTTGTGTAATCCATGGATGAAGACTGGAGGCCCTCTGTAGAGCTATCCTTCTGTAATCTATGGAGGAAACTGGAGTACCCATAGAGATATCCTTGTATGTGTAATATAATGAGAAGACTGGAACATCTATAGAAATATCCTTGTGTTTAAAAAAAATACCTATCAAAGCATGCAGTTCTGATGCTGGTTTTTATCGGCAGGAAGTTGTTAACTAGATAAAGCTGCCATGTTTTAAACGGGCCTTTTTTCTATTAGATCTATGGTTTATTACCTACTAGCTGACCCGGCCCGGCTTCGCCCAGACCCTGGTGGGGAGCATCTCATTTAATTCATATAAGTAGTCGTTCCCGTTCCCGACTATCTATCTGTCTGTCTGTCTGACCCGGCCCGGCTTCGCCCAGACCCTGATGGGGAGCATCTCATTTAATTCATATAAGTAGTCATATAAGTTCCCGTTCCCGACTGTCTGTCTGTCTGTCTGACCCGGCCCGGCTTCGCCCAGCCCCTATTGGGGAGCATCTAATTTAATTCATATAAGTAGTCATATAAGTTACCGTTCCCGACTATCTACTGTCTGTCTGTCTGTCTTTTATTAGAAAGAGCACTTGAAAGATCTTTACATCTTCCCCCAACAATTAACTTGGGTAAATGGAGCATCTTATTTAATTCATATTCGGCCCCTGCTCCCGTTCCCGTTTCCAAAAAAAGATGGCCCGGCTTCGCCCAGTCCCTGGTGGGGAGCATATAATTTAATTCATATTCGGCGGAGGGAGGAGACAGGAGCAGGAGGGAGGAGTAGGGATTAGGAGAAGAGAGGTGGAGGAGGGAGGGAGAGGTTGAAGAAGGGAGGAGGAGGAGGAAGAGGGGGGAGGATTGTAACGCATATGCCTGTAGATAACTGCAGCGAAAAGGTCCACCTATTTGAGAAATATGCAACAATTTTACATATATAGCAATTCTATTAGAAGTTATGTCCCCTCGCTATATATACATTATAATATAAATTAAATATTAAATAATAATAAGAAAACATGTTTGTACACTAAAAAAACTATGACAGTTGGCAGCACGGGAATGATTAGAAGACGTGTAGAAAATTTCATCTCAATCGGATGGACCGTTCGCGAACGCATAAAGGACACACATACAGACAGACGGACGGAGATTCTCTTTTATATATATAGATGTATCTTCAAATATGGGTCATAACAGAATGGTTTTCACGCAGACTACCATCATGAAGAGTGACCTTGTAGTGTTGCTCCAGCGGTCCATTTTGTGTCTGTCAAAATCTTGTAGGATATCCTATCTCTGCTAGGCATGCAACCTTCACTTGTCCCAGTTTGAGAACTGCCTAGAGATGTGGGACTATCTGAATTGCTGGATGACTTTCTGATGTTGATGCTGTTATTAATTAGTTTGTTTTTTATTTGACCTAGGCTGATTTAATTACAATTCTGAGACCTATGGTGCTATTTCAGTACTTAGATACAAATTCTGTCCATATTCTATGGTTGTGGGTTCATGTGGATGATAGACCTGGCTAATGACGCCAGTCTCCCTGGCCTAGGAGTTAGCGTCTTTTTCCGTAATCCCATATACTCTCTTGAGTGACATGATGTGCGTGAGAATTGGTAGCGGTTCTCGCCGTGTCGGTAACGTACAGGGTATGTGAGCCGGTCGCTCAGAAAGCAATGGCAAACTACTAAGCATAATCTTGCCTAGTACATCAACAGCAGCTGAAAAATGCTGGTGTTGACTGCAACGTCCTGTAAGGGATATGCAACCCCCCAAAAAAATGAAGGCACATTTTTTTAGGGGTGTGTAGTTAGTCATGCGTAAAGTACACTTGTTCCTACAGTGAAGCGCTGTCGTCATTTGGAGGTGACAGGTTCCAATCATGATCAGTGACTATAGCTTTTAATTGTTATGTTGTCTATTGCATCCTTTAATCTCTACTTCTTTCTTCTACTTACTTGTATGAGCGCTAATCAATCCATGTGTGTTTATTTATGAACCATTGTTAGTTTAAATTGAGTTATGACTGTTAGATCAGCTTATCACAACTATTAAAACGTGTGTGATTGAGAATGGACCATTAGAACTTTTGTAGTCAGTTTACCTACTATATTGCGTAAGGTTATTTAGCCTGTAGACTAGTGTTATGTTATTTTTATATACGTTTTTCCACTATGAATCTAGCTTTCTGGTTGCCAGTAAACTTTTTTTCCAGGAAATTTTGACTGTAGCCTTCTTACGGCATTAAAATTAATGTTGAACGCGTATTTATGTCTCTATTGATACCAAGAATGGGACGTACATAAACATCTGTAGAAGTACTAGGTTCATGCACCATGTATAATGAAACAAGCCCAGGTATTACTTGATGTACATAACATATCTTGTCTTTGTTGTATGTGTGGCAACTACCAGACACTGAAAACATATGTGATGTGAAGATTTGTAAAATGAATTCAGATGATGTGATCAGTGGGCAGACTGTTCCAGATTGTTTGTGTATACGTTTTGTTGCTGTCTCACTGCTTTTGTTGCTCTCTGGCCTTTTATTTTCAACCATGCGCTAGATATCTAGTAAATTATTTTAGTTCAATCTTCCGTATCAGTTTTATAAACCCATATGTTGATGGTAGTCATTTCCTTGTCAGTTACACAAGGGTAACACTTTCTCAGGGATGTAAACTTTTATGTTAGTGATATAAACTCTTGGTTCATTGATAGAGACTGTGGTGTCAGCAGTAAAACTTTAGTGTCAGAGATATTAAATTTATTGTCAATATCAAATGTTATGTGAAATATAAACTCTTTACAGAAGATATAAAGTTTGCATGTTGTGAGTATAAATTCAGGCACTCAAAAGGAAAGATAGTTTCAATATGTAACAAACAAAGCAGCAATCGTGGGCAGGTGCTCCTCAAACACAATTATCAAATCAACATGGGTAGACAAATCTAACATTCTTTCAATAAAGTTACTCTGATAACCTAATGTATAACTTATTGTATTAATCCCAATAAATCTTAAATACTCATGCACAACTTATTGTAACAATCCTCCAATAGACATTCATATTAACAACTCCATTAACTCTGATAAACCAATGTATAACTTACTTATTAATTCCAGTAAATCCTCCAATGGACGTTCATTTTAACAATTCCATTAACTCTGATAAACCAATGTATAACTCATTGTAACAACCCAGCTGTATATCACCATTGTTAACATTAATTTGTTGCCTGTTAAGAAAATTAACATAACTCTGGTTATGTTGAATATGTATACAGGAATTGTTTGCTTGTAGTTGTGTTGCATGCCTGTTCATTGTGGCTTATATGTGTGCCTTGTTGTTTCAATAACTTAACTGTTTCAGCATGATCCTCTTTTAATGGTTATTATTTTTGTTTGAAATAACCACTTAACTGAGATATCTATTTTCAGAAATATAATTGCAGTTATGGTCCCTATTCACTTATTCCTCTGTGCATCCAGGCCTACAAAATGTGATGGTCAGTTGGACTAAAATGTTGACTTCGTGTCCTTGACTTGGGGACGTAAATTATATCTGCAGTCACAGTGGGTTCGCCTGATGGATACTGGTACTAGGGAAAGCTAATTCACATGCAAAAATCAGTCCAGTGCACTAGAGGTAATAGCGGCACGCGTATGGACTAAGCTTGAGTTCAGAGCGAGCGAACGAAAGAAAAAAAATGAGCACAGGTACATACTGTCCTGATATTGATTTAGTTGTGAGTACCTGTTGCTCCTGTGCCAAAAGACTGAGATGCTGCAGAGGTTTGAGCCTGGGTTGTTGTATATCGGAAAGTGTATTTTTGTTCTACAGATTCTAAGCTTTAGATGCGCTAAAGGAATCCAGGCAGGCTTGGGCTTAGACAAATGAGGGAAACATTCAGTGGAGCCTGGCAGGGTTTTGCTGTCAAGTTTAGTGGTGTAGTAATACTGAAGCCTGAGAGTGTGATGCACGTTCTGAAGTCCAGGTATCTGTTGGAGGGATGCAAATGTGCGGATCGAAGGCCATTATAGAGATAGATTTCTCTGACAACTTCCACTCCAGCGTCAAACGTATAACCACCATTTGCTCATCTGCCAATTTACTAATTTGGTACATTGGCCGGTCTCCTTGGCCAAGGTGTTAACGACATTGTTCGTAATCCCATATATCCATGTGAGGACAACAGCTGCTGTGAGATTCGGCAGCAGATCGCGCTGCGCTGGTAACTTATGGGATGTGAGCTGGTCGTTCAGAAAACAATGGCAAGCTACTGAACGTAAAACCTTGCCTAGTACATCAACAGCAGCTGAAAAATGCTGGTGTTGACTGCAACGCCCTGTAAGGGATATGCAATATTTAAAAAAAAAAATTGGGGTAATTTTGTTTTTAGCCATTTTAAATTTGTACTGTAAACTAAAAGTGGAGTTTAGTTAATTTGGGGTGGTTTTGTTTTTATTAATTTCAAGTGGTGCACTGTATACTAAAAGTTTAGTTTGGTAAATTCTGGATGATATTTATTCAAGTGGTCTGAACACCAATCATGGAATACAGTCTGTGGTACTACTGACGTGCAAAATCATTGCTGGAGGCGCTCCTGTCTTTGAAATAGCCAGTACTATGGATACTACTTTCTGAACGAGCCAACAGTGAATACCATCTTACTGTGGAGTACCGGGAAATGAGAGGGCTGATCAACTAGCTATGGAAGGAGCAATAGAAGAACCTGATGTACTTGTTACATACCACGAAAAGAGAAGACTGATCAAATCAGTTAGAAAGCCACCAAAACCTGCTCAAGATGACTACCACATTATGGACAGACCAGAACAAGTCATTATTCTGCACCTCAGAACAGGACACAATAGATTATGCAACCACATGTATACAAAATTCAAGATTGGCGAATCAGCCGTGTGCACATGTGGACAGCAGATCAAATACTCCCAAGACTGCCCAAAATATGACATATATAGGCAAACCTTCTGGCCTAGAGAAAAACAGTTGAACATATAACTCTGGGACCACTGAGAACTTAAAAAAAATAGTGAAATTCATACAAGAGACAACATTGCAGAAATAGACAAATTTCAAGCGAACGAAAGAAGTCAAATGGTGCACAGTATAACAAGTGTTATGTAGTAAATTAGGGGTCATTTTTTTTCTTTAATTAAAAAAAATTATATTAGTCATTTGAAATGGTGCACGCTAATACTGTAAGTTAATAGCTTGTATTGCTTTTATGATGAAACAACATTAAAGTGACAGAAGGGAGTTTCTGTAATCTGTGGTGTGGGAGCAAGACAAGCCACTCCCTTTGTCCTTGTGCAGTGTGATTGTGCTGGTGTTTCTCGTGCAGGTGTGGGAGCAAGTCAAGGCTCAGAACCCTGACCTCAAGCTCTGGGAGATCGGCAAGATCATTGGTCAGATGTGGAGAGACCTGTCCGAACTTGAGAAGCAAGAATTTCAAGATGAATATGAAGTAGAAAAGGTGAGAGTCGTGTTTGCATTTTTGACAACTTAAGACAAATCGTATACAATATGCAAATGTTACTGTATTATAATAATATGAATCATTCATCATCGTTGGCACCTTGCCGTCTTGACAGACGATAGTTTGTAAGGGATGGAGTTATTGCCTCTCCATAGCACAAAGCCTGGGCTAAAATATAGAGATCATGTGTTGTCCATGCAGCATGATCCCTCTCTCGGCCTGCCTAGTTCACTCCAGAGGAAAGGTAACACCCCTACACCTGGAACAAGACAAGCTGCAGAAGCTGCCGGATCAGCAAAGCAATGCTCTAATTGTCCGCCTGTCGGAGCTTCGATAATCATTTGAATACATCTCTTGTATATCATGTTTTTATTTTAATAAACAATTTACATGCCTCGATTACAGTGTACACTTTAACATACAAAATATTACATGGACATTTTGGCACATCTGGAACATGTACACAGTTTTATATTTAAAATGTATTCCTTACAGTTGTATGTAATTGGGAAAGAGAGATTGATTTTGAAATGTATATTGTAATTTATATATTTTTAAAAAAAATTTATAATTGTAGTTTCATTTTGTTTTCCTTTGTTTAAAGTGAGGACCATCGACTTATCTGTAATTAATGTTGTTAACTTCCTTATCAATATTTATTTTTTTTTAAAGGCCAAAGGCAGTTTCTCTGTTCTTGGTATCTTGGATACTCCAGCAAACGTTTAACTGGCATTCTATCAGTTTTGGTTAGGCTCACCAGTGGCTTGTAATTGTAGCATATTGAACAGTTTCTCTCTCTCTCTCTCTTTCTCTCTCTCTCTCTCTCTCTCTCTCTCTCTCTCTCTCTCTCTCTCTCTCTCTCTCTCTCTCTTTCTCTCTCTCTCTCTCTCTCTCTCTCTCTCTCTCTGTAATGGCCTGTGCAGGATCAGAAGATTACTGCTTGTTCACGTATCTGCCATTGCTGTTCATCTTTCGGATGGCCTAGATCAGTGGTTCTTATGGTTCTCAACCGATGCACAATACATGGGGGGGGGGGGGGGGGGGGGGGGGGGGGGGAATAAAGATTATTTCAAGATCGTGTTAATACAAGAACCGATTACTTAATATTGTTTATCCCTCCGCACTTTACAGTTCTGTACTTCTCGCCCTTCTGAAATTAATTTTATAATGTAAGTAGACCCGCAAATCACGTTTTATGTAAACGTCTAGACTTGTTCTAGTATGTGTTATTAAATTTAGCTTCCATTTTTACGGGGGGGGGGGGGGGGGGGGGGCGTTCTGAACATGTCAAGGGGTGCACGGGCCAAAAAAGGTTGACAACCACTGGCCTACATGCTCTGATTCCCATGTATTTAGCAGTTTCTTATAAACTGCATTGCTTCATCATATGTTGATGTCTGTATTAAACTGGTTTTCATTGTGAGATATGTAGCAGTCTACTGTTTTATCAGCCATTTTATGAATCTTAGTCCTCGAAGTGCTGCTATTAAGTTTGTTTGTTTGTTCTGCACTTTTTTTCCCCTCTTCAGCAATGAAACTACTGTCATCACATCTCCGAAGGGAGCTATACATTTCTCTTATTTTTTTTCTGTTACAAATATTTCTTCTGCAGTTATTGAGGCCTGTAACTCTGTTCTGAAGTTATTTGAAAATTGTCCTTGTTGCTGGACTGTTTTCTTTGCATGATTTGTTATATTTCTGCGCCTTTATTTTCTGTTTTTTTTTTTGGTTCATTCATTTGTATATGCTCATTCTTTATCGCATGTCCACCTATTTGATTATTTACACCAATTAGAGTGCTTTTATGGTTAGTGTTTTGTTCTGTAAAGTTTGGTGAATTTTGTTTGGGAGGCAGTGATTCAAGGCTGTCGTGAGACTGATGCCTTTGAGTAGGTTTATTGTAATTTCTCCTTCTTTCCTGGATGCTTTATAAAGTTGTTTGATGACAATTGTGTAGAGGTGTGGTTAACTTAAGAAGAACGAGAACCTATCAAGATTTAGATTTTTTTTTGCAAAATAAGGAATCCAAAGGATGCAATAAACCAACTCATTCCTAGGGTAATGGACTTGATGCCTAGCTTTTTCAGATAATGGCTATAATTTAAGAGAACCTGTTTTCATGTGAAAAGTTTAAAATCATAAACAGTTGGCTGCTGCTGGGGGTACATTTCAATATGAATAAACCTTCCAACAAACAGAATGTTCATGTATGGTTCTGGTAAACACACATTGGGATCCTCGCTGGTGCTGTGGACTTCATGCACTGTTCATACACCTTGTGTTGTATGATCTACGGGAAATTTTGTGCATTGGTCATACACCTTGTGTTGTATGATCTGCGAGACATTTTTGTGCACTGTTCATACACCTTGTGTTGTATGGTCTAAGGGAAATTTTCTGCATTGTTCATACACCTTGTGTTGTATGGTCTAAGGGAAATTTTCTGTATTGTTCATACACCTTGTGTTGTATGGTCTAAGGGAAATTTTCTGTATTGTTCATACACCTTGTGTTGTATGGTCTAAGGGAAATTTTCTGCACTGTTCATACATCTCGTGTTGTATGGTCTAAGGGAAATTTTGTGCACTGTTCAAACACCTTGTGTTGTATGATCTATGGAAATTTTGTGCATTGGTCATACACCTTGTGTTGTATGATCTATAGATGTAAACTAGAGCATTAATGATGTAAGATATACATGGACATTGAAGATTCATTTCAACCTGAAATAAAACCAAAATTGTTACTTTTTGTTGATTGCATGGTGAACTGGTGTCAGCAATTTTGTTACCTGTTTTCTAGGTCCAGTACACAGATGCTATAAAGGCTTACCACAACTCTCCCGCTTACCAGGCCTGGATCGCTGCTAAAGGTAACATTCCACTTTACATCTCTATTTCATTGTGTTGCAAGATGTAAACTAGGATGTTGCTTTCAGATCTTCATACATCTTCATGTTGGAACTCTTCGCTGGCTGCTGAGGATGGGGACGGAGCGCTTATGGGAATGCCCCAAATGCTGTGATGTCGGTTCCTAAATTAGTCAATCAATCAATCAGATCTTCATACAGCTTATGATGGTCATAAATGTGTGCTGAGAGTTTGTGTAGACTGCATTGGGGAAGACTACCTCATCTAGATATGATGGAGCTAAGAGGTTTTAACAAGCGTTTATCGATCCAAGTGAAATCAGACCATTATCTTCTGCGTTCATCCGGAATGTTTTTTGAGACGTAGTTGCAGTGTGTCTGGTTAGGCAGCCTTTGGCTGAAGCGCTTAGGCCAACACATCCGACTTTAGCATGCATGTTTTACCAGGTTAACATTCCTGGGGGACTCACTGTTATGGTGCTGTCCACATCCTAGCTGGTCAAAATATAACGGTCAAAGACTTCACGGTCAGCCCTCAAGGGAAGGCAAGGGCAGTCCATGGCATTATCCGCTATCCAAGGAGGCCTCCATAAGTGCAGAACCGATACGTAGCACTCTGGTACTGGGCTCACCCAAGGAATCGCCATGTCCTGCACATGGCTGCTTTGATTCCTCACTTCCGTGTATTGGGCATTTCATTCGCCACAGGCCGCTCCTGCACAGACCACGAACGGTCATTCTGCAGACGACTTACACTCAACAAGCTTTCGGTTCGGACATGTACGGATGCTGTGCCCGGAAAACTAGATAGTCAGAGCTGTTCCGGTCGGAAAACTAGTTAGTCAGAGCTGTTCCGGCTGGAGAACTAGATATTCAGAGCTGTTCCGGGCACGAGTGACACTTCACTCGGACGTTTTTGCGGTGTGCCACTTTATTTGCCACCTTTCGGCTGGCACATTTGACTTCTGCAGGTGTTTTTACAGGTTTGCCTGCCTGGGGTTTCAAGGGACATTAGACGGTCAAAGACATCATGGTCAACCCTCAAGGGAAGGCAGGGGCAGACCAAGGAGGCTTCCATAATTGCAGAGCCGGTACCTAGCGCTCTGAGACGGCTCACCCATGGAATTGCCACGTCCTGCTCAAGGCTATTTTAAATCCTCACTTCTATTTATTGGGCATTTCGTTCTCCCCTGTCCGCTCCCCGCACAAACCAGGAACGGTGAGTTGCGAATGACATCCACTCAGCAAGCTTTCTCTTCGTACTTCCACGTAATGGATTTTCTAGCCAAGCGTTCCATTTCGTGTTAATGAGATATTTTTCTACCTTAGTCTGCAGAGGACATCCATTCTGCAGCTTAACACTTCGGGCTTCCACGTAATGGATTCGCTAGCCAAAAGACTTTTCTCCACCTTTGAATATACTCACTCAATGAGTTTTTCTTTATACAGACATGCATCGTAACCATTGCGTGCGATTGGGACACTTTTTCACCATACGCTCATGTGCTGCCGACTCAGCACCTTACCTCCATGCAGCAGAGAGCGAGTAACGGCCAGGACTCTCATCCGGGTATCCCTCGGATGAGAGCCTTTCGAATAGGTGTCTGGACCAAGCATGTAGCAGGCTTAGCATCTCACCACCATTTTGCAGTGGGTGAGTATTGGCCCTGCTCTCACATTCGGGGGATGTTGACTTAGAGGCGTTCAGTCATATCCCTCAGCGGAGAGCTTTAGAGTGTGTCCTAACCAAGAATTAGTGGCATCGTGTGCCTGATTCGGTCTTTGACTGCTATCCTCAGTCTACCTGCAGAGCAGCAGTTGTGAGTCTCTTGGTCCCTATCCCAAGACCTGTCCGACATGTAGTTGTGCTTCCATTGGCAGAGCTGTTCGGGTCATTGGGACACGCAAGCCCCTCTGCCACGACAAGGTGGAAACACGTCAGAGGGGTCAGACCATTATAAAACTTATGCATATCACCAGCGAATGACAAAGAACAAGCCATCTTCGCCAAAGAGAACAAGTAACTCGCCAGCTTCACCAAAGAGAACAAATAACAATGTTCAGACTCTGCACAGGACACAACAGACTGAGATATCACATGTTTAATAAAGCAAAGATAGGAGATTCACATGAATGTAACTGGAACTTTTAAATTGACAGCTAAACATTATTTGCTGAGGTGTCCAACATGCAGAACAGAGAAAAACTATTTTAGCCCACAGCTGTGTCCCTTTGTTGTCCTCTTCTTCCTCTGCCTGGTATTCTCCAGTGGAGCAAAGTCCTCCTTTGCTGTAACAGTAGTCTGTTTTAAGCAGATATATATGCATTTTAACTGAGTTCCCTACTCTTGCAGTTTAAAAATGCTATTTTTATCTTCCATTTCAGCTGAGAGAGAGGCAGTTGATGAAGATGAACCGGTAGTTCAGCGACCAGAACGTCCTCCAGCCTCTGCTCAGAAACCTGTAAGTTTTGTTTTATACGTTTTTGCTTCAGTATTTCACTAATCGGAGAGAGAGAGAGAGAGAGAGAGAGAGAGAGAGAGAGAGAGAGAGAGAGAGAGAGAGAGATGTAATGAAATAATATACAAAAGTAAAGAAAATCAGTTTCCACATTTTTAATGACCATATTTTTGACCGAAATGAAAATCACTTTCTATTGGAATGTCTCACATAAATTCTACTGCCATATTACTCTGTACTTGTTGTAATGCTGCTACTTTACATTGTCCTTGCAGACTTCAAAAAGTGAAGGATCACGAATCAGTATCCTTCCATCACCAGACGATGATGGTAAGTTAATGTTAGCGTTTCTCTGTGGAAAACAAAGCTGCAATAGTTGTAATTGTGGTCTGTCTTTTCCATCCGTACTTCTTACATGTCATGTTTCCTTGTATCCATCTTTTTTGGTGGCAGCCTTTTACTTTTTTAATCCCTTTGACATTGTTACCTGTTATCACCGAATGCTATGTGCCAGTGAGTATCTGGTGGCAAGATGACTGAATGAAGGCGAGCTAACTAAGTGAGAAGTGTGTAGAGTATAGATTGCATGCAAGTTTAGAATCACAGGCAAGTACTTGTGATGTGTGAAAGGTACTTGAGTTGTGGACGTTTGGAGTGGACACATCATCCAGCCGACTGTGATATAGAGACCTCACAAGAGTTGAGGACTGACTTGTTTTGTGTTTATTTTTATGACAGGAATTAAGTTTCATGTGACAGTTTTATGTATCGTGAATGATATGTTTAACATGAATCGAGTGTGAAAGTCAAGTGGGATAGATTATAGAGATTACATTTGAATTATTCACTTGTGTTCCACATGGTTTGTAAGTTGCTTCAATTGTTGTATTCTCATGGAATGAGAAAGAAGGCAAGGAATGAATGATAAATAATAATTATTCCTAGACAGAACAAGATGTTTTCTATAGCCTACTCCATTACACCTGTATAGTTTTTGATGATGGTTGTGATAAATGGCCAAACATCTTGATAATTTTGGTGAAATCTAAAACTGGAATTACGTCTATATTCCTGATACCATAATGATTATCATGTTTCATCTTAAAATAACCAATTTTAGGCATTACATCAAATTAGAATGTTTCTGTTTCCATGTATTGTTAATGTCTGTGTCTTGCATTGTTATCCTAGTAAAAGTCTCTTATACGATGCACTTTCTGTTACTATCAGAAGTAATAGTAATTTACCATGACAGTCTGGGGGTGATAATTTGTGACTAAACACTGAATGTGCTGAAACTAGTAACTGAATTTACTTGACGCCATCCGTGTGAGCACACATGTATATTTTATGAAATATGCTGGTGGCAAGAAATTGTATACCATGGTAGTAATAAGAGAAATTAGCTTAAGAGAATTATATATAATTAAGCAATTTATATCGAGCAACTATCTTTATACCGAGGATCACACATTTGAGATGAAATAATGGTAATATTTAACTTACTGCAAGAACTGTTTATTAGGGCAACAATAAACATCGAGAATGTATATGCTAAATCAGAAATATCAAGAATGTATAAACTACACTGTATGGAATAGAAAAGTATAATACAGATCCCCGTGAAGCCCAGGGTCTCTGTGGCGAAGTGATTCAGACGGCTGCCTCTCGCTTCAGAAGCGGGGGGTTTATTTCCGGACTCCTATCAATAGATTCACAGATGCTTTTATTTCCCAGAGATTCCCGGCAGTCGTCACTGGAGCTATGGAGTTTATCTCTGTGCGGTGCTTTCTGCAGGCCACTTTGCGGATTGTGGCCAAGCCAAATGGGATAAAACTCTGTAATAAGGGCCATGCTCTTGCTTTTAAACCCTTTGTAAACTTGTGAAGAAGTCAGGGAGCATATAATTGTATGGAAGCATACAACACAGAACAAAAAAGGAATATAGGTTGAATAGGGTATAGATTGTTTAAAAAAATATTTGCAAACATTTGTTCATGTATATTGTCCTGCACACTTTTACTCCTCTCTCTGCCACAATTTATAAACAAATCTGTTTAATACCTTGTGAGATCTTTCTCATATTTCTCTTAATCTCATACTTATCCAGACTTGGAAGATGGCTTTACCACAAAACACATCGCCCAAGCCCGCTACCTTCGCAACCATCAGCTCATCAATGAAATCTTCAGTGACACTGTCGTGCCAGATATCAGAAGTGTCGTCACAGAGACCAGAATGACTGTACTTAAGAAGCAGGTCCAGTCTCTGACCATGCACCAGGTATGTAACCTAGATTTGCTTACAGTAAATCTTTCCATGATGATGTTCAATAGGTAAGACTGGTAAGACAATAGGTATGAAATTTATATTTCAAGTCAGTGTTACAGTGAAAAATTATTACAATGCCCAGAATAAATTTTTAAAAAAATACCCAGTCGTTTGATGCATGTAAACCTGAGTTAAGAATACTAAGATGTTAATTCCTAAATCAACCAATCAATGAAAACTAGTTTTCTTTCTAAAAAATGCCCATCAGTATGATGGTTGAAAACCTGAGTTAGAGGCAGACACCAAAAATCTGTCAACCACAAACACTTCTTCCGTGACATGAATGTTTTTGTTTCTCCATTCTGTGTTGTCTGTGTACTTTCCTACCCACCTCACAGTTCACCTGTATTGTTTTGGAGTCTGATCTAACCACACAAGCACAGCAAGTACAGAAGAGTTATAATATAGTGATTATGATTCAGTATTACTTGTGTGAATGTTCCAGAAAAAACTGGAGGGAGAGTTGCAGCAGATAGAAGAGAAGCATGAGCAGAAGAAGAGGAAGTTCCTGGAATCCAGTGAAGCATTTCACCAAGATCTCAAAAAGGTAGTGTTTTGGTTACACTTCACATATTTGTTACACCTCACATATTGGTTCTCATCTCATCTCATCATGTTCCTCTTGTACTTTGCGGTGTCAAGGTGAAGTATAAACATCGGGAGAGTGCCCGCTTATGGGCTTCATGTATCAATATTCCCATGGACTCTGTTATTCCCTGCGTCCATCGTTTACGTGGTCGGTCTCTTCCTCTGTTTCCCTCTGATCTGTACATCATTGCTTGTTGTGGTATACTGTTAGTTGGTAACCTACTTGCATGGCCAAACCATTTGACTTGCTGCTTTCTAATAAAATCTAGTACTGCTTTAACCCCCACTTTAGTCCTGATTTCTTCATTTCTGATATTGAGTATTCTTCTCAGGAATCTTGTTTCTGTTGTTGTGATTTTTCTTATCTCTTTTTCTGTCATTGTCCAGGTTTGGCATTGGTAACATAAAGTTGGTAGGAAGAAGAAGATTTGGGGGGGGGGGCTGAGTGGTCTCGAGGTATCGTGTCCGCCTCGAGTGCTGGAGGTCCTGAGTTCAGGCCTCGGTGAGGACCGGGACTTATTTTTAAAAATCCACCTGGACTTCCAGTAATAAAATTTGTAGTGAGATCGGACGCCCATGTGTATTGTTGCGCACGTAAAAAATCCTTGGCAGTTGGAAATCGAAAAAGAGTAGCCTAACGGCGCTGCCAGGCAAAATTTCGAGTTAAAAATCTACTCAAAGTATTTCAGGATCCTCCCCGATGCAATGGAGTTTGTGCATTGAGCTGAGTTTCTCCAGACTCAGGTTTGAGTTAGGAGGAATACGGAGCACTTATGGGTTAAACCGAGTGCCGTGATGTTGATCCAACGACTAAACTATACTACACTGGTATGAAGATTGTGTTGTAAAGTGCTTTCTTAGTAGTTATTGATACATGTTTGTTCTTTAGTATTTGTGCCATTTGTCCAATAAGTTGGTTTGCCTTGTTGCATCTATTTTCGATCTCATCTTCTGATTCGCCATTTGATGATATACTTCCTAGGTACTTGAAACTCTTTACTTGTTTCAAGGGATGTTCGTTTAGGTAAATCGTTGTTGCTTTTTCTTCTTTAGTTATAGTCAGAGCCTCTGTTTTACTTGTGCTAATTTTCATGTTATGTTCTTGTAATTCAGCTTCTGATTTTGCTATTAGTGCTTGGTCATCCGCAAACAGGAGTTCTCTAATGGTTAGATTTGCAGATGGTTCTTCTTCTTTGTTCTCATCATGCAGTGTTCTTGCGGTCTCTGTTTGGCTGGTTTCTTTACATATGTTTTCTATATATGTTATATAGGTTACACCTCACATATTCTCACATGTTTTCTATATTACATTTCCCTCTAAGGGGGGAGTATCTTCCTGGTTTTTAAAAAATACATCCACACAATACGCTTTGAGAACGGAATATAAATCAGCTTGACACAATTGTTGTTGTTGAGTAATTGTAGTTATGTAGACAGTTACGCAAATGCTGTTGAAGAGCTAATGAAATGTTGAGGAGGAAATTTGGTAGCTAATGCACTTTGTAATCCAATCAGTACTTGTCAGTTTGTTTATATGTTTCATCAGTTGTGAACTAAACATTGATCAACAGGCATGCTCATCCACACAAAGGAAATGTCTTGTGGAGTGAAGGTGGTGGCCGGCGTGATGCTTACATCACCCACGAAGTGTTGATTGGTCTGAAAATATGGATCTAACACTTAGGCTCAATACATCCTAAAGCATGTATAAGGGCTCTTTTATTTGTTTATGTGACTAATGGATAACCTGTTGATTTTGTTGTTTCAATAGTTGTGTGAGAGCAAGCCGCAGATTACGGAGGACATGTTCAACAATATGGTAGCCAAAGCAGTCAAAGAGGAGTTAAAGTTGAGGCAGCAACAGCAGATCCAGCAACAGCAGGTGGAGGACAGGAAAAGACCACAAACCCAAGCCCACCCAGAAGTGGAGCAGGCTGCAGGAGACAGAATGGCCATTGTTGACACAGAAGGCGCCGCCACTGAACCTGTCATTGAAAACAGTGAACCAATGGATGTTGACCAAAATGCCAATGTGGTGAGTACTCATTGACATAAGTAGCTGAATACATCAAACACTAGCTAATGATCTGACTTCTGATCTGACATCTGACTTCTTTGGGCCTTTGTTGATGGGTTAACCTTCCTGTTATAAATATTTTAATTTAGGTACTAGATTTAATTTAGTTTGATCTCTAAAAATTTCCAAGTGTTATGAAAACTTTTCTTGTATTCTTATTTTAATATCTCTAACTGTTCCCATTCAGAAAGCAATGGCAAAATACTGAACTAACGTTGTCTAGTAAATCGCACCCAAAAAAAAAAAAAACAGTAAATGCTGGTTAGATTGCAGTGTCCTGTCTGCTTTATTCTCACGATCTCTGTCTTCCCCTATGGGTTTTCAGACCGAGGTGTTGTGACCTTTCATCAATTTATGTTGCATCTTATTTCATGTGTGGGACATGAGGGCATTGTTATCAGAAATCCATTATATTATATTTCTACTTGTGACTTTTGTTGTCTTTATTATCCAGTATATTGTCAGTTTTTTGTTGTTGTTGCATATCCCTTACGGGACGTTGCAGTCAACACCAGCATTTTTCAGCTGCTGTTGATGTACTAGGCAAGTGTCACGTTCAGTAGTTTGCCAGTGCTTTCTGAATGACCGGCTCCCATACCAGCACGTTATAACACTACGTGTCACGGTCAGCTGCACAAATCGGTCACCGCTGAGCTTCGAACGCCTAGCACCCGGCTCACGAACCGCGTTCGCAAGCCTTTATGCTGTCAGTAAGAATGATAAAAAGGGCAAAAGCCATCCCAGCTGCGCTTCAGTTCTTATTTATGTTGTATGCATTAGTTTACCCTCATGGAGAGCGCTGCATTTCATATCCTCATATTTTGTTTCATTATTAAGTTAATGATCTTTTGTGGAATCCATACTGAAAGACTTCCCTGAATCAATTCTCATACCTTATCCAAGGTAATATTGAAGGTGTCTTGAATATCCTGTGTACACTATCATTAGCTAGCTGGCCCTTGCCTAGCCTTATAGGAACTGTATTGTCTTCTACATGTATCATAGTAGTACCTTAGAGATAGGCATTGAGAAACAGAATTTCATATATATATATATATATATAAGTGCTTGTGAATCGACTTAAGTGTCTATACAAAAATGTCACATGAGTGCAGATGACAGTAATAGAACTAGGAATCTAAGCTCCTAACATAGGAGAAAATGAATAACACTCTTGGAAATAGCCAGAAGATTGCCTTCTTTTTCTAAGCCTAGACTCTGTTAGCATGCGCGCGCACACACACAAACCCAACCCTCCAGATGAGGTTGTATTATTCTTTTGTTATTTGATGTCTTACAGAACAGTTTAAGTTATGCAGCATGTTCTCTTGCTGACAGATTAAATTCTCCACCTGTAGCTGTTAATTGATGTCATCAAACTTATGTATTTTTTTTAACAGTTCATAGATTACCAACTGGTTTCAATTTGTTTACTTTTGTTGTTCTTTGTACTGTTATCTTGCTATCTTTGGTGCCTTTGGAAGTCATGGCGGTAATACACATTGTTGGTGTGAAAAGCAATTACACCTGCTATTGTTAAGACAATAGATGTGCATGTTTATTTGTTTATACTTCCTTGCATTTGGTTGGTCTGAATTGTAAAACCACATGAGGCTGGTTTTGTCACAATTACTCATCTTTGCTTTTTGCTTTCAGACATCTGCTGAGATGACACAGAACAAAGATGTTCTGCCAACTGTGGTAAGTACAAGAACTGAACATATAAGCGTGGTTGAATCATTTTGCTGTAGAGTCTGCCCATCCGTGCCAGCCAGTCTGCTTTTTTGTTGCCCGAAATGTTGCATTGAACTGGTACCTCTTGAATTGTGTGTTTGTAAAATGAGAACCAGACATTTCTCTGGGAAGGTTGAGTGGTGAAGAAAGTTGTCAACCCCACTTCATAATGCCATGACCTGGTATTTGTGAAGTTCTTTCACTTCCCACCCATACAGCAGTAATTGCCTTGAGAGATTATCTTTACCTTTCCATATATATCCAGTCAATATATGTGATCTCCATCTTGCCCTTAGTCTGTTTGAATGACAAAGTAACCAGGACTGTCATGACCAATGGTGTATCTTAGGGCATCAACAAACTCTTCACTTGGATCATAGTTGTCATCATCTTCTGCCTTTCATCTCACCGTGGGGCATGGGCACCAAATAACTCATGCCCAGCCTCTTGTAGCCTTGTTCATGATTGGTTGGATTTTGTAGCGTTCTATGAGATGTCGAGTCTGACACCAGCCCTCCTTAGTCGCTTCTTTTGACATGCATGGGAGATTAGTGTGCTTCTATTCTGCTTTCCTTATGGGCCCCGGGGACATAGTGGAAAGTATTGTAGTTCATGCTAGTTCAGTTCTCTTGTCTTCATGTTAGCAACCACCTCTCTCTCTCTCTCTCTCTCTCTCTCTCTCTCTCTCTCTCTCTCTCTCTCTCTCTCTCTCTCTCTCTCTCTCTCTCTCTCTCTCTCTCTCTCTCTCTCTCTCTCTCTCTCTCCCTCTCCCCCTCCCTCCCTGTCCTCTTTCCCCCCACTTCCCCCAAAGCATAGCAGCCAGTTTTACCCACCATCATATTAGGTAAGCCTCTCTCCCTGTCCTTCTGGAGTTGTCCTCTGTGTGCTCTCTCTCCTTCCCTCCCTCCCAGCCATACACTTCTTTGAAAATTGTGGCAGTAGTACCTATGCTTTCTCCGTAATCCCGTTTATCACGCATAGTCTCGTAGCAGGCGAGAACTGGGAGCGGTTCGTCCCCCGCTGGTGACTTGCGGGATTACTGAGCCGGCCGCTCAGAAAGCAATGGCAAACTACTGAGCGTAATCTTGCCAAGAAATCAACAGACAGCTGAAAGATGCTGCTGTTGACAGCGATGTCCTGTAAAAGGATATGCGAATTTAAAAAAAGAAAAAAAGTACCTATGCGCTACACTGGGCCCTTTTTTTCAGTCCCTCTCGAATGCATGACAGTTCTAACTTCAGGGTGTATCCTGAGACCGTGGGCAGTTCCTTCCTTTTGTCTGCCTGTTATATTGGTGTTTATATCCATTTGATTATTTTATGTAATCAATGCTTTGTCCTTAGTGATGTGCTGATAGAACATTGCTTCTAAGGGGCATTGTATTGAAAGATGACAGTTTGGACATTTCTTTGACTTTGTCCACACACAGCTAATATCCCGACAACATAGTGTTTGTGCTAGATTTACAGAATGTAAATGTTTCTTGATGACAATGTTTGTAGCTCATACATTTACTTATCATTGCGTATGTTCTTATAAACAATGCTCTCAGCAATTTATCTTTGCCTGTTGAGGTGAGGAAAAGAGTTCTTAAGAGCTGTACTGAGCCAATCCTGGTGTACTGAAGTGAATCATGATAATTAGCACACATGTGAGGAATTAGTGGAATCTATGGAGATGCAGGTTTATAGAAGAATGTTGCGAACATTGTGGATGGATAGAAAGAGCAATGATGTCTTGAAAGAAGTTAACTCAGAAAGAGAACTGGTTGCTCACATCAGAAGAAGGCAGTCCACATTCTTTGGGCGTGTCATGAGAAGTGGGAAAGCTGGAGTATGTCATCACAATGGGAAACTTGGAGGGGAGGAAAAACTGAGGGTGACCAAGAGAGAAGATGCTGGACAGTTAGATTAACATCAGGATCAGAAATAATTGGCACAAGATACGTAAAGCTGTGGACAAACATCACCAACAGTACACAGCTTGGACTATAAGAAGGGATGTCCTTGGGGTGACTTTTAACATTAAGGTAGCTTCTTTCTTGTACATTGGCTGTCTGGTTGATAAATCAGCTTCATTCACCTCGCCTTCAGCCTTCAACCCCTGAAGTGGAAGCACCCATTCTAGACGCAGCCGTGCCCAGTCCTCCTGCTGGACCAGCTAGCGAAGAAGCTAGCACCAACACTGTGCTGGACAAGAGTGGCACAGAATCTCCCGGGACGCCAAGTACAGTTGGATCAGGTAGGTTCCGTGGCTTGTCAGGTTGTTGTGTTTCACATGTTGTGTGTGTGGGTATTGTGCTGCTGTTTTTTGTTGTTATATCTCACTAGTTGTTGCTGTTACATTGGCTGTGTTGTTATATGTTGATAATTAGAATATGTGTTTCCAGACACCAGATTATGGCGTGAGTGCATGCATGTTCTATCTAAAAAAAAACAATGCGGAAAACAACACTGTTTTCAGTATAGGAGGTGGCTTTTCTTGCTCAAAATTCTGGTAACAAATTTTTAATGTCACCATGGCAACAGTGGTCAAGTCACCTGTCGCACACTACCAAGATTGCAGGTTAATTTTTGGACTCCTTCATTCGGTTCATGAGATCAATATTTTCTTATTCATTACTGGAGCTTCGGAGCTTGTACTCTGTGCGGCACTTTCTGCAGAAAGCAACCGAACTGTGTGAGCTAAAACCCAGTACTATGATACATCAACCTAAGTTCAATAAATGCAAACCCTTTTTAGAGAGCAATCTGAATGCCAAGTTAGAACTATCTTCCAGAAGATTCACAACCAATCATCACTGAGGCTGGGTTGATGCTAGAATTGCCCTTGTGGGGAATAATTCAACCCTTTCATTGCAAGATAAACTTGTAAATGTGGTGTTAGTTGCATATTCTTTACAGGACCTCTGTCAACCCCAGCATTTTTAGCTGTTTGTGATTTCTTGGCAAGTTTACGTTCAGTAGTTTGCCATTGCTTTCTGAACGATCAGCACTGATACCGGTGCTGGGTTTTTATAAAAACCAACGCAAGGTGGTCAGCTGCCAAATCGCTCACAGCTGTGTTTTGAGAACGGTTTGCAGGATTACGAATTGCTTTCGTAACCCTTCGCCATAGAGTTGGCGTGGTATAAATGACGGATAAAATAACCAGTGGAAACAAATGCAAAATTAAAACACCGCATGGCTGCTGGTTTTTCGCTAGAAATAAACATGGAACATTTTGTGTGAGCTTGAGCATTACCTTCCACCTGTAGGGGATAGTGAGTAAAGGTCCTTTTACCTTACATGTTGCATTGGCCATATGGAGCTGAACCCATACTTTATAGACCAAACAACACTTAAGTGGGTGATGGGGTCAGTGTCCCGCTAGCTGCCTTTACTTTCCAAGACATTCCCTGGTACACATTTTATGCTGGGTCAACCTGGGAGCCCAGGTCCATTTAAAAAAAAAATTCATAACTGCCTAGATGCGTATATAACCTAAAACCACATGTACGGCAGGCAAGCATCTAGCCATTTCACTACTGCTGCTCTCAGTAGAGTATGGACTCAATGGGAAATGTTAGTTACAATGCCTGTTCAGCTAAACAACTTTCAGCTGATGTTCTTTGGTAGCTTGTAATGAGGTTTTGATAATAGTAATGAAATCTGGAAAATGTAATGTGACCTCTACAAATCAGATGTAGTAAAATGCTAAAATGTAGCATGTAATGAGGTATTGATAATTTTAATGAAATGAAAATGTAATGTGATCCTGATAAAATTAAGTTGAAATGCGAGAGATTTAAAATTTAATGGAGCTTGAAATAATTCTAATGAATTAAATAAATAAATCTAATTGAAAATTATAATGATTAAAAATATGATTGAAAAATAATCAAGGTAAAGTTCAGTCTCATGGCAAATGAGTTTGAATTTTAATGTCTTCACATAGACAAGGTTACAGCATGAGGTGGTATAGCAGTTCTCTTTCTCACCACCTTTCCTTCCCAAATGATTTCCTGAACATTATGTGGCACCCATTTTATATGGTCAGTTCTACCCTAGAGCCAAACAGTTCAACCACGAAGCTTGTAACTACTGTTGAAAAATGTAGTGAAATGTGAAGCATACAATGTTGCCTTTAACCACCAATCCTAGGAATCCCCATTCCCCTGAGCAAAAAATGAACAAGAAGTAGACAATAAAAAATAAGTTCATACAACAGTTCACAGTACTCCTGAATACAGGATACCATTCTGCATCAAATTGACCTGATATTTGACCTGGGACATGTCCAGTTCCACACACTAGTACTACCTGTTGCACCTAAAGGGCCAGGAAAACACTAGAACTAGCGTGATCATAATCCAAATCATGCATGTCACCACTCAGATGATTTATCCAATTCAATGTCCTTATAAGAATAATCATTTTTAAAATTGTATTTTATCATCCTCCAAATCAAGTGAGCACAAGTTCAAAAATGTGTCCCTCTGCCTCTGTGAGGTGCCATTTCTGGAATTTTAAGCACATCTTTTCATAATGAAAACAGATTTGTAAAATGTAAATATATCATCAGTTCAACACCACCATCCCATATTCGACTAACACTTCTGGAACATATTATAAATTTGCAGTTTTAGTGGTCTCATGTTGAAAAAACCAGTAGCCATGAATGCAGGTTTCTGTCCACACATAACGATAAACCGGTAGCTCAGGGTCAGAGCACCGTGATGTAACAAGTGTAAAATGATTGAGGTTTGGAAAACACAGTGAAGCCTTGAGGGAATGTGGTGAACTTTTTGACATACTTTTGGAGGGACAGACTGGCCGCCTATTCCTCCAGGCACACAGGCCTTCAAAATGTGGTGGTTCCTAGCACATCACAGACCCTTAGTCAGCTCCTGTTTTACAACTGGTTTTGTGTGTGCGTTGTTTTATTTACCATTGAGCTGTTGTTAGCCACTGTGCTATTGTTATATTTGTGGTTTGTATGCTATGTTTGTTGTTGGTTATTGTGCTATTGTTATATTTGTGGTTTGTATGTTATGTTTGTTATTGGTTATTGTGCTATTGTTATATTTGTGGTTTGTATGCTATGTTTGTTGTTAGTCATTGTGCTATTGTTATATTAGTGGTGTGTATCTATTTGTTGTTAGTCATTGTGCTATTGTTATATTTGTGGTGTGCATCTATGTTTGTTGTTAGTCATTGTGCTATTGTTATATTAGTGGTGTGTATCTATGTTTGTTGTTAGTCATTGTGCTATTGTTATATTTGTTGTGTGTATCTATGTTTCTTGTTAGTCATTGTGCTATTGTTATATTTGTGGTGTTCTTGTTAGTCATTGTGCTATTGTTATATTTGTTGTGTGTATCTATGTTTGTTGTTAGTCATTGTGCTATTGTTATATTTGTTGTGTGTATCTATGTTTCTTGTTAGTCATTGTGCTATTGTTATATTTGTGGTGTTCTTGTTAGTCATTGTGCTATTGTTATATTTGTGGTGTGTATCTATGTTTGTTGTTAGTCATTGTGCTATTGTTATATTTGTTGTGTGTATCTATGTTTGTTGTTAGTCATTGTGCTATTGTTATATTTGTGGTGTGTATCTATGTTTGTTGTTAGTCATTGTGCTATTGTTATATTAGTAGTGTGTATCTATGTTTGTTGTTAGTCATTGTGCTATTGTTATATTTGTGGTGTGTATCTATGTTTGTTGTTAGTTATTGTTATATTTGTGGTGTGTATCTATGTTTGTTGTTAGTCATTGTGCTATTGTTATATTTGTGGCTTGTATGCTATGTTTGTTGTTAGTCATTGTGCTATTGTTATATTAGTGGTGTGTATCTATGTTTCTTGTTAGTCATTGTGCTATTGTTATATTTGTGGTGTGTATCTATGTTTGTTGTTAGTCATTGTGCTATTGTTATATTTGTGGCTTGTATGCTATGTTTGTTGTTAGTCATTGTGCTATTGTTATATTAGTGGTGTGTATCTATGTTTCTTGTTAGTCATTGTGCTATTGGTATATTTGTTGTGTGTATCTGTTTGTTGTTAGTCATTGTGCTATTGTTATATTTGTGGTGTGTATCTATGTTTGTTGTTAGTCATTGTGCTATTGTTATATTTGTGGTGTGTATCTATGTTTGTTGTTAGTTATTGTTATATTTGTGGTGTGTATCTATGTTTGTTGTTAGTCATTGTGCTATTGTTATATTAGTGGTGTGTATCTATGTTTGTTGTTAGTCATTGTGCTATTGTTATATTTGTGGTGTGTATCTGTTTGTTGTTAGTCATTGTGCTATTAGGTTTGCAGATTGTCATTATGCTGTTCCTTAGTTTGTCAGTGTTTTTAAAATGAAGTTTGTTATCCATAGTTATACCATGATATATGTGGTTTTTACATAACGCTATGTAATGTTTGTAGCTTTGTCGTTATTGTTGTAATGTGAGCTATACTTTCACTTTCTTAGATATACTATTGGTTTGATTTGTTTGCGTATGTTTTGTATTTTATATATATAGTAATGTGAGTTTTTTCTGCTTTCGATTAGTGACGATAAAAGGTGTCTTCATGAAGGGCAATATTCTGTAGCGCTAATTGCGCTTTCTTTTAGCAAAACTAGCGGCAGCTGGGAATCTTTAGGATTGCTACAAAGATTATAGGGAGAGAGGGAAGGGAAATTTTTAGTCAGACAGCTGACATACATGATCCTTGCGATACGGCTGTCACATTCGGATGTGGTGTTTGCTTTTCTTTTTGTGTATAACTGTTGGCTTTCATTTTATTTTTTCATTACGCTTATGTTGTGAGATTATTTGTTATAGGTTTTTATTTGTTATTTTCTCTTTTCTGCAAATATATGTTGTATCCATGAGGCTGGGTGAATTAGTTATGAGGAACTCTTTTGCTGTACACGAAGAGCACTGTAAAGTGGGAAGGTGACAATGTTCACTGATTTGTCAAAAGTGTTAAGGAAAATTTAAAACATGCAGAAATAAACCCCGTTACCTGTTAAGGTTTGTCACCGTGCTTCTTCTGGGAATACTTAGTAAACTTTGTTCTATTGCTGTTAATCTGTCATGCATTGTTTCGTGTTTCTTTACTAGCTTAGGCCATATACTTTATCCTTCCTATTTATCTATTTTACACACATTCTTCTTATTTAATTTGCTCAGAGATCTTATATTACCTGTTGTTACTTTCTCAGAGATATCTTTCTATAGTAACTTTCCCCCAAAGTATCTTTTTCCATGGTTCATTTTTAGCATGTTATCTTTTTCCGAGGTGTCTTTTTCCATGATTACAAAATGTCAATTCCCATGCTTTATTTTCACCAGTGTCTTTTTTCTTATAGTAAATATTCCACATAGTATCTTTTTCAAAGTTGATTTTTATCAAGGTATCTTTATTTTTTTCACAATATATTTTTACCATGGTATCTTTTCCAAAGTTACTTTTCATTATGATGTCTTTTTCCTTAGGTAATTTTACTCTGGAAGTCTCATTTTCCATATACCTTTTCTTGTTATTCATATTCCCAGGGGTTGCGTGTTTGCCCCAGTTTTCTGTAGTATGTCGTAGTGATGTATGAAAGTTGCACTTAGCGCACAACAGAATATTGTCAGGAAGATACCTCGACCATACGCGCCCGTAGTCAGGAAACCCGTGGCCGCGCCAGCCGTTGTCATAAACTAGCTTCAAGACCTTTATTACGTTTCTGCAACTGGCTTCTTCTTCGGAGATGATCCGTTTCCCCTGTTGTGGCTATATGTATATTTATGGGACAGAAAGCTGAAGCTCCAATGACAGTAAGTCGGTGGTGGGTTTGTGTGTGAGAATAGTTGTTTTTCATTGTGTGTATAAACATAATTTAAAGAAGCAGTCATAAATGCATGTCTGTCATTGTTGAAGTTATAGTTTTGTTAACGCTAGGCTCCGATCATGTGTTTAATCCACATAGTTTGTGAGTACCCTTCACCATAACCTTGAGTTTGTGCGTGTGTGCGTGCTCTGATTTCCCCCTAACGTAGCTTGAGACCAGATTTTACCCTTAACCCATGCAGTGTCTGCAGCAAAGGAGTTTGTCATAACATGCTCTACCTCTGATGTATTGTCTTGAAGAGTAGTGAACTGGAATGCACTTTTTATGTTGTGTAGTTATTTTTTTCATTTGAATTGTGGCTTTTTTTTTTCCAAACTGGTAATTGGTATATTTTATTTTATTTTGGCTTTCATTTGCCAAACTGACAGTCTGAATAATGCAAAAAGCTTGATAAATATCTTTATTTGCATTCTTGTTTGCATGCCACTTTTGGCTTTTTGTGTGTTTTAAATGTTGTGGATTTTCCTGGCCTGTTGTTTCTAGTGTAGTGATATTGAATTATACAGTGTTTAGATTTATGTAGTACCTCAACTTAGTTGTTAATATTACTAAAGATATTATAAAATATGTTTATTGGCAATGGTACTGTCATTAGTGCCTCTAGAATTAAGTGCTTGTAATAATGTTTGATCTTCAACATTTAAATTGTACTAGACTGACATTGACGACTGTTCCATTCCCTTATATTATGGAAATATTGTTTATTCAGTGTTAGTTAAAATGATGCCATTTTTCCACTGCATAAAATTCCTTTCATCTTTGCCAGGAAACGGTCAACTTGAAGTTTTTTACATTGTCAAAATTTGTTCTGTAATTCTCTGGTTTATGCTAAGCATGCTGTTTTTTTCTTCTTCTTCGTGATGGACACTCTTGCAGCAAATATTTAGCTGTATTTCTACCAGTTCTCCAGTTAATTCAACAGATGATTTACTTCTGTTATGTCCAGTGCAGTCTTTTTTTTTTCTTGTTCGCTCATTTTGAACTCAAGGGCAGTCCATACATTGGCTACTACTTCCAGTGTATGGGACTGATCTTTGCGTGTAGATTAGCTTTCCCTGTTATCAATGTCCCTCACTCACCCTTCAGAGGTACTTGTTATTTATGTTTGCAAGTCAAGGACGAGAAGTCAACATTTTAGTCCAACTGACCAGTTTAGGGGTTGAACCCGCTACCTTAGCATCAGCACACCGGATGTTTTAGAATGGATGCTCTTATCCATTTGGCCATGCGGACCTCTAGTGCAGTCTGATTACTACATCATTTATGTTGAATTATGGTATGTATAATGGTTCTGATTGCCTGGACAATTTGCTTCCTCTTTATTTCTGTAGTCTCTTCTCACTAACATAGCCTCATATTGGTTCATGCCTGTATGATGTCCAGCTGGTCTTCCACTTTGTTAGCCTCTCCGTTGTCATATGTGCTCGCTTCATCTTTGTTTTTAAACAATTCAGATATAGACCATGGATTGATGCTCTTCTGTTTGCCAGTTCTGTACCGTTTTTGATCTTCAGTATTAAAACTGCTGATATTGCACAGTGGGTTTGTAGATGTTAGACCTTTCCATATTCTAGGCTATAATGTTGATGGCTAGTTCCCTTCCTCGATACCTTTCCTCCTCAGCCAATACCCAGAAGATTCTGAAAATTCTTGGTACCAGCTTTATGAGACTGGGTCTGTTCTAGGGTCATTGAATCCTGCAACAGCTGTTGGTTGAACCCACACCACTGTATCAGTGAGGTGAAAAGTTGGATACAGAATCGACGCAACTGCATTCAGGACATTACCCGTTGTTGCCTTTCTCTGAGATTTCTTTCCATAGTTACTTTTCCCCCAAAGCATGCCCCTTCTCTCTCTCTCTCTCCCCCCCCCCCCCCCCCAAAAAAAAATTTACACTAAAGAGTTTCTATGCCGTTAGTTTGGGTAGGGGTTTCTTCTTCTGCGTTCATCCGGAGAGTTGTTTCGGACGTGATTGTGTTGTGCCTGTTTACACCAGAGCTGTGTTCTTGCGCCGTTAGGCTGACACATCTGGCTTCTGCGGGCATTTGTTGGCCAGGTTAACCTTCCCAGGGGAGTAGGTGTTTGATTAAAAGTCAGTTTGCCTTCTCCTCTATGCATTGAGTGTCATCCAGACTCATGTCTCTTCTGAATCAGTCTCTCCAGATATGGACAGTCTTATCAGTTACACCTTCCACCCTGTCCCTGAGAGCCTTCACCACATCACTCTGCCCAGATGGGCAGCGGCCACTTTATCCACACATTCATTGCCCTGCACACCAGCATGTCATGGGCAGAAAATTCATGTTATGTTGAGCATTCCCTTCAGAGCATGCCATTTTCCACTTCCTGAAGCTTACTCAGAGCCTGTCACAAACACAACATATCTAGCAGTGCTGCCCTCCAACTTTCGGAAAGCTGCCATCGCTGCTTCAACTTCCAGGCTCATGCTAGATGTTGCAGTATAATATTCCAGACTTCTCTTTTAAAGTGTCCATTTGTCTTTGAAATGAAACTTGCCCACTTTTTTTTTTACCCATCACCACAGATCCGGTAGTGTATATAATAATCACATCACATGAGTGTGAGTTCTCCTTTATCAGCTGTTGCATGGACACTTCTGTAGAATCTGCTGCTGATTTCTGGCACCTTTGGTCCAGTGTAACTATAACTACACCGTTTCATTGCTAGGCAGCATCATGGCCCATTCTTCTTCATGCACTATCCTACCTATTCCACAAATTTGACTGTGTTGTCAGCTTGTGCCATCCAATACCAACCTATTTTTAACCTATGACCCTTGGCATCATCTATCTGCTGTAACCCTATAGTACAACTTGGCCTGGAGTACCCTAGGCCAGTCATATGTGCATGGCAAGACAAATATATGTTGCATACACATGGTAGGCGTATCCCGTGTACAACCAAAAATGATTCACATGGACTAATTTTGTCTGCGCTCCAGTTTACCATCTGGTTATGACATGAGCACTCCCAGATAATCAAACACTGGTAAGAGTGTAAAACATTCTTTGCTCCACATCTGCCGTTACCATCACTTTCGGGGCATTTAATTCCTTTTTAGGCCAACCTCCCCCACATCCCTGAAGGGCAAACTTCTATTAAGGATTATTCTCCAGAAATTGACCATTCATCGCTCCGTTATATCTAATACCTCCTCATTGATAATTGTGCCGTTCAGTGGACACCATAGTACAGCTGCTGAGTTGTTAACTTGCACCAATCATCCACTTTCTCTATACAGCCCGCAGGTCATTATATATTTGTGTAATATCTCCCCCTTGTCTATTATATATGAGGACGTGTCAGCAAGAGTCAGTATTCTATTATCATTATCTTTCTTCTGTAGGATCATACTTCTGTACTTCGCTGGCTCTGTGGCGAGGGGGTTACGAACGCAATTCACAATCCTGCATACCACTTTCGAAACACAGCTGTGGTGGGCTGTTTGAAAGCAGACTGCATTGCGTTGGTTTCTCTATGGTATGAGTGCCGGTTGTTCAGAAAGCAATGGTACACTGTTGAACACAAACGTGCCCAGGAATCACAAACTGCTAAACAAAATGCCGGAATTGACTACTTCATCCTATAAAAGATATGCAACTAACTTTAAGAGAACTTCTATGAATGTTGAAAAGCACAGTGAAATTGCAGGTCCCTGCGGTAGCCCTTGTGTAATAATGTGTGGCTGTAATATTCAAGAAACCATTGTGAACAACAACCTTGTATTCATATAGAACAATCACAATCCAGTTAACAATACAGGGACAGACCTCTGTATCCATAAACATGTGCTACAATAGGTCATACTTAACTCTTTTGTACACATTCTCTAGACCCAGTGCTGCAACCACAGTTTCATGCGTATTCTGAAAGCCTTCATAAACATTGTAAGCAAGGGTCCAGTATGCCCAGATATCCTATCTTGGTTGATAACTACAGAAGTCTACATTTCCCCAAGTGCTCTTGCAGTTTTCTTGCAACTTATCTCATAATGTTCCTCTTGTACCTTACGGTGTCGAGGTTATGTATAAACGGCGGGAGAGTGCCCGCTTATGGGCTTCATGTATCGATATTCTCATGGACTCTGCTATTCCCTGTGTCCATCGTTTACGTGGTCGGCCTCTTCCTCTGCTTCCCTCTGGTCTGTACATCATTGCTTGTTGTGGTATACTGTTAGTTGGTAACCTACTTGCATGGCCAAATCATTTGACTTACTGTCTTCTAATAAAATCTAGCACAGTTATAACTCCCACTTTAGTCCTGATTTCTTCATTTCTGATCTTATCTCTTCTTGATACATTGAGTATTCTTCTCAGGAATCTCATTTCTGTTGTTGTGATTTTTCTTTTCTCTTTTTCTGTCAATATCCAGGTTTGGCATTGGTAGTATAAAGTTGGAAGGAAGATTGTTTTGTAAAGTGCTTTCTTAGTAACTATTAATACATGTTTGTTCTTTAGTATTGGTGGCATTATTCCAATGAGTTGGTTTGCCTTATTGCATCTGTTTTCGATCTCGTCTTTTGATTTACCATTTGATATTATACTTCCTAGGCACTTGAAACTCTTTACTTATTTCAGGGGATGTTCGTTTAGGCGTTTTTTCTTCTTTAATTGTAGTCATTGCCTCTGTTTTACTTGTACTAATTTTCATGTTATGTTCCCTACACATTTCATTTAGACTATTCATGTGGTCTTGTAATTCAGCTTCTGATTTTGATATTAGTGCTTGGTCGTCCGCAAACAGTTCTCTAATGGTGTAATGCAGTGTTCTTGCTGTCTCTGTTTGGCTGGTTTCTTTACAGATGTCTATATAGGTTATGAACAAAAGAGGGGACAGGACACAACCTTGTCATACCCAGAACTTTCTTGCAACTATCTGTTAGTATTTTGTAAAGTAATGACTAAAGACATGTAATCTAGTATCTTATTTTTTGGCAAACAGCTCTCCAGGCACCAACACCTCTTTAATGCTGGGGTTGAAGCAGTTCACCATTTCCTTCAGATCTTCATCACTTAAATCTTTCATGTGAGCCTAGCTTAATCCATCTGGGCCTGGTCTCTTGTTTTCTTTAGCACATATTTGATATCTTTCATATGCTCGATGTCCTTGTATGCCTTTTCTCTGATTTCTTTAGTTAACCTTTCAACAACTGCATTTCTGATGTTCGTGGCATTGCGGTCTGACTGCTGTACAGATCTCCAGGGATGCCTCTACTTTCTTCTTGTCAGTTGCCAGGGGCCATTTTCATTATAAAACATGTATCGGTGAGCAAACACACCAACCACTGCTTTGGCTGACAGTTCACTTACCTGAATTATAACTAAGTCAAACCCTTCATAACTACAAAAGTCTTGTAGTGTGAAGTTGATTGTCTAATAGGACATGTGCTTATTTAGTAGGATGTATTGACCTAGTGTGCTTTTGTTAGTTGCATATCCTTTCCAGGATGTCGCAGTCAACCCCAGCATATTGTTTGCTATTTGTAATCTCTTGGCAAGTGTGCGTTCAGTAGTTTGCCTTTGCTTTCTGAATGACCGGCACCCATACCAATTCATAAAAAAGCACCGCAAGGCGGTCTGCTGCCAAATCGCACACAGCTGTGTTTTGATTGCGATATGTTGGATTACGAACTGTCCCTAACCCCTTTGCCACAGGGCAGCCCTAGTGTGCTTACCCTCTCCTTATAGAGTTGATAGTTTTGTAGGGCATGTCCCACTCTGTGAGGTCACGTTCCACTGTTTGCACATTGCACACGATCACATATTTGTATGTCCATTTTTATACTTTCCTCAATGGTTACCTTTGTTCTGGCTGTATGCCCATGTCATTCTAGTTATCTATGAGGTAGTTTCTTTGCCTCCTTGCCTTTCTCTTTTCTGGGATATGTTTTTTGGAGGGAACTATGTTCATTTCTGTCTATTTTTCTTCTCTTTAAAAAAAAAAAACCAAAAAAACTCAAAATGTCCTGCTTGGCATAGATGAAGGGAATTAATGTAACATTTCATATTTCAGCTACGATTGTGACTGAGCATGCTATGATTATGTCAGCTGAATTATTTAAATATTTAAAATGTATCAATTTTGCTAGCAATGTTTAGCTTGCATGTTGTGTCAGGGATTCATATAATTTTCTTAAAGAAGCTTTTCTTGTCTTAATTTCAGAAACCAAGGTCAATGAAAACAGCGACCAGGTAGAAATGAGACTTCCAAACCAGGAGAAATCTGACAACTGAAGCTTGCGGGCAGAACGGCTCAACTTCTAGAGAGCTGGGCTGTTAAGATGTTGGACTTTTCTTCCAAGTTCTTTAAGGCTGTTTGAAGTTTAATTAAAACAGTCACAGTGTGCTTTACAGTTTGTTGTATATAATGTTGTATCAGTGGCCTCTGCTGTTCATATTCTGCATTAAAATGTTGTCAATGAATGACAGACCAGTGCCATTCTTTTACTTTCTTTGTTGTTTCTTTTATACTTTAAGGTTTAGAGGATGTGTAACCCCGTGGTCTTGTATGTTCAGCATAAATGAGCAAATACACACATGCTGTCCTGGTTTGTCAAACTGTCTTGGTCTTCTTCTGTACTAGGTTGTAGGGAAAATATAACATTTTTCAGCATAAACTGTATTGTTTGTCCATTGTTACCAAAGAAGGTTGTATAGTTATTTGTGGGTTAGGAAGTTGTTGAGCAGAATTATCTGAGACCAACAAAAAATCTGTGGCAGCAAGGATAGAGGAGTGCCAACTCTTGACTGACCAATTTACCAGGGACAAACTGAAAATTAAACATAGAGATGTTTGTTCATGTGGCAGACACACTGTGGAGCATGTCCCCTGAAGTCATTGAGAAGAGCAGACTAGCAACATGGTTTTACCCAATTCTGCAATGGGAAAAATTATATGCTGCTGACATCTTCATTATGCATGTTACAATGCACTGTTTTATCAACCCTGTGGCCCAGTATGAAAAATATTTCATTCAAATTTTTGAGTTTTCCATTCCTAGCTTTTTAACATCCTCATTCAACTGGCAAAAAGTGCAGAATTTGAGCCTCACTTCACCTGTTGGCCTTTCTGTATTGTAAGACAATGTCAGTAGCTAGCTACCTGTTGACCTGTCTGTATTGTAAGGCAATGTAGTAGCTGTACTAGCCTCGACTTAGTTCTTGGGGGTCTTTGAGACATGCAAACCTCTCTGCCGCTGCCCACTAGAGACATGAATGAGAGGGGATATGATGGTTAAAGACACCTGAGCCAGACTTCAAACTTTATAACAGAGGTGTCTTCCTACACCTTGGGAAGTCAACATGAATATATCCAAAGAAAGTAGCAGTAGCAAAGAAAGTAACTTGTTGACAGTCAATGACACTTCCATAGAGTTTGAGTGGCTGTTTGAGAGCGAAGGAAGGCTTTTTATTTTAAATTCTGGAGTGCACACTGTCATTGGGAGCCTCAAAAGCATAGTGGCTAACACACTTGCCTGCCAACCCGGTGATAATGAATCAAATCCCCATTGAGGCAGATCTTTGTCAAATTGACCAAGGCTCCCAGATTGACCCCGCCTTAAACGGGTAATCAGGAAACGCCCTGGAAAGTAAAGATGGGTGCCATGACATTGAGCACATGACCCATTGAAAGCTCATTGGCCTATACAAAAGTGAGGCTAGCACTATATATTCAATATGCTTCGAGGTGTGTAGTTCTTTTCTTCATGTCGTGATTTGCTAAATTATCTTTGTCTTTCTTCTGCGAGACTCTTTTGGAGGAAGTGCACCACACCTGTTGATGCACCTTGGAGGTCAGTGTGTGCGATTTAATATGCTTGTGTGTCTGGTTGACTTCCTCTAGGCAGATTCTATCCAAGATACTGGGCTCTCTCTACTCGTGGGTAGGTTTTACTTCTGAATAATTTTGCCGTGGCATTGGTCTCATGATCTACTCAACGTGATTTGCAGCTGTCATGGGGTTTTTAACCTGCCCTATAAATGTCCTGTTGTTCACTCTTATCTGAGGCTAGCTAGGTATCAGATCTCAGTACCCAAGAGATTGTAAGGGTGTGTGATATCATTAGACACCAGTGGTTCTTCTACAAATTCCCAGTTCTAGGTTGAGGTTTGAACCTTTTGAACCTGATACAGACACCATAAACTGCTATTTAAAACATTCTTATTCTATGCAGAATCTCTTGAGATATTTTCAACAATATGTTGCCCTCACAGTGCAGCTTTTTTTTTAAAACCATGCCTGCCCCAGTAAAATGGCAACAAGCAGCCTCAGACATACATGCTCTAACTAACCCTAACCATTGAAAGCACCATTGTTGATTCCCATATTTTGTTTCATGTTAACGTTCATAACTCAAATTGTTGATAATTGCATCATTATAATTTTGATGCAGTAAAGATGTATACATTCAATGTTGATGACCTGGCTTAATTAATTAAAGTGTATATTTTTATTTGTTTCCACAAACCCTGAAAAGTTGTGTGTAGCCTGTTCTTCTGTATGGATGAGAATGTTGGACAAGAATGAAATAGTGAAGAAACTGGAGACGGTGGAAGTGTTTTTTTTTTGGTTTAAAGACGCCTGTTGAGAATATTGTGGACAGCGGAGGGGGAATTTGTGGAGGTATGACAGCAGTAAGTGTTATGCAATCACCCTTCAAAATAACAAAGACAAGACAAGATGACATTTGTGAGGCATATCAATATAAGAAGTGGAATGGAAAAATTAGCCTAATGTGTGGGAATATACTAGGCAGGGGAGGATGAGGAAGATGGAGAAAGACGTGGAAAGCTGGGCAACAAATAGTATAAGCAGCAGCTTCATCAGGATATCAGATGACAAAGAGAATTGGATCATCTTGATGGCTGATGTCTGCTCCAGACCAGACAGGCTTGGACAATTTTGATGGCTGATGTCTGTTACAGACCAGGCAGAATTGGAACATCTTGATGGCTGATGTTACAGACCAGGCAGGATTGGAACATCTTGATGGCTGATGTGTTACAGACCAGGCAGAATTGGAACATCTTGATGGCTGATGTTTGTTACAGACCAGGCAGGATTGGAAAATCTTGATGGCTGATGTCTGCGCCAGGCCAGGCTCATGAAGAAAAATTAAACACAAGAAGCTAGTGACCTATGGGATTCAACACAGGTTACACACACACCAGTGAATTAGCGTTCTAGTCCTGTGTAAGGCAAGGGATTTTTATCCATCTGAAGTTTTAAAAACAAATTTTTAATTCTAAGCTGTGTGATTGCTTGGGCAAGAAGTCTTTCTTTCCTCAATGATTGCATAACATGTTTAGCCCCTGTGTTTGAAGCTCACAGATGTCTGGTTTTGTAGGGTGTTGGTGGCTATAAAGTACAGAAATCCATTGTTAATTGAATAATTTATACAGCGTTGTAATATTTTCATTTATTCTGTGTATTTTTGTAATTATTATCTCATTCTATAACTTGTAAATCACTAAATGTTGGTCATATGCATGCTACGAGACCAAAACATATAGGATTAGTTCAGAAAATTGTGTGGCCGTAAACGCTGATCAAGATAGGATGAATCTGCATTGAGGTGGAATTGTATAAATTGACCTGATCTCCCAGGCTAATCTAGCCTAACATTTCTACCGGGAAATGTTATTGGAAGTAAACATGGCATTAGAGGACCAAATCTGGTGGAGCTGGTTGATTTGGGGACATTTAAAAGAACTAAAGTTAATGAAGCTGGGAGGTAAAAATGTGTGGACTGTAGTAAATTAGGTCTGGAAGAATTGAGAGGCAAAGTTTGGCAGGTGCTAAAGAACTAAACCTAAGGGAGCTGGAAGACGGAGATAGGTGGGCAGTGGAGATCCAAATCTGATGAAGCTGGAAGATGATAGGTGGACGTGAAAGAACTAGGTCTGGAGAGGTGTAGGGGAAAATAATTTGAGAATTGGTATTAATTTGTGCACTACCAACTAGTTGGAAACATCTAGAGAGATGGGGAGACGATATTTTCAGAATTAATCTTGTTTTGTGTGGAAACATCTGGAAGATTTTGGGACATTAGAGTTAGTTTGGACACTACAAATATCCCATTAGTTTTCTATTGTTGAGTTGTACCTTTCTGTATTTTTAAATTGTGGTGACGCGAAACAAACTAATTCATATCATTTATGAAGATTTGATTGTATTGACCTAGTAATTAATGTAGAGGTGGACATGGCAAAACTTCCAGTGTGCCAATGGCGGGGTACGGGGTTCATTCCCTATACCAATAATTGGACTTAGATGACTTCTCATTCAGAAAGCTATGGCAAGCTACTGAACCTAAAATTATCTAGTAAATCAAGCTGGGGTTGTAGTTGATCGCAACATCTTCCAAAGGACATGCAATATTTGCTTGAGTAATTAATGATGCAACATTCACTTGCTGAGATGTATATAATTATATCATGTGTTTTCTCATAATTGTGTTTTTCTTTGGCATGTTTTTTAGGCTAAGATGTCATATTTTCTGATACAAATTTCACATGTTCTTTCTGGTTCAGATTCCACGTGCTTTGTGTTTCAGATTTCAAGTGTCTTGTTCATATTTTGATGTCTGAATAAGACTCTGCTTGTATTTGCGGTTAAGTGTTTATATATTTTATTATTCAGATTTCAAATATTTTACTGTCTACATGTCACAGACCTTATGGCTCACATTCATGTTGTCCTGCTTTCATTTATTGCCTTGATCAGCTTTAATGCGTTATCTGGTTCCGATGAATTGTGCGTTTCAGTTTTGACTTCAGTCATTCCACACATGTACAGCCGCAGTGATAGAATGTTGTTTTTAGTTTGTTGAGCTGACGTCGTTCATAAACATCCCACACATATACGGTCCATTTTGACTAGCCCACAAGCTTTTGTTTTAAGAAATATCCAATGTGTTCATAGAATTGTGTTTTCAGTAGTATTTTAAGGTGTAAATGTTACAATAAGATCTTTGTGATATTTTCAACTAAAAGTAATTTTTAGGTGTATGTGCTACAATAGGGTCATTGTGATGTTTTCATCAGTAATCTTTGATGTGTACATGTTACATTTAGATGTTTTCAGTAGTATTTTTAGGTCTAAATGTTACAATATTTCAACTATAGTAATTTTTAGGTGCAAATGTAATGATAGGTTTATTGTCAAGTTGTCAACAATAGCCATTTTAGGTGTATATGTTACAATAGGGTCATTGTGATGTTCTCAACAACAATAAAATTTAGATGTATATATTACAATAGGGTCATTGTCATATTTTTAATAATAGTCCTTGTTAGGTGTAAATGTTACAATAGGATTATTGTGATGTTTTTAATAGTCATTTTAGATCTGTAAATGTTACCTTACTTCACTAATTGATTATGCAAATTATTTAACTTTTGCATTATATTTATATTGGAAAAATCTGGCACATTAGACCATAAAACACCTTTTTAGACATAATTTGGCGCATAGCTTCTGAACATGACGTCCCCAGCAGGAAGCTATGCTAGCGCACATTTTATCCCCCAGTGCATATTTCTGGCTCAGTTCACAAGTAGACGATATAATGCCAAGATGTGTATGACCGCTAAATATAAGGTCGCTCACAACATTGGAGTGTTAATTGTGTGTGTGTGTTGCGTATCCCTTACGGGACATTGCAGTCAACACCAGCATTTTTCAGCTGCTGTTGATGTACTAGGCAAGTGTTATGTTCAGTAGTTTGCCATTGCTTTCTGAACGACCGGCTCCCATACCAGCACGTTATAACACAACGTGACACGGTCTGCTGCACAAATCGGTCGCAGCTGAATTGGAACGCCTGGTACCCGGTTCACGAACCGTGTTCGGAAGCCTTCAGCCACGGAGCGGTGGAGTGTTATTAGTGCACGGAAAATAGTTTGTTGTCATAGCGCCCCACAGCTCAGAGGGAACTTTGGTTGTAGGTTGCTACAAGTGGCAAATGGACAGAAACATTGGCATGGTTTCAGTTAAATATATAATAGATGGCAGTAAGATTTCAGCATGCTTGTGCTTCAGGAAGAGAATATTATATTAATCTCCTTCAAATGTACTGCTGCTTGAACTGAGAACTCTTCAATGGTTTGTGGGAGAGGGAGCATGTGTGGGAATGTTCCGAGTTCAGTGATTTTCTTCTGTAATCAGTTGTTATCCAAGAAACTACTGTAGCCTAACCCGTCATGGGTATCGGTGACTTACACTAATGGTGAGTGGAGTGAGGGAGGAACTTTTCCCAGCCCAGTACCAAAGAACTGTCTCCTGTGTTGCAGAGCTGTCCTTCACCTGTCCTTGCCCAGAAACCAGATGGGTGTGCAAGCCTGATCTGGAGTATCATGTCTGGAGACAGTCATACCAGGATGTAATTGGGTCATGATTCAGCACAGCACATACAGACTGGCTGGGACCATTCCTGGGTTGGTCATGTCTCCTCTATGGGTTTGAGGGGTTTCTGTGTCTTCAGGTTCCAACTCCAGGAGTGGCCAGGAGCATGAGGTCAATGCTGTGTTTGTTGCATATCATTGTTTGTGGTGTCTAGATAGAGAAGAGTTCAATAACACGCTTGCTGTGGTTATGCCAGCATTGACGGAGGAGGAACAGTTAAACTACAACAAATGGTACATTTATTACACTATTTGCAATGGTTTCATGAAAAGAGCACACGCAACAGTATTGTCAATATGTATAGTGGTTTTAAAGCAATACAAGAGTTGAATATAATGAAAAACACAGTTGTTGCCTTGGTGAAGTTATTTCAGGAAGATAGAATTGACAAGCGATAACTGTGCTGTGTGTTTTAATAGTTTCACAGAAAGGCAAGAGTTAAAATATGTTTGGTATTTAAATTTAAATATTGAGCACAACCCACTACTGGCAACGCCGATCGCATTCCGGTATGAACCTAAGGCCTATCCACGTCAATATGGAAGCACTATACTCGAGTTTCGCCCTTATTTGAGCTCGTCAGTAGTGCATATCCCTGACCGGATCCGGAAACAGTCCTGGATCACGCGTGTGAAGCGGGTGTGTAACCACGCGGCACACACTGGACACACCAAATTATCACACCAGAACACCACCACGCCACCCATCGTAGGCCATGCTCAAGATTGCCCAATCGCCGCGACCGACGTCCGTCAATCGATGGGATCAGGACTGTTTGGTATTGATTGTATTCAAGGACCATCTTAATTTCACTATGAAAATATTCATTCACTAATGAATAGTTTGGTTTGATTTAAAATCACTGTTCATTAGTGAGTTCTTTGATCGCCTGTAGGTCATACTAGGATCATCTCAACTCAGTGCATGAACTGTAGCACTAGCAAGGACCCCATTGTGTGCATTCCAGAATTCACACACATAAATATTCTGTTGTGGCTTAGTTGTCTAATTATTTTTTTTTGTTCAGGGAAAATTACTGTAAATTGTGTTTGGATAATGTATGGATTAAATGCAACAAGTAAGGAATGTAATTCCATAACTATATGGGTTTAAAAAAACATAACAGTTGGGTTTTGAAATGGTTTGACAAATATGTGAGGGTTACAAACTACATTAGACAAGTTTATAGTTATTTTAACCAGTTGATGGGATGATTTGTATATGTTGCTAGCATTGAGAGCATAATTGTTGTTCAGTCTGTTCTGTTTTTGTGTTTTAATTTGCACTGTGACATGTCGGAAATGATCCGCAAATATTCATTAATAAAATGTACTTGCATCACTTTTGTACTGCTGAAGAATATTGAGTTGTTTGTTCCTCTCCACCTCAAAACTGAAACCTCTCACAGAATGTCAGAACAGGTTCTAGCTGACTGACTTCCTTCACAGACGTGCATATTTTAGTATAGTGTGTTGTGTTTCCTTTACAGGATGTCAAAATCAGCGTTTATTGGTTGCTTGTGATTTTTCTGGGCAGTTTTACATTTGGTAGTATGCCACTGCTTTCAGAATAACATGCTCATACCAATGTGAAAATCAACACATGGCGGTCTGCTTCCAAATCGTAGCGGTTGATTTTGAACCTGGTATGAAGGATTGTGAAATTTCACTGCCCTAAGCCACAGACACAAACATATTTTAGTAAAGGAGTCAGAATAAACACATAACGCGACTAGGAATCTCAGCGGAAAGAAAAATACCAAAGTCTTTATCTGAGAACAAGAAAAACCACATTCTAGTAATCACCTCTTACATTCAGGCTGAAGAAATGCCGATGTAAGTGTGAAATGTAACACCTTTTTGATCTGGCATTTCACATTTAACATTCATTTTGGCATGACATTTTATATTTATCTGATAACTTTCCACTTCCAAGATTTTTGTGAGTGTGGAACTGTTTTTACAACGCCCTTAAGTGTTTTTGATGCTCAAGAAGTATCACTCATGATCTGATGCACTTTATCACAGTAAAATCACCTCAGAAACCAGCTATTGACAGGTTTTTGTTCAATGCAGCGCATACATCTTCCAAATAAATGTTTTCAATGAGAAATCTGGCAATAATTTTTATAGCCCAGTTTGGCACTTATATTTTTTATTATTCTAAGATATATTGTCACAGTTTCTTAAATACAACAGGAATTTTCAGTTAAGAAATTGTCAGAATTCCCATAGGAGTTATGCCAGATTTTTGCAGATGAAATAAAGGCATATCCCAGAGTTATGTCACCATAGGTTCTAGACTGGTGAAGGCTTGCATATGTTGCTTCCACTATGCGTGCATGCACTGAACTGCAAACATTGCATACAAGCAAAACTGATGTTTATGAAAACATCCGTAACTAAACACACACATTAGACAGTTTTAAAGCGCTACATGTAAGAATGTTGACTTCATTGCACTGGGTTTCACCCAGTCTAGGCACTCTTTTGAAGGGAAGATATGCATGATAATTACCGTACAGAACATTGGGTTGGAGTCATAGTGGTTAGTGCAGTTACTTACCAAGAAAGTGGTCGTTTGTTCACTTGTGGCAGGATTGTTCTCCGTGTGCAGCGCCACAGGTCCACACAGCTTCTCTGGTAATTGTCTGGAAGGGGATAGTGGTGAAGAAGAGAACTGGTCAGCCCACACCCTTATGCTGTCACCTATATATGTGAAGGGCTATCATTTCACTGTCAAGGAATCATCTTAACCTTTACAGCACAGTATGCTATTCGTTCTGAGACAATTGTTGCAGGTACCTTGCATTGTCAGAATAACAAACAATTGCCTTGTAGAGGCCAACAAAAGTAGAACATTATACGTCTCTATAAGAGATAGTGTTCTTTGGTCATATATTGAGAAGAGAGGTATTGGAGAACATTGTGATGACTGGAAATATGAACGGTAGAAATCGTAGAGGCAGACACAGAATTTATCCTGGATACTCTGACTACAAATGTTGCAAATTCCATGGACTGCCAGAGTAACTAACAAGGACTGCCTGAAAGAGGCTAATGAAACTAAAACATTGTATCCAACAATAAAAAAGAGAGAAACAGCTTTCTTTGGTTATATGATGAGAAGAGAGGCATTGGAGAACATCATGACAACTGGAAAGATCGAGGGGAAGAGAGGCAGACCAAGAGAAATGATGCTGGATGGATTGAGATGGCATATCATCAGCAGAGTTGATCCAGAAAACCAAAGACCGAGGTGGAGAGTCATGAACGCCTACGCCAGCCGGCATTGATGATGATGAATCTAAGATTGTGCCATAATGGAATATTATCAGTCAAATTGAGCCAGAACACCATGTACAGAGATCTGTGGAGCCGCATGAATGTCTACGCCATATGGGGATGCACAAGAAGATGATGGTATTCTGATCATACTGGTGGTGTAATGCACGGGCATTCATGTGCCTGTGTTTTGATTCATACTGACAAGACCTGACTTCACGTCCATGTGTGGGGGGCCTCCTGGGTAGATATTAGACTGGTTAACAAGGGGAAGGCCGATTGTGCACACTTCTGTGATTATAATGTCTGCTAAGGACTTTAAATTCAAGTCTTGCACTCACCACTTGGTGAGCTCACAGGCATGCTTGGAATTAGTGTGCTGCTTGCCTGCCAGCTATCTTCGGTCCCAGTTCTTTAATTTATACAAGAATGTACAACTTAAATCCACAAGTGTTTTACAATAACAACAGTACTAGTATTGACACTTGTCAGATTGAGTAACATATATATTGAAGGAAATCGAAAGGTGAGGACATATCTTCTACATCGTAAGCTTGATTATTGACTTGTTTCTGACCATTATTATGGTTATTACAAGAGCAGCACATTTTACTTCAGCAAGAATAGTATTGTTTGCTTTTAATCACGGTATTAAAGCAGTATTAGGTAAGTTCAGCATTTTGTATGTGTTAGCTTGTGATTCATAAATGTGGTTTTGTATATATTCATAAACGTGGTTTTGTATGTATATTCATAAATGTGGTTTTGTATGTAAAGGATTGCTTGCCTGCCGACCTGGTGGCATGTTTGAATTTCCCATTGAGGTGGATTTTTGTTTAATTGACCCGGGCTTGACCCAGTCAAAAATGGGTGTCAGTATTCTGAGAAGTAAAGGCGGCCAGTGTTGTATGGCGTGCAGATTGATCTATAATAATATGGTGCTAGTATCATATAATTTACTCAATATACCTCAAGACGTTTAACAGGGTTCTTTTCCTTGACTTGACTTATGTAAATGATCACTTATGTTGCACATAGATATCTCCATAAGTGCTACAGTCTCATCATAGATAGAGCTTCTCGACACAGTGCACAAACTCGGCTGCGCGCTTGAGGGTTCACATATGTGTATACCAGAAAGACACACATTGAGCACTGACATCAGCCTGGTTGACATACTGTTTTAGAGTTCTAACGGCACTGAGATTTTTTTTAACGTAAGCACATTTCCACGGATCTTATACGAGGGAAGTCAATAAGTAAGTCACAAATGGCTGTAGAAAAATAACTAACTATAACAACTTGAAACCAGTTTATTTTTATACATACATTGTCCCTTTATTTCTCAACATAATTTCCACCAACATTGATTCACTTATCCCATCGCTTTATCAGTCCTCCCAAACCGGCTGTATAGATAGAACTGCGTGCTCTGTTTTCTAAACCCACATTTTCACTTGTCATTCAACTTCAGCATCATTCGCGAAATGTCTCCTGCCAAGGTGGGTTTTCAGTGGACCAAAAAGGTGGAAATCGCTAGGGGCTAAGTTGGGGCTGTAAGGTGGATGTTCCAGAACTTCCCACCTTAGTTGGTTAATTTTCTCCTGAGTTAATCGAGCCGTATGTCATCTGGCATTGTCATAAAGAAGCAACACTCCTCTAGTCAGCAGTCCTGGACGTTTTCTTCGAATTGCTTTATGCTGAACCATGTAAGCACCCTTTTGCAGATACTACAGAGTCTATCGTTACTCGCCTGTCACCTCTAATCATCTCCTCCACCCTCTGCACGGATGCTTCTGTTGCAATCTCAACGGGATGACCAGATCCGATTTCATCAACAATTTTAGAGCGTCCTTGAGAAAATTTTTCTACTCAGCTATGCACCTCTTTACAGGACAAACATTTGTCAGCATAAACAGGAAGCATTTCCTTATGAATGTCCTTTGCAGGCAGTCCTTTTGCTCACAAAAAACGCACAACAGCACGTTGCTCTTTGGTACAGTCGCCATTTTGTTTATGCGCTGCGCAGGCACATGAGACACCAAGCGCCACCTGACGAACGGGAATATAAAGTTTGATGTTGCTGTCACCTAATGACACCTGTAAAAGACACCAACTACATTTACCTGCCATCCCACAGAAATGTGTGACTTACTTATTGACACACTTCTATCCAGCAAGGCTAGACATCTGTTCCACTAACTACCCCAGTAAAGGCGGAATATAACATATTCAGGTTCAATATTATGTTCTTCTTTCGTTCGCTTGACATTTGTCTCTATCTGCAATGTTTTCTCGTGTATGAATGTCATTGTGCCGTATTGTGTTAAAACCCACCTTGTTTGTTTTGTTTTAGAGAGAGAGCTGAATTCTGATGGCTCACCCCAGAAGAACAAATCTGGCAAGATGAAAAAGTTGAAAGCAGCAGGAGGTAGGAAGATTTGTAGCTGTGTTATCTATGTATGCATAGGATATTTTTCTATCTAATTATTTTAGTTGTTGATGTGTGATTGTTGCAGTATGTACCTGACGAGGTGCAGTGAAATATGCCAGGCAATAAATCGTGCAGTCTGTTGTTTGTATTTTCATTATTAAGATTTTTGTATCTGTCTGTATATCTCACTTTCTGGCTGTTTAATTGTTTCTGTTTGGTCTGTGTGTCTGTTTATGTTCTTGTGGGTTTTCACTGGACCAAAAAGGTGGTAACCTGTCTGCCTATTTGTTTGTCTCTCAATCTTTTAGGCTATGAGACTCTTTCAGAATCCTTTTCTTTTAAAACTTACCTATCTGTTCATTCATCTGTCTGTCTGTTATCTTAACCCATTCCTGTACAGTCCTGGCATCTTTTAACATAAAAGTGGAGTGTAACAAGCAACATACAATCTGAAGTGTTCACTTCTATATTCCATTTTCATTCATTCATTCAGCAGCATGTCCTTTGCAGAACCTCGCTCCCATAACAACCTTCCGGAAAAATTCTCGGTAATAAGCAAGATGTCCCGCGTCCGATACACCCATCTGAAGATCATCCGCCATATCCTGCACCCATCTTCTCTTTGGCCTTCCTCTTCCTCAGGATATACCCCTCCATTATTGTTCTCTCCAAACTTTCAAGACGTTTCAAGTGACCAAAATATTTCAATTTTCATCTTTAGTATGGATGTATTTGTTCTTGTCTCTATCTAATATATTCTTAGAACCCGTCTATAACATTTATATTCAAAAGCATTTATGCGTTGTTGAGCTTGTTTAGCAAGGGTCCAGGTCTCATTTGAGAGAATCTGAAATACTTGGTGAGCTACATCTACTTGAAGAGTGCAATTGGGAGGGTACAAGCCTTACCCTGGTGCGAGGAAATGCAACCTAAAGACAAAGTGTCATGGCAGGGCAGACCAGGCCCTAAAGCCTTGGTTGGCGGCTGGTCTAGGATTGAAGCTCCGACAGGCGGACAATTAGAGCATTGCTTTGCTGATCCGGCAGCTTCTGCAGCTTGTCTTGTTCCAGATGTAGAGTGTTACCTTTCCTCTGGAGTGAACTAGGCAGGCCGAGAGAGGGATCATGCTGCATGGGCAACACATGATCTCTATATTTTAGCCCAGGCTTTGTGCTATGGGGAGGCAACAACTCCATCCCTTACAAACTATCGTCTGTCAAGACGGCAAGGTGCCAATGAATGACATCTACTTGATTGAGAAACAGTATACACATATGTAGTCTAGTTTTCATTTTGCAGTTTCTACTCTCCACATTGCTGCTCTTCCTCTTTCTCTATTTTCTGTCACTCCATTTTCTTCTACTACTTCTTACAGGTATTGCCATTGGGGAGTCGAGTGTTAACCTAACACATTCTAGACGTGGCATAATGAGCTGGTGTGACCAGTTCCCGTCATCATCTTATTGACACTGGTTATAACTTCTTTTGTGTTTTCTTTAAAGACATGAATGGTATCTCTGTTATTATTAATGCATGGTCAGACTAATTGTTTAAATCTCTTTGGAATCAGTACACAGTCAGTTTTGTGATGAATATATAAAGGCTAGATAACCAATTTCACTTTCTTCTGTGCGCACCCTCAGATGTCAGCATCAGTGCTCTAAACAGATGTCCGTCCACCTTTAAATCTTTAAGCTATTGTAACTATTTTACTTCGGTATTTGGTTGTCAGTTTTTTTGTGTGGTTTGGTTTGCCACCTGGCAAGTGTTTGGTTCAGGATCGAACATGTTAATTCTAGTCAATGCGTAATGGCAGGTGTGGACCACAAGCCATTGTTCTTATAGAGGCAGATAGATAGATAATGGATAGATATACATACAGACAGATACATGGATAGATAGATAGATAGACTGACAGACATGTACATGTGCCTTTTCCTTACTTGCCTTTGAACTCTGTTCTTCTTGACCTTCAGATACCAAGTACTATAGCTAAAAGCTCAAATTCTGTGTCCTTTGACCAACTCTTTATTCATCATCTCAGTTGGTTGGTTGGTTGTGAACCTTCTGGAAGACACCAGAGTTCTAACTCCCAAGTTTGATGCATTAGCTTTCAGCACAGCTGGGCCCCAAGAAGGGCTTGCATCTATCAGAGTGAGGCTGGTGTAGAGGCGTCTCTCCGACCCAGCTACCAGAGCACCACCCTCCACAAGGATGTTGTTACAGAGCTCTCCTACCCCTCACCAAGGTTAGAAACTAGCAGGGCGTGCAAGACCAGTACTGGAACTTCAAGTCTGTGGAGAGGCATATTAGCTTGTAACCAGGTCGTGGTTCAGTCTAGTACATATAAACACTGAGATTAGGTCTATGTTAGTAAACCCTCCATGGGTTTTTAAGTATTTCAATGTGAGCTTATTCCAGCCCAATGCCCACTATGGATCATCATCTCAGTGATTCCTTCTGATAAATAATCTTGATGTTTAAAATCTTCATCAGTACCATGTTCAAGTGCCTACAGCACTTGTCTTGAAGTAAACATATTGAGCCTGTTGCATCTTCTATGGATAGTATTGAGAACGTTTTTGTCATATTCACAGAGGAAACTTAACTCACTGTTCCAGTTTTCTCTACTGGATGCAGACATCTTTGTTTAAAGCTGTTCCTTGAATCCATTAAAAGAAAAACTGACTGGTTGATATTTTAACCTTCTATTGGGTCTCAGGACAATTTCTGTGTTGTGAGCTGAGAGGGAAATCTCCCTCTTATACTAATAAGGTCACAATTTTTTGGACACATGAGAAGAAATAAATTGAAGAACTTGGTGACAACTGGCTAGATTGAGAGGGAAAAGAACAAGGGAAAGGCAGAGAAGTAAATACCTGGATGGTTTGGCCAGGTGGTATGGTCAAGACAAGAACTCTGATGATCGTGTGAGATGGTGAAACATGACTGCCTATACTTACCGGCATGGCACATGATGATGATGAAGGTGAGTGCCATAGAGGCCCTGCCAACTCTTGACCACTTGGACACACTTCCCACACTTCCCAGAAGTTAAGTGTGCTATAAATGAACTTGCATCTGGCTAGGCTCCAGGTAAGGATGGGATTCCAATAGAGGTTATAAGGAGTGGGCAAGACACACTCACTCTACAGATCCACCAGCTAATAGAGCTATGCTGGCAAGAAGGACAAGTCCCACAGGATTTCAAAGATTCAAATATCTTAACACTGTACAAGAACAAGGGAGATCGGAGCGACTGTAACAACTATAGGGGTATCTCACTTCTGTGTATTGTTGGGAAAGTATTCGCCAGAATTGTTCTGTGCAGACTTCAAGTCCTGGGAGATCAAGTCTACCCTGAATCACAGTATGGCTTCTGACAGAACTGGTCTACCATTGATATGATATTCTTATTGCGACAAATGCAAGAAAAATGCAGTGAACAGAATCAATCATTGTTTATTAGCTTCATCGACCTCACAAAGGCATTTGATTTGGTCAGTCGTGAGAGTCTGTTCGAGGCACTAAAGAAGATTGGCTGCCCACCAACTCTTCTGCCCATTGTGGAATCGTTCCACACAGGCATGAAGGGTATAATCAAGTTTGGTGGTGCAACTTCTGAAGAGTTTGAAATCAAGAGTGGAGTTAAGCATTGTTGTGTACTAGCTCCCACCCTCTTTGGAATATACTTTTTACTTCTACTGAAATATGCCTTTCGTGATCAGGACGGTGGTATGTACATTCACACACGCTCAGATGGCGACCTCTACAATGCTCAGAGATTGAAGGCCAAGACCAAAATTAGGAGGCTACTGATCAGAGTTGCTTTCTGCAGATGACGCTGCAATTATGACCCACTTTGAGGAAGAATTACGTCTACTGTCAGCATTCTCCAATGCTTGTTCTGAATTTGATTTAACAATTAGCAAAAAGAAGACACAGATGTGCACATGGGGTACCATAATTCTTTATTGACGACGCCGAACTGGAGATAGTGGACCATTTCACATGTCTAGGATCAGAGGTAAATAGCAAATTATCCCTAGATCAGGAAATCAACATCAGGATTGGTAAGGCAGCAACAATGAACTGGTTAACAAAAAGAGTCTGAGAGAACAGGAGGCTTACTGCCAAAACAAAAATACTTGCCTATCAAGCCTGTATCCTTAGTACTCTTCTTTATGGCAGCGAAGCCTGGTCAATTTAATCACATCAAGAGAAACATTTAAACAGCTTTCATATGCAGGGTCTGCGAAGAATACTTAGTATTAAGTGGCAAGACAAAATCACAAATACTGAAGTATTGAAAAGATCAGGTTGTGTGATGGTTTGTTCCATGCTAAGTCTTCGTAGACTTAGATGGATAGGACATGTTAGGAGGATGGATGATGGTAGAATACCAAAGGACATCTTTTTTGGTGAATTACAGATGGGTAAGAGATCTCAGGGTCGGCCTCTACTACGATACAAAGATGTGTGTAAGCGGGACATGATTGATACAGGCATTGATAATGCACATTGGGAGCAAGTCGCCGCTGAACGTGTTGCATGGAGGGCACATATCAGAAATGGAATAAAGACAAAGGAGAAAATGATTGCAGATAGGTCACACACTGAGCGTATGAGGCGTAAGATGGTACGTGATGGTGAAAATGACCATGTGTTCACATGCATCCATTGTGGATGAACATTTACAGCGCGAATTGGTCATCAGTCACATTTGTTACCGCCATGGGTTGTAGATATTGTGCGCTTTTTGAAGCACAATGTAACAAACTATCGTCTGTCAAGACGGCAAGGTGCCAATGAATGAATGAATTGGGGCCTTGGGGTCATAGTGGTTCATGCATTTGCCTGCCAAAACAGTGGCCCAAGCTCCAGTAGTCAGGGTTATATTTCAGACCAACGCAACGTTGTGTTCCATGGCACCTTACAAACATGGACACTAGACAATCTCCAGAATTGTCTGGGGAGGAAACTAACACATCCCGCCTCGTATGTCATAGTCTGGAAAATGTAAAGACCTAAAACTTCACACCCAAGTGGCTGTATCTGCTATGGGAGTATCTTCACCTTCATCATCATCATGTGCCATGCCAGTAATATAGACAGTCATGTTTCACCATCTCATACAATCACCAGTTCTTGTCTCGACCATACCACCTGGCCAAGCCATCCAGGTATTTACTTCTCTGCAATCCCCTTGTTCTTTTCCTCTCAATATTGCCAGTTGTCACCAATTCTTCAGTTTATTTCTTCTCATGTGTCCAAAAAATTGTGACCTTAGTATAAGTTTTCCCTCTCAGCTCACAACACAGAAATTATCCTGAGACCCAACAATTGAGATCTCAGGGCCAGAGAGCTATTATATGAAGTATCATTACTGGTTGATTGTCATGATTGTGAATGTCATAGCTTGTGATTGTCATGACTTGTAACTGTCATGACTTGTGATTGTCATGACTTGTGATTGTCATGACTTGTGTTTGTCATGATTTGTGATTGTCATGATGACTTGTAACTGTCATGACTTGTGATTGTCATGACTTGTGATTGTCATGACTTGTGATTGTCATCATGACTTGTGATTGTCATGACTAGTGATTGTCATGACTTGTGATTGTCATGACTTGTGATTGTCATGATGACTTGTGATTGTCATGATGACTTGTGATTGTCATGACTTGCGATTGTCATGACTTGTGATTTGTCAGTATTCATGTTCATAGTTTAAATTGCTGCATGCGCCCCTGATAACTTTGAAGTGTAGTGTGTTGCAGTTCACAATATATTATCACACAGGGTCACCTGGCAAAAAGGACAAGATCGAGAAGGAAGATGTCAACTCGCGCAAGTTCCTCTGTGACGTCTGCAACAAGGCATTCAAGCAGAGACACCACCTGACTGAACACAAGCGCCTCCATAGTGGAGAGAAGCCGTTCCGATGCACCTTCTGTGAAAAGCGCTTCTCACATTCGGGTTCCTACAGCCAGCATATGAAATACAGGTGTAAGGTCATCGAGGCTATGACCCCTAAAGATGAAGAGGATGGACAGGGTCAGAGTGCATAAGAATGAATCATGGTAATGCCTATTTTTTTAAAGGCAAGATTAAAAGTCCTTAACTGTTTGCTCTGACTCCTTTGTAAATTTTTGCTATTGGAAGAGACAGGTCTTCCATAACTTTAGCAGCTGGATTATTTATCAACGTATGTATGTTCTTTGAATACTCATGAGATTTCATAAGAAAAGTTTTGAACTGGTTTTACTCCTTTCATGGGAGATTAGAGTACTTAATCAGCTCAAATTCAATTCAATTCTATTTTATGTTCATACAGAACAAGTCTTCCATCTTACTTTCAGTAGACGTATATAGACAGTTTTTAAGCCTATTATAGAAAGCAACAGCTGTCACCAGAAATGGCGTTCATTATACTATGATAGCACAGCTTGATCATCTAAACTTTGCTGGCGATATTGCCCTCCTATCGCACACACGAAATCAGAAGCAGGATAAATTACACTGAAGGGAAGTCACACCTTTTAAGTCTAGACAGTGAGAATAAATGAAGTAAATGCAAGCCTGATTTCCTTTGGTGAAACCTCTTCTCACCTCAATAGATGGAAACGTGCACATGTTTAGGTAGTAATGTAGATACAAGTTGGGGGGAATAAGACATTAAAATAATAATACAAAAGGTCAGAGGAGCTTTCATAGCACTAGGAAATGTGTGGGAATCAGAAGAAATTAAATCTAACACCAGACTTAGAATATCTAATTTAACATCAAATTAATACTCTTGTATGGATAAGAAACATGGGAAACTACATTTATTAATAGTGGCTGCGCTGAATGCAGGGCTAACATTGTATGAAGGTCATTGAGAGAACAAATTCCATTGAGTCATAAAGTTAGGGGGGAAAAAACACTGGCGCTGGGTAGGACATGCTTTGAGAAAACCTGTTAATATAACCAGAAAGTCCTTCATCTGGAACCAAAGGGTCAAAAGAAATAGAGGGAGAGATAAAAACACATGGTGAAGAGAATTTGAATTGGAGACAGAAATGAATAATATGGATGACATGAATAAATAGAGAGATACCCAACAAGACACAGGGATGAGAATTGGAAATACAAATTAATTAAATGGACAGGACAAGAATAAATAGAGAGATACTTAACAACACACAGGGATGAGAGTTAGAGATACAAATGAATAAATAGAGAGATACCCAACAACACAAAGGAATGAGAGTTGGAGATACAAATGAATAAATAGAGAGATACCCAACAACACAAAGGAATGAGAGTTGGAGATACAAATGAATAAATAGAGAGATACCCAACAAGACAGGGATGAGAATTGGAGATACAAATGAATAATATACTCAGGGCATGAATAAATAGAGAGATACCTAACAACACACAGGGATGAGAGTTGGAGGGATGAGAGTTGGAGATACAAATGAATAATATAGACAGGGCATGAATACATAGAGAGATACCTAACAACACACATTGATGAGAGTTGGAGATACATATGAATAAATAGAGAGATACCCAACAAGACACAGAGATGAGAGTTGGAGATACAAATGAATAATATAGACAGGGCATGAATAAATAGATAGATACCTAACAACACACAGGGATGAGATTTGGAGATACATATGAATAATATAGACGGACATAAATAAATAGAGAGATACATATGAATAAATAGAGAGATAACTAACAACATACAGGGATGAGAGATGGAGATACAAATGAATAATATGGAGGGAGCTGCTGGAGATAGCAAAGGTTGGAGTGAGCTGGTTGAGGGTCTACGCTGCAGGTGAGGATGAAAGGCAGCAGCAGAAAATGGTTCACAATGAAGTAATTAGCTCAGTAAGAGATATATGTTGTTGTAGAAGTCTGTCAGGTCCAGTTGTTAGCTTTGTATGACTGGATGAACTGGTGGTAACTTGGTTTCACCCCACTAGGCAAGCAACACGCTTGTCTTGACCATTCTTGATAGCTCACCATATGGTGGGTGCTTCCATAATGAACTTTCAATAGATATGAAAACATGTTTTATATGCGTATTGTTTTATGAAAACAATTGTTGACTTTTTTTCTTGTTGTGCTTCTTCCTCGTACACCTTTGGCCAGCAACCTAAATATATTTAAAGAAAACATCAGTCAATCTGAGGTTGTTGACATTTCCATAGAGTTTGTCCTCAAATGTTGGCCAGAATAATCTTCTCTGCTCTGTATATTTTACTTTTGTGGTTTAAAATGGGGGGAAATTATTTATTGGTGCATTCATCTTTTTTTGCATTGCTCATGTTTCATAGCAATACATTTTTTATAATATTTTAATTGTGTAAGGTGGAACTCAGCAAATTTAATCATTCTATGATGTCTCTTTTAAAAAAAAAAAATCTTTGTATATGTTAAGTCTTCCGCAACTTTTGCAACTGAATCAAAGACAATATGACCTTTAAATGCATTGAAACATGTTTGTATAATACCTAATTACTTTTTCAAATGGAGGTACTTAAATGATCTACATTGTCTCTTTTTCTTTCATTATGAATGTGTATTACCATTGTTTAAATTAAAATCTTGCATTGCTCTTGTAATCGGGGTTAATTATAAAAATATCTTCTTTGAATGTTGTTTTCCTCCCGTCATATCTTATTTCATTGAGTATTTAGAATGATTTTGTTTAATCTAGTAAATTGTTTGTACTAAGATCTGGTTGATGTCTTGACATTTGTGTATTTTGAGATCAGTTGAGCAGTCTCATAGCTATGTTCTACTGCTGCCTGTCATCTCAGGGTGGAGCCTAGATCCTCGACCAACTCACGCTAAGCCCTTTGTAGACTTGTTCATGATTGGTTGCATTTTGCTGTCCACATGACGAGACAAGGTTACCAATCACAGGCCAACCCTCCTTAGTGGCCTCTGGCAACACCCATGGTTGGTTACAATGTTACTATTAGGTGATTCCCCTATGGGCCCTGGTCACATATGGGTGGTATCTATGTTATGGATGGGTACAGCTGAAAGGCATCATCAGAAAGGCATTTAGAGAAAGACGAGGCAGAATTATTTAAAACCAAATATATGTAAATAAGGAGAGGCTGTTCTGTCATCATTGGCTAGTTACACGTCTGAACACAAACTGTCATGGCAGTGTTAATGTAAGTCCTATTCTTGTGTATTTGATGTTTCATTTTATGCAACCAACCTGCAATAATTTTCTGCATCTTCTGTTGCCTTCTATATCCCATCAGAGCAAAGGTCATCAAGGAAATCATGCTGTGTCTTCCTATCTTTTGTCATCTCCTGTAGCTATGTCCATGTTGTCCCTATATTGTTCATCTCAGTCTCTAAGTCTCTTCTTGATGTCTATTAGATCTCACTCTGCTCCTTTTGCCCTGTGGATTCCAGACTGTCTAGTGATACTGTTAGCACAGTGGTTCTCAGCCTTTTTTTTTGGGCCCATGCACCCCTTCACCATATGTTCAGAATGTCATTCCCCCCTTTCCAAAACCCAAGATGATATCCCCCCCCCCCCTTTACACACACCCATACATATATACACACATGCATACACACACACAACTGTACACAACACTCACATAATTCAAGAAAAGGGGGCGGTCACGTTTTGTGTGGTCTTTACGCCAGTTTGAGTCTGCCAATCTGTGGTCTTAATTTCCCCCTTGGAAACCCTAGGGAATTCCCCACCGGTTGAGAACCGCTGTACAGTTTAAGCAGATTTTCTCCATGTGTATCAATAATTGTCCAGTAGTAGTGTCTTTTCCTCAGCTCTTGATTGTGTGCAATGTGTGTAGTTCTCTCCATAAACTCTGCATTGGGGATTCTGGCATGCCACTTGAGCCTTATTCTGCTTGGAGGGGAACAGCTGTGATTCCCCAGACAGATGTCGTGTATACCTCGGACTACCAGGGTAACTAACAATGATTGCCTAGAAGAGTAGAAGGGGCTAATGAAAGCAGAATATTGTATACAGTTATAAGACAAGACAATGTTCTTTGGACATACAATGAGAAGAGGCATTGAAAAACATCATGACCACTGGAAAGATCAGTGGTAGTAGAAGCAGACTGAGATGGTGGCATGGAGAAATTTCAGCAGTTTTCCCAGATCACCATGATGTGGAGCCATGCATTCATGCCTATACCAGCTGGCAGGGCACGTGATGATGATTCTGCACAGGCACCAATTAATGAATGTTTTTAGTATATTAATAATTAATGTGGGTCTTATCTTTGTTTAATTTTTTGTTTTCACTCAGTGAAGCCAGGGGCTCCTGTTATTTATATATATGTTGCAGCATTGCACAATCGGAATCTCATCTGTTGGTCATTCTTGCACACTTTTTATATAGAACCTAAAGTAACTTGTATGAAAGTGATGCAGCATACACATAATCAGCCGTGCTTAAATCTTGCATAAAGGTGATGCAGTAAGCAAGTGAGTCAGGCTAAAATCTTGTATGAAGGTAGCGCAACATACAAATAATGAGACAAAAATAAATCTTGTATGAAGGTAACAATATACAAATAATGAGTCAGAAATAAATCTTTTATGAAGGTGATGCATTAAACAAGTAATGAGTCAGGTTAAAATCTTGTATGAAGGTGTTGCAACATACAAATAATTATAAATGAGTCAAAAATAAATCTTTTATGAAGGTGTTGTAACATACAAATAATGATAAATGAGCCCGGGTTAAAATCTTGTATGAAGGTATTGCAACAAACAAATAATTATAAATGAGTCTAAAATAAATCTTGTATGAAGATGTTGAAACAAACAAATAATGATAAATGAGTCAGAAATAAATCTTGTATGAAGGTGATGGATCAAACAAATAATGATAAACGAGTCAGAAATAAAACTTGTATGAAGATGTTGAAACAAACAAATAATGATAAATGAGTCAGAAATAAATCTTGTATGAAGATGTTGAAACAAACAAATAATGATAAATGACTCAGAAATAAATCTTGTATGGAGGTGATGGAACACACAACTAATAAGCCAGAAATAAATCTTGTATGAAGGTGTTTCTATATACAAATAATTATAAATAAGTTGGATATAACTCTTGTATGAAGGTGATGCAATATACAAGTACTGAGTCAGACATAAATGGTGTAAGAAGGTGATGGAACACACAAATAATGAGCCATAACTAAATCTGGTATGAAGGTGTTGCAACATATAAGTAATGAGTCCTGTTTAAGTCTTGCATTAAAGTGCTGCAACATACAAGTAATAAGACATGCTGGCATCCGGTATGAAGTCGATGCAACAGACAAGTAAATCAGACTAAAATATCTATATGTAGTCGATGCAATATACAAACAAGTCAGACTTGAGTGACTCAAACAACTTGATACAAAATATGTTTAAAAACAGTCATGTGAGTGTTAAAATGTCACACCATTTCTTTGATCAAATAGTAGTCATCAGAACAATGTACAGTATACATGTCTATTGTTATTTATTGTGTGTTGAATTGAATATCAGTTATTGTAATATTTTTCATAGATCTGAATTATGACATGACTTGAATGTATTTGACTCTGAGACTGTAAAATTATATTAGGCTACTTTTTCATGCATTTGTAGCCTAGTGGCTTATATTTAGGAGCTTTTAGTCATTTCTGGGATACTAAATACATCATTAGACGACTGGAGACTTGCATGTGGGAACTGTAATTGGCATTAGAGAACTAGAGGATTACATTGAAGAGCTTTGGCGTATATTGGGCAGCTAAATATATAACTAGAGAAATAGACATATTGAGGAACTTTATTTCTGTTGGAGAGCTTTGGCGTATATTGGGCAGCTAAATATATAACTAGAGAAATAGACATATTGAGGAACTTTATTTCTGTTGGGTAATTAAAGACTTAATCGAAGAACTCTGAGGATTAGAATTAGATTTAGATTCCAATTCTATTGGAGAATTGATTTGTATTGGGGAATTAGATGATTACATGAGGAACTGTATGTATGTATATATATATACATATATATATATATTATCCCCTTTATCAGTTCTGTGGCAAAGGGATTATGAAAACAATTTGTAGTCTCGCATAAAGCATTTGAAACACAGCTGTGGATGATTTGGAAGCAGACCGCCTTGTGTTGGTTTCCATACAAAGGTATGGGTGCATGTCATTTAGAAAGCAATGGCAAACTACTGAACGTAAACTTGCCAAGAAATCACAGTCAAAAAATGCTGGGGTTGACTGAGGCATCCTGTAAAGGATATGCAACTAACTTTTCCCTTTACATCATTCCCTTCCCCCTTCTTGAGGCATAGGCCCTCAGTCATTTTAAGCCAAGCCAACATTTCTGTTGCTGCCTCTTGCAGCTCCCCTCCAAATGCATATATTAGAGAACTAGAAATGTACATTGCAGAGCGGCGACTTAGTTGTCAGATGTATCTTAACTGCACATCGAACCTTTCAGTTTGTAAGTGCACGGACCCCCTCCCAGTGTCTCCCACAGCATGTGGCGGCTGATGACACTAGTTCAGTGTTGGTTGTTGTAAGTGCCCGGACCCCCTCCCAGTGTCTCCCACAGCATGTGGCGGCTGATGACACTAGTTCAGTGTTGGTTGTTGTAAGTGCCCGGACCCCCTCCTCAGTGTCTCCCACAGCATGTGGCGGCTGATGACACTAGTTCAGTGTTGGTTGTTGTAAGTGCCCGGACCCCCTCCTCAGTGTCTCCCACAGCATGTGGCGGCTGATGACACTAGTTCAGTGTTGGTTGTTGTAAGTGCCCGGACCTCCTCCTCAGTGTCTCCCACAGCATGTGGCGGCTGATGACACTAGTTCAGTGTTGGTTGACCATTCTTTGGCCCCTACATAGTGCTCTTGTCTGGCTTTGCCCCTTGTGACTGGATGTTCTTGTAGTCTGGTCAGGGTTGCAGATCTCGCAGTCAGCACTTGATTCATGTAATCAGCCTTACTCTCTTAGATGGTTCTGTATATCAACCCAGTCCATCGCTTGTCCGTTTTCCTCAAATCTCAACCTGCAAGCCTATCAGCTTTAAAAAAAAAGTCTTAAAAGTCTAGAGAATTGATTTCATTTAAAAAATAAAAGTTAGTTGCATATCCTTTACAGGACGTTGCAGTCAACAGCAGCATTTTTTTGCTGTTGTGGTGTCTTAGCAAGTTTACGTTCAGTAGTTTGCCATTGCTGTCTGAATGACCAGCATCCGTACCATTTTCATAAAAAACAAACACAATGCGGTCTTCTGCTAAATCGCACACAGCTGTGTTTTGAATGTGGCTATACGGGATTACGAACCGTGTCCGCAATCCCTTCGCCACAGAGTCTTAAAAGTCTAGAGGATCGACTTCATTGCACCAGGTTTTATCCCATATGGCTCAGTCTGTTTCCGCAGGGTGGCCTGCCAAAAGCATCGCTCAAAGCACAAACTCCGTAGCTCCAGCGATGACCACAGGAGTCTGAGAAAAATGCACCCGTGAACCGAAAGACGTAGCCCGGAACCAAACCCACAACCTTCGGAGCGTGAGGCACATGGCTTGACCACTTCACGACGGAAACTCCTGCGGCACCTCCGATAGGACACGAACCCGCAATCCTGGGCCTATCAGCTTGTTTCTCTTGGTCAGCGAGGGCTGGCACAGCTTTTACTTACATTGGGGAACTAAATACTTATAATCGAGACCTAGAGACTTACATTGGGGAACTTTTATTTATAATAGGGAATAAGAGGCTTACATTGAATACATTATTTAGAGTACTAGAGATAGGGTATTTTGACTTGTATTAGGGAACTTGAGACGCATTACATAATCTTGACATTATGTAACATTTCAGAGATTGTAGGACATAAATTAGGTAACAATCTTGATGTACATTAGAGATCTAGTAACATGTTAGAGATTGTAGGACATATTTTAGGGAACTATCTTGATGTACATTAGAGAACTAGTAACATGTCAGAGATTGCGGGACACACATTAGGGAACTATCTTGATGTACATTAGAGAACTAGTAACATGTCAGAGATTGTGGGACACATTAGGGAACTATCTTGATGTACATTAGAGAACTAGTAACATGTCAGAGATTGTGGGACATATATTAGGGAACTTATCTTGACATACATTAGAGAACTAGTAACATGTCAGAGATTGTGGGACATATATTAGGGAACTATCTTGACATACATTAGAGAACTAGTAACATGTCAGAGATTGTGGGACATATAATAGGGAACTATCTTGATGAACATTAGAGAACTAGTAACATGTCAGAGATTGTGGGACATATATTAGGGAACTATCTTGATGTACATTAGAGAACTAGTAACATGTCAGAGATTGTGGGACATATATTAGGGAACTTATCTTGACATACATTAGAGAACTAGTAACATGTCAGAGATTGTGGGACATATATTAGGGAACTATCTTGACATACATTAGAGAACTAGTAACATGTCAGAGATTGTGGGACATATAATAGGGAACTATCTTGATGAACATTAGAGAACTAGTAACATGTCAGAGATTGTGGGACATATATTAGGGAACTAACTTGATGTACGTTAGAGATCTAGTAACATGTCAGAGATTGTGGGACATATAATAGGGAACTATCTTGACATACGTTAGAGAACTAGTAACATGTCAGAGATTGTGGGACATATAATAGGGAACTATCTTGACATACGTTAGAGAACTAGTAACATATCAGAGATTGTGGGACACATATTAGGGAACTATCTTGATGTACGTTAGAGAACTAGTAACATGTCAGAGATTGTGGGACATATATTAGGGAACTATCTTGACATATGTTAGAGAACTAGTAACATGTCAGAGATTGTGGGATATATATTAGGGAACTATCTTGACATACATTAGAGAACTAGTAACATGTCAGAGATTGTGGGACATATATTAGGGAACTATCTTGACATACATTAGAGATCTAGTAACATGTCAGAGATTGTGGGACATATATTAGGGAACTATCTTGCCATACATTAGAGAACTAGTAACATGTCAGAGATTGTGGGATATATATTAGGGAACTATCTTGATGTACATTAGAGAACTAGTAATATGTTACAGATAGTGGGATATATATTAGGGAACTATCTTTGTGTACATTAGAGAACTAGTAACATGGTAAAGATTGTGGGACATATTTTAGGGAACTATCTTGATGTAAACATATAACAGATTGTGGGACATATTTTAGGGAATTATCTTGATGTAAACATATAACAGATTGTGGGACATATTTTAGGGAACTATCTTGATGTAACATATAACAGATTGTGGGACATAATCAGGAAGCTGTAGATTTTGAGAAATATATTGTCTATGAGACTGATAAACTTAGTGGCAATAGAACTATCATACTGAATGACCAGGAGACTTTTATACTTCAGTCATCAGAGACTTTCATTAAGAAACTATTGTCTGGAGGCTTTCACTGAGAAACTCAATGTTGGCATTAGGATTTCACTGAAAAACTCTTGGTTGACTTATGAATTTCACTGAAAAACTAATTTGTTGACGGAATTTTACTGAGAAGCTGTGTAGGCTGAAAAATTTTACAGAAAGAAAACACTTGACTTCAGGTTTTCACCAAGAAACTCGCTAAGAGAACGGACTGTTTTGAAGAAGCAGAATGTTGAACTTGAAGGCCTCATGTCTCGTGAGCATATGGGAAATGACGATTTCAAAGATCAAAACATAAATCTGTTTATACAACAGACTGTAGTTTTGTATTTTATGTATTTTTGCATTTGCAAGCATTGGTTTTTTATTGTAGGGCTTGTCTTTACAATCAGTGCTAAACAATGTTCTTTTCTCGTGTATTGTACACGTTTGGTTGTTACATTTGTAAAACTGAGCTTTTATTGATTATTCACGAAAGTAAGATTTTACTGCTTATTCGTAAAACTGAGATGACTTTTATTTTGAATATAACAGTTTTTATTAAATGATCTGTTCTAGTCGACCTCTAAACAAAAGTTTCATATTTTGCGTCACTTGAAAATAATTTTTTTTTTTATCTACATAATTTAATTCTATTTTATGAATGTATATATTTATCAAACTTGTAATGTGAATTTGCAGTATTGCAGTAGCTTTGTGACATTGTTCTAGCTTTGTGACATTTGTGAGTGTTTGCAATATTGCTGTTCTAACATTATTTTACCATATCTCCACATATCTCCTGTGTTTGGAGAACATCAGGTACAGCATATTAGGTATATTTGTTGCATATGAAGAAACCACATCATCATAATTTTGTCATTTACTGCCAATATAGTACCTTGCGGTGTATGGCAGAGGGGGTCTTTGAGCCTGAGGAATTAAGGCCGCCTGGCTAGTGCAGTCGCCGCGAACTGTACAGGTTAGGATTTTCTCCACCCCCGACAGAAACAAATCCCACACCTTACCGAGAGATCGAACCCGGGTCTCCCGAAGGAGAGTGGCGTTGTAGCCACTCGGCCAGCCGCTCCTCGAAGAAACCACGTGAAACTGAAATTGTATCATTGTCAAGGTAGTTGAATGTGTATCATTTTGTTGGCTGACAGCGCTTGGCATTTACATACACCATCGGGTCTGTTTGGTCTCACAATGGAGATAGAATTGATTGATTGGTTGCGTTGTTCACGCTTTATGTGCATTGATGAAATCAGGATTATTGGTGATTTGATTCCTTTCACTAAACATACTCAAACCCAACCAACCAACACCCCCACCATATACGTCCCATAGCAAAAACTTGCTGTGGGTGTGTATATGAAGTACTGGAACCATACACATTTTGTAGGTTTAAGCATACAGAAGGTTGGGTGGCCATTCCTCCCTAGCACGTGTGCAGGAATCAGACTCTTGTCCAACTGCGCTCATGCCAGTGTCAGTGTTAACACCCTAACTGTTACACCAAATGTACCTGCTACAACATAGTCCAAGCAAAATTGTCAGCTCTCCATGTGAGATGTGCAAGATGTGGGTGTTGGTAAAACATCGTGAGGAATCATTGAAATCTTGCAGTATGTGTAGTAGGCTTTACTGCATTGTGATCATGATGTGTTTCAAGCATGTGCCATGGGAAGATGGAGCAAGGGCTTGGTCAGCGTGGAATGTGGACCAGGCACATCAGTAGTTTTTTTTTTTTATGTGTTTGCAGTTTTGTTGTTTGGGGGTTTTCTCATCATCTATAGAAATGTTCACAGGTAACATAGATAACCATGTACATCAATATGTATAGTTACTGTAAAAGAATCACCTCCATTACAGGTGGACAACTTCACAACATATTTGTTTCAAACAAACATCAGTGTTCCAGTGTCTTGTCAGAGGTTCACGTGGCCACAAGGATTAAAGCGCTTATGCCTAAACGGCCAGTGCTGCTTTAGGAGGGTGGGGACACACTGGGTTTATTCCCTGCACCAGTCTGTTGGACTCAAATGTTGACTTGTGAATGTACAATTTGCCAACCTGGGGTTGGGGTTCATCACAATGTCCTGCCAAGGACATGCAACTGCAGCAGGGTATGTTCTCACTACAACATGCAACATCAGCAGCAGGGACATTCTCACTAGGACATGCAACATCAGCAGCAGGATACGTTCTCACTAGGGTCTCAGCAAGAAAACCCATGAACTGGCGACGATAAAACGCTCTACACTCTCGCACTCTGCTTCACAATTTTCAGAAATATCACTCGTACTAAATCATCTCAACGCAGCCACACTCCTGGAGAAAGAGCAATGGTTACTGGAAGTTTCATTCCTCATGGTTGCTGCACGTTGATCTTTGCTTGTGGGGAATTATAGGTTCCCACAAGGCCATCTGTTATGGTGTCATCATGCCATACTTAATGGCACCACCAATGTTCCATAAACAGCTTTTGGAGTTGAGTGTTCAGTGAACAAAATAATAATTTATTGTAGAAATGGGGATCTCTAGGAGTCGTTCAAAGAACATTCTGAAATTTAGTTCACATTGTAAAATATCTGGATCACTTGCTGCTGTACTGCAATCTTTTAGCTTCAGTAAATGAGGTACCTGTTTTTATGACTTAGGCTTTGTAGTCATTACTATTAATTGTACCTTCCAGTGTAGGAAGGGGTGGAAGGTCTTGAGCCTGAGGAATTAAGACCACCTGGCTAGTGCGTTTGCCATGAGCCGCACAGGCTAGGGTTTTGTTTTTGCCCGTGACAGAAAAAAAATCACCTTACCAAGAATTCAAACCCAGGTCTCCCAAATGAGAGCTTTAGCTGTTCACTATACTTGTGACATTTAATTTTACCTTCAAATCTGACTAGCAATAAACTCCTGCACATTATAGTTGAGAATTTATGGTAGGTATGGATAACTTTGTCAGTATACTGTAAGTGAAGCATACTGTATTGGTAGCAGTTAGTGTGAGCAAGTTTATTGGGCAAATGTAACTGAAGAGGACTTTCTTATGATGGTTTAGCCACTTTAGCAGTCAATCTTGAGATTATTTATGTAGTTTCAAATAGCAAACAGCAGCTGTCATTATTGCAGTTTGCATGTAGTTTGTGATATAGGAAAACATTCTGGAGAATGTATTTGACTCAGAGAGGCTAGCAAGTTAACAAATGCCAGGAATAAGTTGAATATGTAGGTCAAAAACACTCTGCTGCTGCTGTCGTCATTGCTGCACCAGTAGTAGTAGTAGTTTTTTTTAGGACACTAATAGTGTGCTGCTTATCTAGGGGAGTCACTGATCATTGTATGGCTGAAGTTTCAAGTTAGTTATAGCCAATAACATAGAGCTGATCCACGACTCTGGTGATCGTGGGAGATGGCCGCCCACGCTTATCGGTATGACACATGGTGATGATATCCAAGAGTTGTTTCTCAAAACTCAGTTGATGTAGTACATTGCTGTAAAGGAAACATTTCAAGAGTACATTAGTTTCCTGCTCTTTACAGGGTATTGCAGTCAACCCCAGCATTTATTGGCTGTTTGTGATTCACTGGGCCATGGCTTTCTAAACGGCTGATGTCTAATACCATTAAAATCAATGCAAATCGGCCGTCTGCGAAGTTGTCCACAGCTAATTTCAAACCCTTAAAAAGTATAACTAGGGGGTAAATGAAATCAGTTTTTGAAAGTTACTAGCTGTGATTAGTAGCATTCCGTTACTGTCCCTACACTGGCCCCTCTGTCTTTAAGAGTTACACAATGATTCTGTCTGTTTTATTCTGTATAATATAAATTAACTAAAGGTTGTGTCTCTTTTATTCTGTTTAATATAACTGAACTAAAGATTGTGTCTCTTTTATTCTGTTTAATATAACGTAACTAAAGGTTGTGTCTCTTTTATTGTTTAATATAACTTAACTAGAGGTTGCCTCTCTTTTATTCTGTTTAATATAATTTAAACTACATGTTCCGTCTGTGTTTAATACAACTTAAACTAAAGGTTGTGTCTCTTTTATTCTGTTTAATATAACTTAAACTAAGTGTTTTGTCCATGTTTAATACAACTTAAACTAGAGGTTGTTTGTCTCATTTTTTTTTTTAAAGCTGAAGATGTCTGTTTAATAAGTTAAACAAAAGGTTTTTCTGTCTGAATGTTTATTTTACTGCAGTCATGTACTTAGTGTCCTTAATATTGGTGCTATACGTTATTGCTATACTTTACATATCATCTGCAAAACACAGTTTATGTGGGTGCAAGTATCATTAAAATATCAAATTTTATCGTTATGTCCAAGAATATATTTACATATAAACTAATCACGTTGATGGTTTCGCTTATGCTTAAAGCATTTGTTTTATTTCTGGGTGGTTTTGTACAAGTAAAAATATCTTGATTTTATGCATGTGTGAAAATGTGTCTTGATTTCATGTACATGTGAAGGTAGATGTCTTGATTTTATGTTTGTGTAAAAATAGATGTCTTGATTTATGTACTTGTGAAATAGATGTCTTGATTTTTGGTAGAGTGAATAACACTAACATGGTCTGATTGAGCAGTGTGGGTGTGATACACATACACACACACAACATTAGAACACCTTAGATGGTTGTGTACCCATAGCAGTAGGTAACTTTAGATTGCGTACACCTAAAAGTAGATAATCTTAGTTGTGTACACATGGCAGCAGGTGACTTTAGATATTTGCATACACCCAATAGTAGATTATCTTGGTTGTGTACACACGGCAGTATGTGCTGCTCAAATATGGTTGTATCCATAGATAGATAGTCTAGATGGTTGTGTACACATGGCAGTAGGTGACCTTGGATGGTTGTGTACACATGGCAGTAGGTGACCTTGGATGGTTGTGTACACATGGCAGTAGGTGACAGATGGTTGTGTACACATGGCAGTAGCTGACAGATGGTTGTGTACACATGGCAGTAGGTGACCTTGGATGGTTGTGTACACATGGCAGTAGCTGACAGATGGTTGTGTACACATAGCAGTAGGTGACAGATGGTTGTGTACACATGGCAGTAGCTGACAGATGGTTGTGTACACATGGCAGTAGCTGACAGATGGTTGTGTACACATGGCAGTAGCTGACAGATGGTTGTGTACACATGGCAGTAGGTGACCTTGGATGGTTGTGTACACATGGCAGTAGATGACAGATGGTTGTGTACACATGGCAGTAGGTGACCTTGGATGGTTGTGTACACATGGCAGTAGCTGACAGATGGTTGTGTACACATGGCAGTAGCTGTCAGATGGTTGTGTACACATGGCAGTAGGTGACCTTGGATGGTTGTGTACACATGGCAGTAGCTGACAGATGGTTGTGTACACATGGCAGTAGGTGACCTTGGATGGTTGTGTACACATGGCAGTAGCTGACAGATGGTTGTGTACACATGGCAGTAGCTGACAGATGGTTGTGTACACATGGCAGTAGCTGACAGATGGTTGTGTACACATGACAGTAGCTGACAGATGGTTGTGTACACATGGCAGTAGGTGACAGATGGTTGTGTACACATGGCAGTAGCTGACAGATGGTTGTGTACACATGGCATTAGGTGACAGATGGTTGTGTACACATGGCAGTAGGTGACAGATGGTTGTGTACACATGGCAGTAGGTGACCTTGGATAGTTGTGTACACATGGCAGTAGCTGACAGATGGTTGTGTACACATGGCAGTAGCTGACAGATGGTTGTGTACACATGGCAGTAGCTGACAGATGGTTGTGTACACATGGCAGTAGGTGACAGATGGTTGTGTACACATGGCAGTAGGTGACCTTGGATGGTTGTGTACACATGGCAGTAGCTGACAGATGGTTGTGTACACATGGCAGTAGGTGACCTTGGATGGTTGTGTACACATGGCAGTAGGTGACAGATGGTTGTGTACACATGGCAGTAGATGACAGATGGTTGTGTACACATGGCAGTAGCTGACAGATGGTTGTGTACACATGGCAGTAGGTGACAGATGGTTGTGTACACATGGCAGTAGGTGACCTTGGATAGTTGTGTACACATGGCAGTAGCTGACAGATGGTTGTGTACACATGGCAGTAGCTGACAGATGGTTGTGTACACATGGCAGTAGCTGACAGATGGTTGTGTACACATGGCAGTAGGTGACAGATGGTTGTGTACACATGGCAGTAGGTGACCTTGGATGGTTGTGTACACATGGCAGTAGCTGACAGATGGTTGTGTACACATGGCAGTAGGTGACCTTGGATGGTTGTGTACACATGGCAGTAGGTGACAGATGGTTGTGTACACATGGCAGTAGATGACAGATGGTTGTGTACACATGGCAGTAGGTGACCTTGGATAGTTGTGTACACATGGCAGTAGCTGACAGATGGTGTACACATAGCAGCAGGTGACCTTGGATGGTTGTGTACACATGGCAGTAGCTGACAGATGGTTGTGTACACATGGCAGTAGATGACAGATGGTTGTGTACACATGGCAGTAGGTGACCTTGGATGGTTGTGTACACATGGCAGTAGATGACAGATGGTTGTGTACACATGTCAGTAGACACTTAGATGGTTGTGTACACATGGCAGTACACAGATGGTTGTGTACAGATGGCAGTACACAGATGGTTGTGTAAACGTGGCAGTAGACACTTAGATGGTTGTGTACACATGGCAGTAGATGTAACAAATGGTTGTGTACACATGGCAGTAGACAGATGGTTGTGTACACATGGCAGTAGACAGATGGTTGTGTACACATGGCAGTAGACAGATGGTTGTGTACACATGGCAGTAGATGTAACAAATGGTTGTGTACACATGGCAGTAGACAGATGGTTGTGTACACATGGCAGTAGACAGATGGTTGTGTACACATGGCAGTAGACAGATGGTTGTGTACACATGGCAGTAGACAGATGGTTGTGTACACATGGCAGTAGACAGATGGTTGTGTACACATGGCAGTAGATGTAACAAATGGTTGTGTACACATGGCAGTAGACAGATGGTTGTGTACACATGGCAGTAGACAGATGGTTGTGTACACATGGCAGTAGACAGATGGTTGTGTACACATGGCAGTAGACAGATGGTTGTGTACACATGGCACCAGACACTTAGATGGTTGTGTACACATGGCTGTAGATGTGACAAATGGTTGTGTACACATGGTAGTAGACACTTAGATGGTTGTGTACACATGGGAGTAGATGACTCTTCACTGGTTGTGTACACATGTCCGTGGGTGGCACTAAGATGGTTGTGTACACAGTAGATATTGTCTAGGGAGGTTTTCTGCATAGATTTTAGTCCAAAAATTACTCCACGTCTAGATTTTAGTGACTTGTGATTGTTCAATGTGTATATTTAAGTGATCAGCAATAGTCCTCCGAGTTGTTTTATTGACTTACAGCTGTGTTGTGTGTAAAAATATTTTATAAATCTATGATCATTCTTAGTGAGTAGTTTTAGTGACTCATGATTGGATCATCCATGTTGTGACTAGTCCACAATGAACAAACATTAACATGTACAAAAGATACCATACAAATAGTAGGTAGTTTCACTTATGTTCATTGGTTGTTGTTTTTACACTTATGTTGTTATGATCATGTCGGATTTCATGAAATATGTCAAGTTCTAAAGCAAGAGAACAAAATTATCAACATATGTTTACCCTCGATTAGAATTTCTCAAAATTAAACCACATAATACACAATAGCGGGTACTTTTAATATATTTTACCTTTGTTGCGTGTTGTGGTTTCTGTTTGTTTGTTCATGTTTGGTATTCCATCGGTTGTGTACATTCATTGTTGGTTACCAGTGTTGCTAACTAAGTGCCCTGTCACGCAGTGTTGTCTCATTAATTAATGTCAGAAATTCACACTGGACAGCCCATTCTTCATTCAATCAACATGTCCAATGCCAGTAAGCGTAGGGAACATGGTTTGCATGTCACAGTATCACTGGCCTGTGTTCTTGTCCCAGTCAAGCCATGTAGCCAAGCCATCTAGATATTTATCTCTCTGCATTCCCCTGGCTCTATTCCCATCAAGCTTGCCAATTGTCACTACATTTTATGCCTTATTTCTCATAACGTGCACACAAAATCTGGACAGCCTTTGCAAATTTCTCTAATCAGTTTTTCATTTGTTTCTGGTAGAACTGTCTCATTTTTTTTCTGTCAATCCATAGTATTCCTTGCATTTTCATCAGAAACCATATATATTTCATCTGCCATTAGAGAATTCTCAGCTTGTGTGACAATATCTAGGACACACTAGGCAATAAACACTGGGACTTCAACCTGTCATCTTTGAATGAAACTGGCACCTCACTGAACAGAGTACTTTAACCAGCCAAACAGCCCTGTAAGGGTATCATCACTGGCCAAAAGCATGTCTGGCTAATTATGTGTCAAATTACAACTTGTTCCTTCAGTAAAGAGCTGCTGTCACTTAAAGGTGAGAAGTTCAAAATCCCACAGTAGCTTTCACTGTTTTGAGTGTGTTCTGATTTCCACTTCTTTTCTTACCTTCTTGAATTCAATATCTGCAAACGTAATTCTTATGTCTCTAACTCACACATCTTAACTCACATCACTAACTCATCACTCTGGCTTTAACTGATTTAGTGTCAAAGGAAAATATATCTCCAAATTTAACCTCCCCCATTTGTACAGAAGAACGATTTGTCGTCATAATAGTCACTGTGTTATTTGTTTTGTTTCATGTATCTTCCCAATTTTCAATGCTCAGTGAAGAAACTTACATTATAATACTTGTCTATTTGATTGTGTACCATGTTTGCCGGCTCCATGCTGAAGGGATTCGGATGCAGTTTGTAATCCTGTATACCCACATTCTAAACTCAGCTGTGGGTGATTTGGCAGCAGGCTGCCTTGAGTTGGTGTTTTCATGAAATGGTATGTGTGCCAGTAGTTCAGAAAGCAATGGCAAATTACTAAACGTAAACTTTCCAACAGCAAAAAATGCTGGTGTTCACTGCAATGTCTTGTAAAGGATATACAACTAACTTTTACTGTGTTTGGTTTGGCACTGAACCAGTTCTCATATCACAACCTCACCACTCACCCTTTAACCCACATCAAAAACTCACCACTTAATCACACCCACACACAGAAGAATCATTACCACAATCACTAAAACATTCATTTAATCAGTGGAAAAACTCCAGTTCCCTTAACATCCATCCATCCATCATGTGCCATGCCGGTAAGCGTGGGCGGTCATGTTCTGCCATCTCACTCGATCAACAGAGTCGTGGATCAGTTCCGTGTTTTTGTCTCGACCATGCCACAAGGCCAAGCCATCCAGATACTTGTTTCTAGGTCTTCCCCTTGGTCTGTTCCCCTCGATCTTACCAGTTGTCACCAAGTTCTCCAAATCATTTCTTCTCATAACATGCCCAAAAAATTGTGACTGTCTACGTCTAATGTCTCTGATCAGTTTACGATCTTCATTTGTTTCTTGAAGGACTTCATTGGTCTTTCTGGCTGTCCATGGTATTCTTTGCATTTTCTTCAGAAACCACATTTCTACAGCCATCAGATATTTTTCAGCCTGGCTGCTCATTGTCCAAGCTTCACATCCATATAAAAGTACAGGTTCTATGTAGCATCTCAACACTCTTTTTCTCGTTTCAATTGACATCTTTTTATTGGTCAGTATGTTTTTCATCTTGCTAAAGGCTACTTTTGCCATGGCGATTCTTGTTCTAATCTCTTCAAGGCATCTCCCATCAGATGTTATTACTGTTCCGAGGTAATTGTACCTATTCACTTGTTGAAGAGTATTCCCATTTACTTGTATATTACACTGTGGTATTTCGTTCTTCTTAGTGACGACCATAATCTGTGTCTTTTTACAATTTAATTCTAACCCTTGTTGTTCACTATGTGTAACAACCGCATCTACTAAATTTTGCAGGTCCTGTTCATTGTCTGCAATCAAGACTGTATCATCTGCATATCTAATGTTATTGATGCATCGTCCCCCAATGTTGATTCCTTCCATATTTTCAATATTTCTGAAAATATTTTCACTGTACAGGGAAAACAGATCTGGAGACATTACACATCCCTGTCTCACACCTCTCTTAATAGGCTGATATTGGCTTACTTCATTATCAACTGTTATGGCACCTTGTTGTTTCCAATATATGTTTTTTACAAGTCTAAGGTCTTTCCCATCAATTTGTAGATCTTCAAGCATCCTTATCATGTTGACATGTCTCACTTTATCAAAAGCCTTTGTGTAGTCAATGAAGCAAAGGTGTAGATCTTTGTTTACTTCTATAGAACGTTCGATTACGGTTCTCAGTATATACACAGCATTTACTGTACCCTTGCCTACTACAAACCCACATTGTTCTTCTCCTATTTCAGGTTGTATTTTCCTCCTAACTCTTTGCATGATAATTCTTAGCAAAATCTTAGTGATGTGACTCATTATACTAATTGTTCGATGTTGATCACATTCCAAGGCTCCTGATTTCTTTGGGATCACTTAACATCACTAAAGCTAAAAATACAAGAATTGACAAATAAAGCCACAATCAATGCTAATTTGAAGAAACAAAAAAACTAATGCGGTAAAATAGGGGGTATACACTAAATATATGTATGTATATATAAACCTGATTTCAACAAAAAATATATGCATAAAATATAACAAGGGAAAAATCACAGGCTAATGTCTTGTATAGATGGTTGCAAATCTTTGCATACAGTCAAAGGTTAAAGGATCTGCAAGGCACATCATGTATTACTTGCATCTTGTAATCAGTTGTTTTCAATGTGATTTGTGATTATGTAATGTGTGTGTTATTTAAAGTGACCCAGGGATCTGTAATATAAAAGTTATCTAAAAGAGACCCATGTATCTGTAATATAAAATTTATCTAAAGTGACCCAGGGATCTGCAATATAAAATGTATCTAAAGAGACAATGTAAGTCTGTTATCCATAGTAAACCCAGGTATCCACAATGCCAATCTGCTATTTAAAATGACCCAAGGATCTGCAATGGCAATCTGTTATCTAAAGTAACCCAAGGATCTGCAATGGCAATAGGGTATCTAAAGTGACACAAGGATCTGCAATGTCATTGTTTTCCTCTTCTTTGTTCACCCCCAGACACATTTATGACTCTTAGAAAAGCTAGTGGAACTTGTTATCTAAACTGACCACAGATCCCACAATGTTAATCTGTTATCTCAAGTAATTTATCAATCTTCAATAATAATAAATTATCTTCCAATATTTGTAGACATCCCATTCCCCCATGAAATTACATTTTACCTGTGGAACAAACACCATTACTACTTACAATATATTTTATCTATCATGTGGAAGTCAGGGGGAAACCACATCTTCCCAAGCAGGTCACAAAATCTGAATGGAGGAATGTCATGTTCAGAGTCTTCATACAACCAGTCGTCGCACTGAACGACATAACATATATGTAATGTTCTCTTTCTTCCCCTTTACTTATGCTCCACACAACAACTTTATAAAAAAAATATTGAAACTCTTTAGTGGTTTAGATTCTTGTAGAGGTAAGAGAATAAATTTAGTAGTGATAAGATCAATTCTCTAACCGTTAACTGATAGATTTATTCATGAGAAGTGATACAACAATTAGCCCCGTCTCTTGTTTCATAACCTGGGTGGTAGACCTCAACAGTCTGTGTTCTGTTACCAAAATGAGACCCCGCCTCTGTTAGACTTCTGAGTGGTAATTACTGTTCCATCCTGAGTCGCTGCCATCTGTGCTGCATTCGGGGCATACCCTGGGGGTGGTGGCTGTTGTCAGAAAATGGATAAAATGTTCAGTAAATGCTTAAACTAATATTTCAGTACCATATTATTATTCTACTGCCTTTTATTCCCCCCCCCCCCTTCTTCTCCTGCCCCTATTATTCACCTCTATCTCTAATTCTCTTCTCTGGGTGTTTAGATCTTCCCCTATTTCTTATGCCCTGTGGGTTTCAGAGAGGTTTCTAATGAAACTATTAACAGGTTTTCTCAGTACGTGTCCTATTCAACCCCAAAATCTCTTGACTCACTGGAATTTGTTCAGTTTCCTTCATTAGCACTGGTGATTCTGCCATAACATTTTAGTTCTACTCTGCACAAGCACCAATTGATGTCTGTTTATAGGCTAGCAGTCATTGTTTTAGTCATGTAACATGCTTCTGATTTTATACAGCCTTATTGATTTGATTCTAGATTTATTTTATTTCCACTTATGTCCCAGTGATGTCAAGGCTCCTCAGGCTTTTTGTCTTCTTATTTGCGTGTATATATATATATATATATATATATATATATATATATATATATATATATATATATATATATATATATATATATATATTCATTCAGTAGCATGTCCTTTGCAGAACCTCGCTCCCATAACAACCTTCCGGAAAACTTCCCGATCACAAGCAAGATGTCCCGCGTCTGATACACCCATCTGGAGATCATCCGCCACATCCTGCACCCATCTTCTCTTTGGCCTTCCTCTTCCTCTCTTCCCAGGCACATACCCTTCCATTATTGTTCTCTCCAAACTGTCGTGACGTTTCAAGTGACCAAAATACTTCAATTTTCTTTGTTTTATCGTCTTTAATAGCCATCCCTCCTCAATATTCAACTCTTGAAGTATGGATGCATTTGTTCTTTTCTTTACCCAAGATATTCTTAGAACTCGTCTATAACATTTATATTCAAAGGCGCTGTTCAGCTTGTTTAGTAAGTGTCCATGTCTCACAGGCGTATGTTGCAATGGGAAAGATGCATGCTCTTAAAAATCTAATTTTTGTAGTTCTGTCTGTCCCACACCATAATTTATTCATCTGTTTTAGTCTTTGAAGAGCTATGGATAGTCGCCGTTTAATTTCTTTCATTTTGTCACCATTATTCGTAATCAATGACCCAAGGTATTCAAAATTTTCCACCACCTCCAATTTTCTCCCATTAATGTATATTTCTTTCTCCATAGTAGTTTTATCTGTATGCATTATCTTAGTTTTTGCTATGTTAAGATATAAGTTGTGATTTTCACTATTCAATTGTGTTGAGGCTATTAGGTTTTCTATGCCATTCTGTGTTGTGGATAGTAATACTGTATCATCAGCATATCGACTCTCTGGTATGTCATGACCGCCGATATTTAGGGCATCATATGGCTCCCTGTTTATATCATCTCTTACATTTCTCATTATATTTTTGGTTGAACAAATAGGGTGACAGCACGCAGCCCTGATGGACTCCTTGCTTGATGTCAAACCAATCTGATGTCTCGCCATCTATTCTAACTGCTGCTTGTTGGTCTAGATATAGCATTTTTATGAGATGTACTACATGTGAAGGAAAGCCCATATTCCTCATGATTTCCCAAAGTTTCTGATGTTGCACACAGTCAAATGCCTTTGAATAATCCACAAAACATGAGAATAGGTTTACATTAAATTCTCTGCACTTCTCTATTATTAAACGCATGTTGAATATGTGATCTCTTGTTCCTCTTCCTTGTCTAAATCCAGCTTGAACCACGTTAATCTCTTCTTCCATTTTCTTACGAAGTCTTCGCATTATGACTTTTAGTAGAATTTTACTTGCATGACTTATCAGGGCAATAGTTCTATAGTTGGTGCATAATTTCAGGTTGCCCTTTTTTGGTATTGGAATGAAGATAGTTCTCTTCCAATCTTTTGGCCATATACCATATTTCCAAATCTTTGTACATAATGCATGATATATGTGTATGCTTTCTTCTCCTCCTGCTTTAATTAGTTCAGCTGGTATCTCATCACATCCAGGTGATTTACCATTCTTCAGGTTCCTTATAGCCCAAGCAATTTCATCTAATGAGGGTTCAGGTTCTGTCTCTGCTGTCATTGGCTCATGTATCTCATTCATATCCTCACTGTCACTCATATCATACATTCCACTGCAGTACTCCTGCCATCTTTCTAGAATTTGTCTAGATTCTGTTAAGGTATTTCCCATCTTGTCACAGATAACAATCAATTGAGGTTGAACATTTCTTGTCAATAACTTCATTTCCTTGAACATTTCATAATCTCTTCCAGCCTTATGATATTGCTCTATTCTGGTACAGCAATCTTGTATATATTGATTTTTGTCCTTTCTTGTGTTCTTTCTTATTTCTCGAGTTAAAGATTTATACTTCATCCTGCTATCGGATTCATCTCCTTTCTGTTTCAGCTCCCTTCGTTGTTTTATTAATTCTAACGTCTCTGATGTAATCCATGGTTTAAGTTGCTTTTTCTTGGTCGGAATGAAATCTTTGGCTGCAGTTATCAAGATATCTCTAGCTTGTACTGCCAGTTCATCAGGTGTCATTTCTTCTTGTACAGACATCAAGACCCCCAAAGCGATTCCTAACTTCTATGTTGTATGCGTCTGGTATTTTTGTGAGATCAAAACGAAGTGGCCTTGGTCCTCGGGTAAGCTTTTTGAGTTTTAATTTCAGATCTGCTTCTAATAACTGATGATCTGTATCACAGTCTGCACTCCGTAGGGTTTTTGCAGATGTTATGCTTGATCTCCATCTTCTATGTATTAAAATATAATCTATCTGATTTTTGGTAAAACTGTCTGGAGACTTCCCTGTGAAGAGTCTTCTTGGATGTTGTTTAAAAAGTGTGTTGGCTATCGTTAACTCATTTTCTGTGCAAAATTCAATTAATTTGTCACCTGCATCATTTCTATTTCCTAATCCAAATTTTCCTAAAACGTGTCTCTCATTTTCAGCTCTTCCTGCACCTACTTTAGCATTAAAATCTCCCATTATTATTGCTATATCATTATGACCAATCTTATTTAATGTGTCTTGTAGTGTGTTGTAAAAATCTTCAATTTCGTCCTCCTCTGCTGTTGAAGTAGGTGCATATATCTGTATGAGAGTTGTGTTTTTTGGACGGCCTTTAAGTCTAATAGTGAGGATTCTATCACTAACTGGATTATATCCCATTAAAGCTTTTGCAGTTGTCTTATCTAAACAAAATGCCACTCCACTCTGGCCTCCGACATCTCTACCAAAATAAATGAAGATACGGGTTCCAAATGTTGCTGTATGTAGCCGAGGCGCGGTGTTGGGGTGAGCGCCCAACATTGCTCAAATACCTCAATGGCTTGTGAATACATAACCTATGCAGCAAAAGTCCAACTCCTGGCCTTCACGTGGCGGGCCTGTTTAAACTAACAGGAGAAGGGGCGACGGCGAGTCTCTGGCGCCGGAAAATAACCAGTATGCTCTAGATGTGTATGCACGTACATGCATGCGCAGACAGGCGTGTGCGCGCATACACATCTACACTCGAGTGAGACCACAGTCTGCTCTAGCAAAGAAAGGTGCTGAAGACGGAGGCAACCAGCCAAGAGGCGCACCACAGAAATCAGGATGCCACGCAATCACGCAAAATGGAATATGTCAACTACTGCTAATCGTTATGGTGCTTGCCCTGCTTTGGACCCCCAGGCAGGTGCAGTGCCGGGCCCTATGTCTCGAAAGGGTCCAACCCCAACTACTGGAGGTCCTTCTCAGATGTCCTGTGGAGCCAGGGGACATGAGAATAGGACGACTGGCCATACTAAACGAAGACTTAAAATAATGCACTGGAATGCGGAGGGAGTCAGCAACAAAAAAATAGAATTAGAAAAAATCTTGGACCAAGAAAAAGTAAGCATATGTTGCTTGCAAGAAACTCACCTCAATGAAAATATAGCCTTCAAAATCAGAGGCTACCGGTGTTACCGATCTGACCGAAAGGACAGGCGAAAAGGTGGGATACTGACCCTTGTAAGAAATAACATCATGGCTTCCCAAATCAAAGTCTACATGGAAGGGGCTGAGTATCAGATACTTAAACTTAAGACAGGTAATACAGATCTACATCTGATCAATTACTACTGTCCAAGTGACCGCCCACAGGCACTGGACACTCTACCACTAAAAGAAAAAATGATTGTGTGTGGCGATTTCAACAGCCACTCGAAGAGCTGGGGCTATGATCACATGGACCAGAGAGGAGAGAGACTGGAAGACTGGCAGGATGAGAATAGATTCATGTTGATTAACAAGCCGTCCGACCCACATACTTTCTACTCGAGATCATGGCACTCTACAACTACACCTGACCTGGCTTTTCATTCACCAGACCTGGAGTGGAACATTACACGAATTGTTGGGAAACAACTTGGTGGCAGTGACCATCGGCCAGTCTTTCTAACCGTAGAAAATGAGCTTGTAAGTGAAAGCAGCACCCTCTCGAGGTGGAACTACAAGAAAGCAGACTGGGCAATGTACAAGCATCGCACCAGCATACTGGTTAGAAACCTGAACACTGAGAAAGACATAAATAAAGCAGTTGAAGAGTTTGGGAAATGCATACTACAGGCAGCGCGAGAAACAGTACCAAGAGGAGCCCGTAAACAATATAAACCCTACTGGAGTAGTGAACTGGAACAGTTGCATAATGATGTTGAAGTGTGTAGAAAGCAAGCAGAGGCCACACCCAGCCAAGAGCACCACAATAAATTCCATCATGCAAAAGCCAAATTTCAAAGGGCCAAGCTGCAGGCTAGACGGAAAAGCAGGCAGGAGAAAACGGAGTCTCTGAACTTTGAAAGAGACACAAGGAAATTGTGGAAGCTAATAAAACAGCTTAATGACGAGGGCACAGGGAGAAACTCAACAATTGCACTACATAAAGATGGAAAAATCTTAACAAGAAAGCAAGCAGCTGACCATTTTGCGGACTCGTTCGCACAAGATAGCAATATCAAAATTAGTCCAGAGAAACAACAAGAGATTCGAGAGAAACGACAACATACAGGACAGAAGGAAATAGTACATGAGGTTCTGGAGGCACCCATCACAATCAGCGAACTGGAGCTAGCCATATCAAAACTGAAAATGAGAAAGTCACCAGGAGCTGATGGTATCTCCAATGAAATGATCAGGAACCTAGGAACAGAGGCCAAAACAAAGCTGTTGCAGATCTTCAATAATAGCTGGACCTTAGGCAGTGTTCCACAAGCCTGGAGAGAAGCAATCATGATACCCCTCCTAAAATCAGGGAAAGATGGTTCCATTGCCTCTAGCTACAGACCAATTAGCCTCACCAGTTGTCTCTGCAAAACACTGGAGCGCATCATCAATCACAGACTGCAGTGGTACATTGAAAGTAAAAACATCCTTGTGCCACAGCAGGCTGGCTTTAGGCAGTGCTACTCTACGGAAGATCAGACAACCTACCTCTCTCAAGAAATTGAGGATGCATTCCAAGAGAAGAAGCTGGTGCTTGCGGCATGGATAGATCTGAAGAAAGCCTTTGACAAAGTCTGGAAAGAAGGTCTGATGAAGAAACTGAGAAACTGCAAAGTCAATGGAAGAATGTACAAATGGGTGAAAGCATACTTGCACAACAGAAGAGCCCGAGTACAGATAGACGGACTCAAAAGCAAGAAAGTACTACTGCGTCACGGTGTCCCCCAGGGCGGAGTCTTGTCCCCCACACTTTTTCTAATCTTCATCAATGATCTTGTTGCTCACCTACCGCATGGAATTAAAGCGGCAATGTACGCCGATGACCTGGTTCTATGGAGCACAAATGAATATGCATCAGTGGCCACCAGATAGCTACAAAGAGCTGTAGATACATTTGCTGCATGGGCAAATAGATGCTGTGTCAGCATAAACACTGACAAGTGCAGCACCACCCTATTTACCCTCTCTCCAAAACAAAAGGCAGGGATCATCCAGATAAATGGAACACCCCTAAGAGAAGATAAAGAACCAACATACCTTGAAGTAACATTTGATAGCAAGCTGACATGGAGAAAGCACATCAACAAAGCAGTAGCAAAAGCCAGAAGGAAAATAGCCATCCTGAGAAAGCTAAGTGGAACCACATGGGGAGCCAGTACGAAAATACTTAGCAAAGTTTACCAACAGAGCATACGACCACACCTGGAATATGGGTCAACTGCGTGGTGTTCAGCATCAAATACCACACTACAAGAGCTGGACAAGGTGCAAAATCAAGCACTTAGAGTCACCACAGGAGGGATGAGATCAACCCCTATAGTGGAAATGGAGAAGATGGGGAGGACACAGGCACTGAGTGAGCGCAGAGATACGAAAACGCTAATACAAGCAGAAAAGTTCCTCAGCTTGCCAGGCCACCCTATGAAGAACAGATTTGAAAACCTAGCTATGGGGCGGTTGAAAAGAAGTAGTTTTATCCACCAGGCCAAACGACTCTGCAGAGAAACCACTGATCTGC